>CAVNZL010000137.1:1890000-2267500 GCA_963693355.1 Pontia daplidice | reverse complement strand
CCCCCACCCCCCCCCCCCCCCCCCCCCCCCCCCCCCCCCCCCCCCCCCCCCCCCCCCCCCCCCCCCCCCCCCCCCCCCCCCCCCCCCCCCCCCCCCCCCCCCCCCCCCCCCCCCCCCCCCCCCCCCCCCCCCCCCCCCCCCCCCCCCCCCCCCCCCCCCCCCCCCCCCCCCCCCCCCCCCCCCCCCCCCCCCCCCCCCCCCCCTTCTCCTTCTCCCCCCCCCCCCCCCCCCCCCCCCCCCCCCCCCCCCCCCCCCCCCCCCCCCCCCCCCCCCCCCCCCCCCCCCCCCCCCCCCCCCCCCCCCCCCCCCCCCCCCCCCCCCCCCCCCCCCCCCCCCCCCCCCCCCCCCCCCCCCCCCCCCCCCCCCCCCCCCCCCCCCCCCCCCCCCCCCCCCCCCCCCCCCCCCCCCCCCCCCCCCCCCCCCCCCCCCCCCCCCCCCCCCCCCCCCCCCCCCCCCCCCCCCCCCCCCCCCCCCCCCCCCCCCCCCCCCCCCCCCCCCCCCCCCCCCCCCCCCCCCCCCCCCCCCCCCCCCCCCCCCCCCCCCCCCCCCCCCCCCCCCCCCCCCCCCCCCCCCCCCCCCCCCCCCCCCCCCCCCCCCCCCCCCCCCCCCCCCCCCCCCCCCCCCCCCCCCCCCCCCCCCCCCCCCCCCCCCCCCCCCCCCCCCCCCCCCCCCCCCCCCCCCCCCCCCCCCCCCCCCCCCCCCCCCCCCCCCCCCCCCCCCCCCCCCCCCCCCCCCCCCCCCCCCCCCCCCCCCCCCCCCCCCCCCCCCCCCCCCCCCCCCCCCCCCCCCCCCCCCCCCCCCCCGCCCCCCCCCCCCCCCCCCGCCCCCCCCCCCCCCCCCCCCCCCCCCCCCCCCCCCCCCCCCCCCCCCCCCCCCCCCCCCCCCCCCCCCCCCCCCCCCCCCCCCCCCCCCCCCCCCCCCCCCCCCCCCCCCCCCCCCCCCCCCCCCCCCCCCCCCCCCCCCCCCCCCCCCCCCCCCCCCCCCCCCCCCCCCCCCCCCCCCCCCCCCCCCCCCCCCCCCCCCCCCCCCCCCCCCCCCCCCCCCCCCCCCCCCCCCCCTTTTTTTTCCCCCCCCCCCCCCCCCCCCCCCCCCCCCCCCCCCCCCCCCCCCCCCCCCCCCCTCGGTCATACAAAATGATTTTGCGACATCAAATGATTATACGTCATAGAATAATCATTTTAACGTTCGTTATTTAAATTCATTTAACTGTATAAATCACACAG
Source organism: Pontia daplidice (assembly GCA_963693355.1). Taxonomy (NCBI): domain Eukaryota; kingdom Metazoa; phylum Arthropoda; class Insecta; order Lepidoptera; family Pieridae; genus Pontia; species Pontia daplidice. The sequence continues at coordinate 2,266,277 of CAVNZL010000137.1, read as the reverse complement.
TGTGTACAGTTGTACGGTGCGGATAGAAAAGTAGGGTTCGTGAAAAATTAGCATAGCGTAGTATACACCGGGACCTCGACGATAAATCAGCACGTGTCAAACCGACTCGAACTCGCCAGAAATAAATTACCAGTGACTGTGCTGTATTTTACGAAAATTTTGTGCCCGGTAAGACCATGAATGAAAAAAGCATTACTACAAAATACTTTAATTGTGAAACAGAAAAGCAAATTAAACCGTTGGGACGTCATTTTGTATCTTTGAATGTTTGACAATTACTGTCGATTGCTTATTAACGATTAAAAGGAGGTTAGCTGTTTAGTAGCTTTATGAGATTTTATGGTATGAAGTCAAATGGCTGGATAGTTATGGAAATACTTAAATCTGTCCTACATTATGTAACAGGAAAGGGGACTTTACGCAAATCATAATTGAGAAGCATCAGAATGTTATTTTCCTTTTTCCTTGAGATATTTCGTAAATAAATTCGTTTAATTGAAGAATGACTCAGAATGGGTAAAGTACCTCCTGTATAATTAAATTATTATAGAGTACTTTTCATATATTTTTACTCTTAACAAGAAACAGTCATCATAGATTTGAGTGAAATCGTAAAGGTCACTCTGCAAGAAGCATTATCTAAATTGGAACATAAAAATTTATATAATTACGTACGTAACGGTTCAGAACTATTTATTACTATGTACTACTAATCTACTAAATACTTCATTTAAATGTTCTAAATCGAGAAGTACGCGTGACTATTTCATTTATATATTCGTACAAAACTGAGTGGACGGCGCTTCTTTAATTGTACGTGTAATTGATTCCTCATTATTTTTGTGTCCGATACACGACATTTTATTTATTATTAATATTTATCACCGCATGCAATTATGTTTATAATGATTGAACATTCGGATAAGAGGTAATGTAATGTTTCAGGGTATTTAACTAAAAGATATTGGTGAGAACTTGAAATCGTACCATAATGTAGCCGCAATGCGTCATCCAAGTTCTTTAATCTATTATTTCCTGAGCTTGGTTTAATTACACACTTTCATGCAATAATACTGTAGAAACTAAATGACTAAATGAATGTCTTAAAATACATAAGCACAGACTAGCATATTAATAAATTACCAAGGAAATAAATGAAGAACGCATAGAACGCCACTGGATTAAAATTTGACATGCGTTTTTCTTTTGTTTAGTTGTAGATATGCCATTATATCATACCCATTGCTCTTGGCAGAAAAAATGTCAACTATTTTATTAGCACGCATACGATGCATGAAAATTCCGTTCAGTTGGAATTGATGAGAAAAACCTGAAATTCGAAAAGTTTTCGCATCGCGCCTCGGGCGCCGCTAACATCAAACATGTTATTTGTTTCATAGTCATTGAGCTTTTTATTCCATATACAGAGAAAATGTTTGACTTTTAATTTCCACGAGAAATGTGCAGTCATACCCGTAGTACAATAAAAAATTCAAAACTATAAATCTCACCTACACAACAAAACACTTCGTTAAATTATACCGGTCGCGAAAAATTTCATTTCATACGAAAAACAAAACAAATAATATCAGGACACAATACACATGGCTATCCCAAAGATAAGCTTGTATTATGGGCACAACACAACTGATTAGTATACGGTGCACCGTTATGGATAGCTCTATGAGGCTGTAAATATTTTTTATGATTAAATAACTAAATCGCTCAAAGATGATTTACATTGAAGCTAACAGTTATTTTCGCACGTAACCTGCATCCAAAAACAATACAATTTCAGCTCGTTGTACAATTTAGGTCTTTGTTGTTTCACTATTTGTAAGTAATATTTTAAAAGATACAATCTCCGTATTTTTGGAGTCATCTGCTATTATATAATTCACCATTATTGTATTAAAGTATAAATGATCTCTCTTTTGTAAGTAATAAAGCACACACATTAAGGAGCTTTTTTTAAAACACTACGTGACCGGTTTTATATAGAACAACAAGCTTCTATATTTAAAACTAGAAAATTACATATTATCAAATTGTGTGTACAGAAAAAGCCACTTTCGATTTTCCTTAAAGTACGGGATGTAACCAATAACTTCCTCGCCATTCAGACATTTATCATAGCTACAATGAGAGGTGGGCGTTTGCGCTGGCTAATCATTGGATAAATAAAAGGATAATTTTTGTTCTTTTATCAGAGGTTTATGTCTTACATGAACCTTTTAGAACCTCCGATGTTTTACACCTAGTTTGATTGTCATACAGAGGAAGCGGTCATTTATTTATTATTCAATGCTGTATAGCCAAAAACTGTTCATATGTTAATAGAAACTCACGTAATAAACACACAGTCTTGCTTCGTGCAACAACGTAACGTAAGTATAAAATTTTCAACAAATTACTAACAATGTATAGTTTCCGAAAAAATCGTGTAAAAACATCAAACGATAAACGGTCTATGTGAGTAATGTAAAACATATCACTATGTTTGCATCAAATGCCATAAGCTGCTCTCATAATTTCTAAATTAATTCATTTTACGGTGTTAAATAAGTAAGTAATAAACACATAATGCAAGTGGTAAGTGCTTAAATAAATTTAAAATGCACGACAAAGGTTAAAGAGTCGTACCGTTAAGCCAAAACTCATACACTCATTAAAAAGGTAGGAAAGGAATAACTGAAACACTTGAAAGAGGTATCATTTTAAAGGAAAGTCATATACGGTTTGATTTTTTTTTAATTTCTCCATCTCTATTGAACTCTGAGACCATATATAGCGTACACAATCTGAGAGGTAACAAACGCTGTATTTACTTCACATAAATATAAATAATAATGAAGAGTAGCTAAGAGTAGATAGCATTTTCTGATTTCAGAGGCCAAATTCCACTTTGGGTAACATAGCCAGATGTGTTCTGTTAATGATCCTACCCAGTCGCACTATTAGTCAATCCGTACATTTCCTACGTAGACAATAGAAGGTCGTCTTATGTATCATGGCGATAGAATCCGGCTTGGCAGTGGCCATCTGCAGATTTGGCTCTTCGACAAGATGTGCGGCTACCACCGAGACTAAAATATTCGAATGACAAATATAAAATGTATTGTTTTTAAAACACAATTCTATTGTGTTTTCGAATCTTAATGGTACGACTTAACGGCGATTTTGTGATCAATTTATATATGTGAATATGAGCCGTAGATTGTACGACATGCACAGTTTTTATACCAAGCGTGAGATAATATCCATAAAAATTTTAACCTGTAAAATGCTACACCTAATTAATAGAATCAGGCCTTACTATGCGGAAGTCAATGTACAAAACACTATTAGACCAATCTACAAGCAATATTCGCGAAAAAACCCACAACCACTCGACGCGCATTCTTCTATGAGGGTTTTGCGCTACACCTAGATAGATAGAAAGCTTTAGCATGACGACAAACGATGAATAAAAACGTCACGTCTGTTAAAATACTCTGTCATTTAGTTTTTCAAAGGAAATCAAAATGAACGCCTTCATCTTCCGTTACACTAATGCCGCGTGTCAAGTATGTATATTTTCCATTTACATGCGAAATAAACCATTTTACTTTTTCAATTTTTGTTTTCGACATATCACTAATGAAAGTATAAAACTACATGTTCTGAATTTAAATGTTTTGAAAACTCAAATTTACTATTCACACTGAAGCCCAAATATTTACCACAATGTGCCAATAAGAGCTACGAGATATTTAAATCAATAACATCTACTTTATATTAGCACAAAATGGCAGGTAATTTGCGTTGAAATGATTTACGCTCAGTTTGCTTTTGAAGAGCGTGCAGTTTTACTGTCCGTCACTAATGCTCGTTTGCATTATTCCTTGGGAAAATTGCTGCTCGCATTCAAATAATCCCAGAAAGATACATTATAGTGGCGTGTTTATTTCATTGATAGTTTAAGAGTTGTAAAGACTAATGAAAGAAAATCTGATATTTTTATCTTTTTTGATAATCGTAAGTAGTAGATTTCCGCGGGTAATGAAACGATAGCTTTGTATATTTCTCTTCTCTCTTTCTCTTCTAGCTTTGCCCAAAAAAAGTCATTTCCAATATAATTTATATATTTGTTTTTATCCATATATTATATGTGTTTTAAGACTAAGATGCTTTAATAAAAAATACAAGATTTCAATTTTATAATATTTATTTTGATCACTAGATGTAGTTGTTAGTGATACTTAGTATACGAAATAGCTTACACAATCATACTCCGCAAACCGCGCTATGGATACATCAGTATTGAAAAGTAATTACTGTATTTTCCAGGTTGTGCCGTAATGAAATTTTGTATTAATTAAAAGAAGGTAAGATAATTATTAACATATTGTCATTTCAAGTAGCATTTATTAATAAAATTGTGATTTAAAATATTATTATTTTACTATTATTATTATTATTACTATTTTACTATTATTATTATTATTATTACTATTATATAATCTTTAATATCTTAATCAATTGTATTTAAAATTTCCTGGAAAAATTTGGTTTGAGTTGAATTCTCAAAATTAAAAGGATTTCCGAACCACAACAAAATAGACACGCGTCTGCGTATTCCCGCTAAATGGGCGGATTGAAACCTCCATAAAAAATCTGTGTTACAATATTTCCTCTTTGTTTTATAGAATTAATATAGAAGTATACCTGTAAAGAGAATATAATAAACAAAGGTCTCATCGTAGTTTTTAATATGCTTTTACTTTGTGAAAATTGAGTCCCTTTAGTTTAATATTTTTGTTACGCTATTAAAGTTGCTGACAGAAATGCCTGCAGACTTTTGTTTCTTTTGATCCATTGTGAATGGGAAAGATGAACAAGAGAATTTATTTAAAAATTTAAAAGGAAAAATTAAATTATATTATAATTTGTTTTTGCTTTGGATTACTTAAATATGACGTTCCAAATCGTATAGTTTCTTCATACTTACAATAACTGAATGGCACAAAGGCGATCAGAATAGCGGATAAGATTAAATGTTTACGTAATACTTTTAGGCAAGGTTTTAATACAATTGGCTGGGTAAAAGTAAATCTGACAAATAGTTTCGATTGGGACATCCAATTACGTTGTTATTCCCTTATTCATTTGTTTCCTTGTCTTTACGCTGCGATAAATAGTAATCAATCAGATTCACAATAAACTTAATAGATATAGATTCAAAAGTTTTGACTTTCATTAAGTGAATGTCAGTCAATTATTATATATGGCTGCGGTCTACCGCGATGCATATATACACCGATAATTACAACATATTCACCAACTAATTAACATATGTGTAACGCGAGAAAAGCCTTAATTGTGGCTTTATTAGTACTATTACATAATACTACATATAGGTTTTAAATGTTATGTGTGGTGGCAAACTTTTGATTAAACACGGGCTGGATATTTAACCTAACCACTGAACTAGCCTACGATTATCCTGCGTTTTTCCTTCACTCGTCTCGTTACAATTGTTATAAAAAATTACTTTGTAGTGTAAATTTTATTTTGTTTTAAATAAGCAATAATTATTATAGGATCTTACAATTATAAATTGATTTTAGGGTCACAATTTAACTTATAAAAATATTTTTTAGAATCGCGTATTACTTAATTTTAGAAGAATATTCAATTACCTTTTTTCAGGGATGAAAGCGAAATATCTAGACGATAACAGAGTAAAGAATACAAAACCCTTCCTAAAATAGGGTGAAATGAAATCTCTATGTAGCGCTACCACTACATAGAGATTTAAAGACATAAAAATGATGCTATATTTATATTGTACTTTTTCTGCATAAAGAGACTGCGGTTGAATCGAAAGATGACTTAATTTCAAATTACAACACTCGTGGAATCCTAAAGCCGGGTGGAAGACTCACGGTAGCATTGTCGGACCTTACAGCATCACTTTGATTACAGTTATTTAAAAACTTTACAATACTAAGATATTCGTTGAAATCAAACGGCAAAGGCGAGGGCTATTTTTCCAATTGAAAATACTGGAGATGAATATTTAGAGCTGAGTATTAATATGATATTTGCAGCTGCGGATACAATTAATTACTGGGAAACAATTTAATTGCGATAAAAAATGTATTTAGTAAATATTAAACTTTGCTGATGTATTTTTTTATAATGGAGGTTTTCCATTGTGTACGAAACTTTTTTTTTCAGTTTCAATCCAAATCATTTTGAAATCGGTTCATTCAGTGAAAAAAAAATCTATGCCAATAATAAAATAGGTTCTAATTTTTATTTAATATGTTTGTATTGGTTTAAGAAACTGATGATTTATTGATTCTATAATTAATTGAATCAGGCGTTACTTTGCGGAAGTCTATTGTTCAAAAACCCAAAAAACCAATTTAGAAGGGGTTTCCGCGAAAAAACCCCCCCACCACCACACCTTTTTTTCCTCCCCCCCCCGAACTTTTGGGGGGTTTTTTTTTTCTCCTTTTTTTTTTTGGGGTCTTCTTTTTTTTTTTTTTATTGATTCTATGCTGTGCTTAACAAAGTTGAGCTTTTCAATATTTCGATATCGAAACACACACATACATCTGATATGCTGCCTAGTACCGTGTGGCAGCCCATCCATTCTTTCAGCTATCTAAGTTCAACAAAACACATGTAATAAATGATTGAAAGCTTGCATTCAAACATGTAATACTTATGATCATGTTGAGTAGGGATGTAATAAAAGCTCATCAGCTCATGTCCACCAAAGACAAATACGTCATAAAATTCTTATTAGATAAACTCACCTTATAATTCACAAAGACATCATTCGGCTATCAGGTATACGCGAATACGTCACATGTTTATCAAGTTCATCAAATCTCGAGTCACTTATTCACAACCAGAAGAAATTTCTAAAAGAATAGTTCTTCAGACACAACCATTGAAATTTAAATAATATTATAATTAGCCTGGTCAAAAGACACTAACACCGTTATATAGGACAAGAAAGTACAACCCAAGTATAAGATAAGTCTGTAAAATGTCCGATTCCTTTATCACAACCTTGACTGAGTCTAAATAAACATTCTACATTCTCACAACTAGTTACTCACAACACTGAAGAGGTAAACAGTAAAAATCCAAAGCTTACATGATGCCACTTTACACATAACAAAAGTCCAAAACATAAGTTACATTAAAATTGGCACAACCGAGACTCTAATACAGCCTACATCTACGATTTGTGTATTTCGTATCGATACACGCATTGCACGCTGAGCGGCTGACGATGGCGCCGAATGTCAGGTAAAATCGGAACTGTCAGTGAAACTGTGCTTTCAGTTTTCGGATACGACGTGTGTTCCTCGTACTGTTTGTGCTGGGTTACTACAGGCACGCGTTCTACTGCAACTGCTGAAAAGCGAAACCTGTTGAAATAGGACAGCGGGCTAGGAGAAAACGAGACGCATAGACGTTTGACACTGCCGTTCAGTTTCAGGCGCTTATTTTGTTCAGAGCACGTGTGTGCGTGAAAAGCTGCGTAGCGACGATCGTGAATTGGTGTTAGTGAGTTGTGGAAAACTCTGTTAGGGTGCTTTCATAGAGTGCGTTTTGAATCTTTGTCCTTCAAACAATTTTTTATTAACTTGAAATTGTTTGAACGATTTTTGTTTATGAAAAATAATAAGTTATAAAGTCAGTCAGACGTGAATGATGCTCCAACGAGCTTTTTCGTCGTTACTTTATTCTTTGATATTGTTTGTTTGAAAAGCAGTGGATGAATTGAATTTAACATTTTAAAGCTTTTATAGTCCTACTTTTAGATATAGCAAATATAACATTCGAATGATTAAATAAGAATAGCATATATTCTGACATGTAAAACTTTCTAATGGACATTAATGTTATTGTATATATCAATTAAGTGTCATCTGGGCCAATGTAAACATTGGGTCAGAGTTCTCTCGGAGTAATCAAATAGCACGCACCTTGGAACAAAGCTGTAAGTCGAGATACGACGCGAGAAAGGTGACAATACGCAACGTGGTGCGCACGCAGCGTTCGATACACCCCAACTCCCCCTAAGCCCCCAAAAACCCCCACCCTGAAGTCCCCCAACCCACCCCATTACAAATCTATACACTGGAAGACCGCCTCTGACAGCTAGCTCCAATGTAACGATGTACCCTTCATTATATTAGGAATCAATCGACAAATGGGCTCGGACACTCATTGCACAATTTTTTAAAGGCTATTTTTTAATTTATTTCTTTTCAATAGTGTCATATAAAACGTTGAATAGTTGTTTTCAAAATAGTTGAACGTCAATTGTACGATAGCGATAAAAACTGTTAATGTAAAATTAAAAATGAAATGTTTATAGACGTCATCAGCTATGAACTTGTTCAAAAATATTTGTTTATTTTATGCCATTACAGGAACAGGCCCCAATGCGACTACATCTAACTCTTAATTCTACTTAAAATTATGGTTTACGCAGAGAAACTATATACGCAGATTGAGCATTGAATATTATCACAGAATCAAAAGAACTTATCTCAATGTGTTCTATTCCTATATTTTCTACTGATAATCTACTAGCCTTATACGCTGTTTTTTCCTATGGAATCTAAAACCTTCGTATTATATGCCATGTTTGATACCTCTAAATGAATAATTTTCCAATGTCCCATACCATTTTGATATTCATATACATTGAATATGAAAATCAGTATCGGAAATTATTAGGACTAATTTCTAATGTTTCTATTGGAACAATGGCATTAAATTAAAACGACGTTAGGAGACAAAGAAAAAATGCTTAAGAGCATAACTAATTGCATAACATTTGTTTGTTTTGTGAAAGGATGCCGAACGAAAAGGCTAACTATAATTCACTTAAACTTGTTTTTCGACCTTCATAGCGAGCCTGGATATAAAACAGAACATATATCTTAATCTTCATTTCTTTAACAACCGATGTGTATTTAAAGGTCTATTAAATATTTAGTTATATCAACGGAAACCGTTTATTTCCTGCTTTTATTAACTCTACTTATTTTGAAAGTTTTATAATAACTCATACTAAGTATCTGTTATAAAAATATTAAAAAGTTTTAATCTTTGTTAAATTATCGTAGAGACATAGTTTCTCAATTATTCTGTGTCGAGAAAGTAGCCATCATTGTAATAATAATTTTCGTTTAACCTAAAATATAATAACATTAAGTATTCAAATAAATCTGTAAAAACAATATTGTTCTTTGTGTTCTGTAACTTAAATTCACGTCAAATAAAAAAAAACAAGGCTTTATATTTACCACCAGTTCCCGAGTCAAGCATGCAGCAATCTTTTTATTCGCCTAGTATTTTCTTTTACAAGAGAGTTGCCGTACCATCACACCAAGTTTTGTCCACATTTACGAGAGGCTCATACAATAAAACCTCGAAGATGTAATAGGCCTAGAAATAGGAGCACCCATAAAATATAAACAACATCACCTTCAAACAGGATCAGTCACCAGAAGTAGCACCCGGTCATGACGACACGACGCACGGACAGCTAAAGAAAAATGCCCAAGGCCTTACAATAATGTCGTCTATGTATCAATAAATAGGTCGAAAACCGCTAATATGACTAACTGCTAATGCGAGTATCGCGTATAACACTTCTCGGTACATAGTTGATTATTGTACAATTGTAATAAGTTTGACAATAAAGGATAAACGAATTAATTTAATAATAATTAATTGATAATAATAAATGTTTCTATGATCTAAAGGTTGGACCAGAATACTATAAGTACCACAAGTAATAATCATAATTGACAGACTATTGGCTTAATTATTGAAACCTCTTATGCTCCTAATGATCGCACTCATATGCTATTTTTATTTAACGAGAGCTATTTGGACAAGTTCCCAATTCGAAAATACTCACAGTCGGAACATTTAAAAATGTGACACGCGAACCGTCCGTACGTTTCGAATTATACTAATATTTGGCTTGTTGCAAGCACTCCTATTTTGTCAGAGTTAGCTTGGTTGTGGCGACTGAAAGCTCTGAAGGTGTGTGTTTAAACCTCCGGCAGAACACCGATAGATTAAAGAACACTTAACGAGGTCGTAAAATGTCCGACAAAGAACTGTTACCCCATAAACATATTAGAAAATGTTTCAAAATGATGTAATTGTGTGGGGACTAGACATTTGCACGAGTATATTATTTGTGCTTGATATGTTCTATTCCTTAAGTTATTCTTTTAATCATAACCGTCTCTCTCCAAACAAGGTAATTTTGCATATGATGAAATGGTATAAGTTTTTTTTTAATTCACTGTCTCGAAACATTTATGCATGATAATTATTGCGATCGGAAAAATGATCGTGTCTTGAAAGACGAGATTGAGACGATGATGTCAACTTGTTAAAATATAACTGTGTATGGAATTCCAAACACCAACACCAAATTATTGGCTTACTCATACGGAGGAAAATACTGAATTCCACACAGTATCAAAATATGTCTATTTCCTTTTAGTAGGCCATATATGGGTGTGTATGCACAAGATATTCAATACATAAACATGTTTAACATAATATTGGATTAGACGTTTTGGAAGCCCATTGCTGTTTACAGTTATATATTTTTAATATAGAAAAAAAAAAAATAATTTATGTCCATGGAAACTATACTTGGTCTTTGTATTAATAATTGATTGTCTACGAGCCCCAAAAATATCATTTAAGAAATACATAAGTCTGGATTGAAACAAAAACAGAGGCAAAACAACTATTTATTTTTCACCAAATATTGCAGTCGGTTTTAATTAACAATAATCCAACAATAATAATAGTAAAGTATTCACGTGGTCATTTAAATCTAGTCGGTCATTTACATCTCTTAAGACTACTTAAAATTTAAACTTAAGTATATTGTAGAGAACATTTGGTTAACCGCTCTACCAAGACGGGTCTATACTGAAAAATTAAGTGTGCAAAATATCTGCATAAAGATCCGGAAATCGATATATTAATTATTATAATAACATTTTTCAAAAAAAATCCAACAAACAAACAAACCTACAAACATTTTCATCATACTATGTGTAACTCCAATGGTTTTTGCAACAAACACCAGAATATCTCGCAGATATTTTGGACAATTCATATATCTATAACAACATTCATAAATTGTTGCTTATGTGAGAGTGTGTAAGATATACATATTATTGTGAGTTTCATTAAAATCCCTTCTGTGGTTTTTACGTTCAAACGTAACAAACATCCATTATGTTCAACTATCGGCTACGCGCACGTTTGTATATAAAAATAAAATACCAATGAATTAAAACACACTACAATAAATAGAACATACTAATAGCATAAGATTGACAACTATATAGGTATTGATTATACTAACATAAACAATGAACAGCTTATCATAATATTGAAATTTCATTTTAAAATAATATGGAACACAACGATTTCATCGACAATTTTGTTGACGACATTAGAAATATACCCTATATTTTAAACTAAATCTGTATATTCAATGTCAATCGTTTCTGTATCTGTAGATTAGTGTTCCAAAACCGTTGCTTTCACAGTAGATTTTTACGGTTAATTGACGCTCCTGTTTCTGGAACTACACTAGGTGACAAAATCTAATCTTGTCGGGATTGGAGGGAATTCTGATCACGACATATTTTTGATTTTAACAAGAGAAATGACTCTAAAAATACTGCACATTGATATACTGATACTGTAATTGAAAATGAAAGTGCGAAATAATTTTAGTTTGATAGTTGTTTAATTGTACGGAAAATATATCAAATCTGGTTTTTTCAATTTACCTACTGCATTCTCTTGTCTTTTAGTTTTTACTGGTAAACAACGGGGCCCTTTCCTTACACTTCCTAAGGGACATTTATGGCTAACAATACCAAATCGATTATCAAGGACAGTTTGTTCTTTCTCCTCACTGTCAGGAAATATGATACGATCATCGTTACTGCTTAAATTTCTTGCAAATAATTTGCTTTTTGCGTCTCGTATATCTATACATTCACTTACACACACAGTAATAATCAAAAATACACTTAATTTCACTAGTGACATTGTTTAAGAAAATATAGTAAGTACCCAATCGACGTGTTTTCGAAGGATGTCTATAGACATGTGTGATAAGCAAGTGTTTAATGCGTCTTTAATAAGGTTAAGGACCCGTCATATCCGACACAAGCATAATAATTGTGCGTGATACATGCGAAACGAATAGACGGTACATCTTCACGGTAGTTTTTTTTCCAATTTATAATCTGTCACTTACTGTCAATGTCTAATGTCACCATCAATGTCAAGTGCTTATATAATTTTGAAGATTTGGTTTGAAGTTTCAAAGCAAACGTTAAATGTGAGCATAGGTGTCTAATAAGTCTATCTATGATCTAAAACACTTTATTTTTAAATCAAATGTTCCGAAATTAATGCGATGATCTCATATTACGCACATATCCGCCTTATTGATCGTGAAAAGTGGTTGTTATGTTAAATATAAGGATAAAATATACACACTTTAAAGATGCAGCAGTCACCATTTGAAAATATTTTTAATATTATTGGTTTATCTGAGAGCAATGAAAAACCTATGAAACACGGTTTTTACAATGCCTTCGCTTTATTTGTTTTGGCTATATGCTGTGCAGCTGTGTATGTTCTGTTTCTTATATTAGAGCCCTTTTTCAAGCCCTTATTTTGGGCGCTTCTTGTCGGATCATTGCTGCATCCCTTTAAGTATAAATTGTCTAAGAAAATTAAGACTTGGTTTGAAAATCTTGAGAAAACAAACTCTTGCGTATTAGTAGGATTACTAGTTATTCCAATCAATGTTGTGAATTATGCCTCTGATTTAGTGGGATGTCAGTTTAAGGAGCATTATAAGGTAGGTCTTTTTAACATGTTCTGATTGAGATCCTATATTGTCTTATGTAGATATTGTTTTTTAATTTATTTCCTTTTAAGAGACATATTACTTAAAAACACTTCCTTTTCAGTCTATAGTAGGTCTCCTGTCCACAATATTTGTTCTGCCATGGTTGTACAATTCAATTCCAAGGAGTATAGGATGTTTATTTTGGCAATTTATTAATTTTATAACCTTTTCAACAACACTTCTAATAAGTCTGTGTACATCTTATGTTGTAAGTACTTTTTGAATATCATAAAAAAGGAAGAAAATAATTTTAATTTTTAAACATTTTTCAACTCTTAATATGTTTTTTTCAGACATTAACAATAGCATTAGCATATATTATCAGTGTCTACACATTATGGACTCCAGAGAGAGCTAATATATTTAGAGGTACATCACATATCCTATGGATAATAATAACAAGCTTCCTTGCAAGTTTAACAGGAGCCTACAAAGTTTATATGTTTGTGGTACTTCAAGTCATTATTGTGACTGGATTTATTTTGGAAGTGTCACATTTCCATAAGCAGTTGCTTGTTACAGGTATAATATATTTGTATTTCTTTGGACATTAATTTTTTTATTAAAAACACAAGGTGATAACATAACATTCACCTTCTGTAAAAATATACAATACACATACAATTGTAAAATTTTTGAAATTTCAATGTTATATAGAATTATAAACAGCCCTATATGTATATTATGTTGCAGATCCAGAAGCTTCTATTTTTGTAGCAATACATGGAGTAATAACTAATGCAACCATAGTAGTCAAGAAACATGAAGATACAATTCCAGAAGTAGATGAAAAAGAATCAACACCCGAAGACCTATCTCCAATTACTCCTGATACAAAAAGAGGCAGCTTTAGTAATTTACAAAGTTCACCACAACAAGCACGCATGCTCTTCAAGACACGAACACTATCAGCTCTTCCGTTATCAAAACCGAGTGCCTTTGAAAAACGAATGGCATCCTTCAAGCAAAAATCCTTAGATGAAAACTATATCAGAAATAATTTTACAGATGATGAAACAGCTTTGTACTTTAAGCTTTTGTTTTTTGGATGTTTTTGTATGTTGGTATGGAAACATATATGGCTTTTGCCGATAACACTAATCTTTTTAGCCATCCATGTAATTAAGAATTTGCTTAATTTCTTTGGAGTTTGGCTGTTCTTTGAAAATCACTATAATAATCTCATGTTGAAAATAAACTGCTGGTGGAATAACAGGTAAAGATTTAATTATTTATTTTTACTGTAAGCCAACCAAAGTACAAATATAATTAATTTTTCTGTGAGTGTGTATATCATTGAACTTCTCTAACATGGCCGATTCTCATGAAACTTTGTGAGCGTATTGAGTAGGATCTGAGAATCGGCCAACATCTATTTTTCATCCCCCCTAAATGTTAAGGGTAGTCCACCGCTAAATTTTATTTTTAATTTTTTTGTTTTTAGTTTCTATTTTTTTATGATATACAAAAATACTACAATCCTAAATTTTCACCCTTCTACGATCAAGCCTTATTTTTTATTTATTAATTGAAAATTGAAATCACATGTATGGCAAAACAAGTTGCCGGACAGCTAGTCTTATATATATTTTGGTACCTCTTAAGTGAAATAGAATGCATATAATGAATTGTTATTATATTCTATTTATCTGCAGCTTAGTATAAACTTCAGTTACTTGTCACAATGGTCCGAAAATGACCCCAAGGCATAAATCTACTATTTTACGGCCTGAACCTCCTTTCACTTAAGCACTTCAGAGCATACAAAAGTGATAACGACAAAATCGCGTTGTATATTTCTATCACCCTTAGCAAAATGAAAAAATATATGACAATACAAAACAATAACACTTTAATATTGTCACTTTCTACATTCAACTCATCGATGTAGATTTAGAACAGTGCTGTTTCTTAATCAAAAAAGTTTTTTTTAAGTTAGTAAATACTGCTTATTTATGTTTATATACGAAATAGTTATAGGAATTTTTATATAAATGCTTTTTTCAGACAATCTGCATTAATTCCCGGTCAGGTTCACGGTATTCGTAAGATGATGTCGATATGCAACCACAGTGTTATTGAAATGGCTTACGAATCAGTAGACACAGTCTCCAGCTGTATAGTAATTATAGGACTTATTCTTTTTATGTTAATCGCTACAATCTTCATTTGTATTCAGGTAAGATTTTTCATAAAAGCTTTAATTCTGTCAACAATCTATGCGCCCTCGTCTATACTAATATTACGAAACTGAAGAATTTCTTTACTTAAACACGCTCAGAAAGTAGAGGTCTGAATTGAAAAATTATTTTTGTGTACCTAACTTAATAAATTTTTGTATACTCTTCTTTATTGTACCTTGAGCTAACCAAAAACAAAATATATAATTATTTACCTGGTTTTTAAATTTCAGATATATTCGGAAGCAATAGTTGTTATACAATTAAGTGGAAGCCTCCTGAATAGTACATTTGTCCAAAATAGCGCCATTCACGCGTACCTACCGGAAGGTTGGGAAGACAAACTCGATTCTTTGATTGACAACGCCTACACGTATGGAAGAGAGGGAATATCCACTGGGGTGAGTATTTGGAAATCTATTTGCTAGAGCAATTCTCATGAACAGTTTTACTTATGACTTCTATAAGACCTTACGATAGTGGGAAACTTTGTTTTTCTTTACTGCTCCTTTCTTCCTTAAGTCGTTAAGATATATAAGTTATTAAAATTCCATTAGAGGTTTTAATAGATTCGCTGCATGGGAGATTCAAACATTTCGTTTTCTACGCGGTATATTATCATAGAATTCCGCAAATTAATGTAAGATAATATTAACTATTAATATCTCGTTTCGTTTAAATATTTAGAATTCATAAAGTACTATCTAGTCGGTACTCAACTCAATAACTTGGTTAGCCTAAAAGTTCTTATTTTAGGTATATTCTAATTAGTAATTGCTCGTAAAAATGAATATTTGGCATATATTGATTTCGTATTGATAAAATATAGACGGACTGTCGAACAGAGGGTCCGGGCTATTTCTGTGATGAGAATATCTCTTAGTTTATATTTTTAAAAAGTATCATACCATTTGCACGCAAGTTATAAATAGCACCATTTGGGAAATGTAAAATGTGTTCCGATATTATTATATCTTCACCAACTATAATTAATAGAATCAGGCGTTACTTTGCGGAAGTCCATAGTACAAAACCCGAATAGACCAATCTACAAGCATTACTCCGCGAAGCCCCGACACCGCAGAATCCTCAGGATTCGAAAGAAAATGTTCCCTCTTCGAACGCTGTTCGAACATTTTTTCGCGGAGTATTGCTTGTATATTGGTCTATTCGGGTTATCTATGAGGGTTTTCTTCGCCAACTTTTCCGCGATACGTGTTTTAATTAAAAACCTATACATCATCTGCTATTAGACCTTTTATTATAGATAATTATTGTAAAGTTTCATTTAAGTCCATTTACATTCAAACGTTCATGTTTAGAATTTTAGTAGTGATTAACCTATTATTTTTATGATTTTTTCGCTGCCTGGACTTGGTTTAGATAATGCGATATGTAAGTTTTTCTAAAGGGTTTCATTAGTGTTATATTAATTAAATACATTTTTTCTTCAAATACAAGTTATGATCATGGCATAGATGACGTAACAATTTCAGCAGTAACATTAAAATCATGTCTTAGTTTACAATTTAAGGGGTACCTTCTGGTCTGAACACCTGAAGTAATCTAGAACCGCAACATTCTGCAAGGGCCATTATATAAAGCCTTCTATTAATTGTGAAATATTAGGTGAAAAGCATCTTAAAAGAAGGCGATCCAGAGAAGATAGCAAGAGTCGAAGAGCAAGTGTTAGAAATCTGGGACCGGGTGTACCAAAGTTGGGTGTCTGGACATTTCGCGGCAACGGTTGGACCACAGGTGGACGCATCCGCTGTTCAAGACTCATGGGATAATCTTGTCAGTGATTTTACACAAGCACCAGGTGAGCACAATTTGTTATTTAAAGAATAAAGGTGTTAAAACTGAAAACGCGTCAACGCGAAAAAAATTGCGTACTGTTGTATGATGCGTACCGCTAAAGTACCCTGACGGAATTCCGTCCCCGCATCTGGTTTTTATAATAGGCAGTTTTTAAAAGAAGGGCAACTGAGCATTTACTAGTCGGGCGTATCATACCACCCTAGCCTATATCCATCAAGTGAGATGCAGACAAACGCGTGGCTATTCTTAAGACAAATAATGGTGCTCTTTAAATATATTGTTTTCTTAGTTTTATTTATGTAGCGGCAACATAAACACATATGTGGAAATTTCAACTTTCTTTAATGGTTTAAACGCTATAACTGTTTTTATGGTCTGTATAATTGTATCTGTGATTTAATGTTATAATGGATTAAAACGCGTTATTTGTGCTATTTTTATTGCATTTCAACTTTTTACCAATAATGGTAACAGGTATATTTGTTTTGGGAATGATATGAATGTGCGATGCTCGTGTTTACAAAAGTTGTCCGTCTGTTGGTCCCATTTTAACTTTAACTTTATAACAGGATTTCAGACTATGCTATAATATAGCGATGGTCGTAGGTCACCTCTCGCGAACCATCTGTAATATACATCCAAATATAGCTAATTATTCAACTGGGTTTTCAAATCCGATACATCATTCTTAGAAAAACATTTTGTTTTTTTACACAAGTCAAACCCACTACTGAGGGTTCGGAAAATAGAGTTATACGGTGGTTGGTAATGGCGTTAATATAATTATATAAAATCTTAAGCAAAACTCTTATTAAATAAAAAACATTCTCGTGTATTCGTGCTGACAAATGTGAGAAAAGTAAACATACACTGTAGCGATTACAAACGTTACAGCTGTATATGGGGTCAATGTATAGGTTGTTAATTTGTTGTGGTCACAAAGCCTATTGCAATTGTACATAAAACTATCCTACAAAAATCATCATCGGAATTGTTTAAAAAATATTTTCTGTTTCCAGGTTTATTCGACTACGAGGGCATAGCGAGCTGGGTCCAAGCGAATGTGGGTACTTTGAGCGCTATAGCCAGTGGCATATGGGCGCCACTTGCGAGCAACGTATCACTTCTCGCCGGGTCCATAGGGGCCTTCACGTCTATACTCTTCAGTGGCGGAGGCGCCATTATTAGTATGATTATTAACTTGGTAAGTCGTGTCCATATATTTAAGTCTACTAAAAACTATAACTATATATATAGACGAACAACGAAGTATTAATTAACAATTACAAAAACTAATTCTTAAAAATAAAAAAAACCAATTTTTTTACTTTACATTATTGAATTGCGTGCAAAAGTTAAAGTTTTTTAAACCATAACATTTAGTATATTCATATAGTAACGAAATGTATTGAAGTAATATCGAAATAAGGAAATAATCAAAATTTGAATAACTAGTGATATAGCAAGTCTAGATAACACTTTTTAAAAATACAGAATCAGCAGAAGACGAATTATTATTGCACGATTATAACTGTTATGGAATATTTAATAAAGAAATGTGTTTTTAATATAAAATTAGAATAAAAGCTATCAATACAGAATTTAATTTAAATCGATCCTACGGTTTTGGATATTGGTTAGGTTTGATGTAAAAGTTAATGGCTTAATAAAAAATTAAGAACACTATTGTAAGAACCATAAACTGGCAATTTTTAAGGTTGTCTTCTTCACAACGTTATTCTACCTGCTAGCTTCGAGTAATGCATTGTACAAACCAGTAGAGGTTATAACAAGAGTGCAGCCTAACTTCGGGCCGCGGCTTGGCATCGCACTATCAGTTGCTATAAATCAGGTAAGACTAAAAGATAACGGTCCTTTAACGGATAGCACTAAATTTGTTTCAGCTGCAACCTCGTTTCTAAACATTAGTAAGAAATATTGAATATAGTGTAGGAAGTGTATCAAGTTTTTAAATTAGAGGTCAGAAATTTCGCCGTTAATATCCATAATAATGTCTTTTAAATGATGACGTTTATTTTTTTTATTTCTTGTTAAATTTAATTATTGTCCTTGATCTGCAGGATCCACCTGATCTGTTTAGATTTCTTTCGTTGGGTTTTTTATTTCCCCGGGGAAAAAGGGCCCCCCCCCCCCCCCTCCAAGAAAAAGTTTCAAGAGAATATATTACGGACTGTAAGAATCTCTGTACACTAAATTTCATGTTAATCTTATTATATAGCACTAACATTGTGTTTTTTGTACATTTTTTTTTCTTTTTAATATTTTTAAATTAATTATTTGTATCAACGGTAAAGTAAATAAAAAAATACAAATTGTATATATATGACATGTGTTTGTGTCCGGTATATATATATATATTCTATATAGATATTCATTTGTATAATTTACGAGAAGTTTGAGCAATTTTATTTCACCCCCAACTTTTATTTTGTAAGAACAAAAAAAATCATACAATCATTTTCATGCAATTATGAAAAACAATTTGGCAGGTCTTCCGCGCTTCATTCAAAATGGCGTTGTTCTATGGCTTATGGACTTGGCTTGTTCACAACCTCTTTGGTGCCAAAGTAGTCTATCTACCATCTGGTAAGTCCCATGATTAAATATATTTAATAATATTATTAAATATAAAAAGGATATACTTAAAATATATGTCTGAAGGATATATCATATCCTATTAGATTATTTTATATTATATTTTTTATTAGTATATTTAAAGTATATGACAAAAAAATACACCGCAAATATTGATTATTTTATTCAAATCGACCCACCTGATATTGGGTCTTGATAAATTTATGGCCTACAATGTTAGAATGTTTGCCGATGACACCAAATTTTTCAATCCAACTCTAATTATCTATCCAATCCCAAGAAATGAAAAATTATCTCAATACCAATACTGGACCGAGCAGTGGAAGTTAACGCTTAATGTAAATAAGTGCATGGGCACATAGACAAAAGGAACCCACACAAATTCTATTGTCTTGTTCAACACCGGTTACAACGGAAGAAGTAGCAATGACATAAAATGGGACATCTTTATTGCTACTAACTATATTGCTTACTAAGAAATGTAAGTGTTCATTAAATTTTACCTAAGACCGCAATTAGAGTAAGCGGTTATCATTTGGAACCGTACTTAGAAAATAATTTTAATAAACGTCTGAAACCACTCAATCTTACAAAGTAGATTTACAAAGTAGAAGACAAAAAGAAAATCATATTGAGCTTATATATCGGTATATACTAGTAAATGTGATTTACAAACATATGAGGGGAAGTTCTTTGAAGTTAAACCACTCCCTTTAAGGCAAATTTTCTGAAGAACTGTCTGCCGAACCGAGTAGCGGCTGACTGGAATGGGCTGCTAGAAGCGTTATTAATACAACATTTGTAAACCTTTTAAAAATAGACTCGATAATATGTTCAAATCTAGTGTCATGTGTTTTCGTCATTGTGTACTTGTGATATGGTCTAATTTAGTTAACGTTAAATGCTCATAGAAGTCATAGATTTTTGTATGGAAAGCAGCAACCGCGTTATGTGGACATATCGAAACGAAAATCCCGATACTGCATTCAAATAGAAAACGGTTAATAATAATTGTATGGAAGTATACATTTGAGCCAAAAACTTCAATTATCCTATTGACGTAAACGAATATTTAATGAAATTATTGTTAAGGCCTTAATAAAATGAAGGCCATGTAGGCCTTTATATAAAGGCATTTAATAAGCGAGAGGAGGTACACTGAAAGATATAAAATATTTTAAAATGGGAAGTTTTATAACAGATCCATCTAGTAAGCGAAATAGGAACTACTTGAACATTTTTACCAATTCATATTTCAAATAGGCTTGAACACTTTGAATAGATAATATAGCTGGACGAAATTGATGATTTGGTAAGCACCACTTACGAGGACTTGTATATACCAATTACTTTTCCTCACATTTGTGTAAATTCTATACATGGATCATTATCGCTTCTTAAAACATATTTCCTGCTCCAAAAATTCACACAGGTCAATGCGCCGATTAAATTCGCCACTACTGATATTTTTTCATATTTATCTGCCGGTCGGTGTGACAACTCGCTATTTGACGATGCGCATTCTAGTTCTCATTGTATTAGTGAATTCCGCGCTTGGTGTAAGGATAAATTTCACTAGCTGTCACCATGCGGAGTGGTCGTGTGTTAATAGTGTACCAAATGAAATTGTCTTCACGTGTTCAACACTTAGGAGCAATGTAAGTTATATTTAAGCTATTTTCGTTTGATAAAAATTCTTGTTTTTTGTAAAGAAATCGAATTTTATTTATTTCTTCTTAATCATTGATGAGTAGTTCCAATAAAGGTTATATAATTTCCATTTTTGTTTTAGGATTTTATCATACATCTTAAGGATTTCTATACAGATCATATAGTCAGTGTGACTGTTCAAAATTGCCGTGACTTAAGGGTGGTTCTTGATTGTCCCTTACTTCAGAGAGCTTCTCGCTTGCACCAATTCAAAATAAAAGACTGCGAACGGCTTGAATTCGTTTCGCTGTCGACCACATCTTCTTTACAAACCCCGCCAGAGGTTATCATAGAAAATGTTAGAGAGATCGTGTCCTTCCCGAGAAATATATTTAAATCACCAACTACCAGCACAGAACTAAAATGTTCCGGGTCTCAGCCTATGACTAATTTGCGAGTTGTGAATAGTAAAATAAATACGATAACCACGAAAGCAATTTGTAACACAAGCGGAATGAAGACTATTGCATTTGAAAATGTGACTATTACAAATATTCAAACGCAAGGCGTTGAGGCTCTTATGGCGAGTGACAATTCTTTGTTCACAATGACTAACAGTAAAATTGAAAATTTGGAATTTAAAGGCATCAATATACAGGCAGCAACTGTGAAGTTATCCTATAATACCTTCAACGAAATAAGATCTAATGGAATCAACGTTACTGCAGATAACTTTTTTCTAGTAGGAAACAAGTTTCAGGAAATTAACTCGAACGGCATTATTGCTAATGCTTTAAATATTGATATTGTTAACAATAATATAGCACTTCTTAAAAGAAACGCCCTACAAGGAATACGATGCCTAAAGAAACGGGTATCCAAAAAGCAAGTTAACTTCTCCAGAAACAATATAGAACGAATTGAGCCATACTCGCTATTTTTCAATTATGGCAGCTGCAAAAATTCTGGAGCGCAAATAATTTTTCGAGAAAACAAAATAGACTGTAAATGCAGTAATATCGCATTTCTAAATAGCCCATCAGGGTGTACGGGCGAATTGATCGGTTTAATATTAAACACAGCAAACAATAATACTTGTTTCTTAGCGCCGTGTATTTTGCCTATAGATATCGTTAAGCTCCTACAAGAAAGCGATATGTGTCATCTGAACCTTGACCCAAAAGTTATGTGTTTATTGTATTACGATAAGCATTCTAATAATACTAATATTGACGTGAATACAGACGACGATGTGACCGAGCCCTCGCCTACATTTTATTTGATAAGACAGGCTAATTCCCTAGCCGGTGACGCGAGCGCAGCTATGACAGCCATCGATAAGGACGATCTTCTACGGGATAGCCACATGAATATGACGAATAGAACTACTGTCAAAGTTATTTTTGATTCTTCCAAAGACTTTGTAGAGACGCTGAGGAGCACGGGAAGATCTAGAAGTAGGCAGGAAGCCACTAAATCGCCTCCGAGAGAAGAATACATAAACCGATGTGTTGGAAGTCACTGCAGAAGCAATGCTTACGATAAACAAAAAGCACTGGATTTTTACAAATATGTATACGCGCAATTACGCACGCCGCGACAAAATGATAATAATAAAAACAAAATTTAATTAATACTATCATTGTTATGATAAGCTGTTTTCAATTTTAACTATCATGTTGCCCCTTAATGTATTACTATAGTACAGGTCTGTAAACATTTCTCTACTTATCAATTATTTTTGAAAACAAAGTTGCAACTTGAGAGTAATTTAAATAGTTGTTAATTAAATTTAATATTAATGAAAAGAATTTGTTTTATTTTTAACGTTGAGGAACAATTAAATTAAATCGAATCTCTTTTTTATATAGACCAAACATGAGATGCTGTAATCTGTGTTTCCAGTGCTAGCGGCCGTGTTAGGTGCAGCACCGTTCCTCGGCCCATACTTGGCTGGTATCCCCGCGGCACTGGACGTGTGGCTTCAAGGCAGGCCTATGGCGGCCATCGCGCTCCCAATTGCGCAGGCGGCACCTATCGCGTTTTTGGATGCTGCTGTATATGCAGAGATTAAAGAGTGAATATATACTTTTTTATAACTGTTTGATCTTGTTTTTAGTAAAATTCACTTCCCATAAACGAGTATAAAATCATAATATCAATGATACTAACGTTTATCGCGTATTTTGCTTCGCAGAAAAGGTGAAAATCTGAAACAGACTTCTAAAATAGGCCATTTTTATATGAATAAGATTTTTTGTGTTACCTGTCAGAACTCACGAAACTCAAGCCGAATATTTTTACTGTGTAATTAATTTAAGGCCATTATTATCACTTAATTTTAGGATATCATGTGGGTAATTCCAAATAAAAATGTAGATATTGTAAGGTTTTCATTTTTTTACAATATGGCATATTCTCGATAGAGGTCTCTTTCGGTTTGAACTTGGAACGACGACATTAGAGTTTTATTCGGAATAATCCCACAGTATGTCGGAATCAAGAAAAAATCCTTCAGTCCAGACAGAAAACGTTGACATTTCAAAAATAAATTTATTGGTATGCTAATAAAACTGTCACCAGATTTTGGTAAAAAAATATAAGTACCATTAAATCAATTTATATAGTAATCACCCCCATACACTATAGTATCGCTATTAACAATGTCAAATATTTGAACTAGGTCTATGCCTACTTTTGACAATTTTTTTACAATTGACATAATATTTTTTATTTCAGCGGTGGTCACCCCTACGTAACTGGTCTAGCCATCGCCGGCGGTATCTTCTACTTAGGCCCCGAAGGTGCCATCTTAGGTCCTCTTCTGCTCTGCTGTCTCATGGTTGTGCTCAATCTGTCTTCCTCTTTCCTAAGGGATACCCCAGCAGAAGAAAGAGCGGCCTTGCACTCCCGCGTCAGGTAAAATTTGACCTGGGCACAAATTTGTATTTGGTAGTGCCATATAGCTTATCTGAACCATTATAATACCAGTAGAGGCCTCAGCACAGAACAGAACTCAAATAAAATCCACTTGTTTTTGCCAGGTGTCAATCTTTTTTATCGCATTGATGTAAAAAAAATAGCTTTGTTCAAGTTCATGCTAAAGCCTGTATATACTTCGGAATGATTTGTTTTAAAATATTAAGCGGTTCAAATATGTTTTTGCCATCTTTTTTTTACCGTGTGTTGTCAAATGTAAATATACTCCTGTGTTTTTTTACGATCATCCTTACAAACTTTCTGTCTCAAATATGAATGGCTTTATAAATCTTGGATCACAGAAAATACCGCGTCTTATTTACTAGTTTCAAAGGGAAAAAACATTTATTACTGACACCTATATCCTTAGTGCATGTTAGATCGCAGGAAAAATTGCAAAAAAGAAACTATGGTACAACACGGTACTATGTGTGGTCCATGGTTTATAAAAAGGGAATTTAAAAAATATAAACTAAGAGTGATTGACTTGTGTTGAAAAGACGGATACGGAATATATTTTTTTTTAATTTTTGTGACTGTTCTCTATAGTTTTCCATTAAATTTTAATATGAAACTCGTTTGTTTGTCAAAAACGAACGTATTTTTGTATAAGGAGTACAAACTTATTCTTAATTTTACGTTTAAACTGTTATATACGAGTAACATCTTTTTTTACGAAAAAGTAGATATTATGATATCGCTTTAATTAAGATACTATAATAAAATGATGATTTGATAATAATAAAATAGATCTGGTATCACTCTCACCAGTTTTTTTATCCACACTTTACAAAACCCCTTAAATTATGCAAAAGTACTTTTAAGTCGTCTAGAAAATCAAAAACAATTTAATAAAGAGACAAAACGCCATGAAAGCTCATAATATACCATTTGAATATGTATAAGTGATAATTTAAGCCAAATGCATTAAGTAGATCTAAAAATGTATAATATATGTATATATATATATATATATATATATATATATATATATATATTATATATATATGATTGATTATCTAATCTGTGTTTAAAGGGTGAACGACCCCAAGTTCTGATTGTATACCATTAGAAAAGTCATTACTAATTCGTTCATTATATATGGGAAATTATATATAGTTGATGTTGTATAGTGATTTTAACAATTTTCTGCTCTCATCTAGGTCATTATTGGGATGTTTTGATTGAGGTGTGTATTTTTCTCCATTTAAAGCATGCTTTGATTATTTCTTAGAACTGTATGGTGATTTAATGAAGCATTTACTTATATTTATTTTCAGATATGGTGCTTATCTATAAGTTTGCATGGACTAACAAATGGACTGATCTCAAATTATGGGAATAATGGCTTTATATTTTTTTAAAACACCTTTATGACGTATATTCTCTTACTAAGAAAGCAGACATGCAAAACCTAACTTGGGGTACCGAAGTACTATCTTGTTCTAAATGTTGCCAAAGTGATCCGTATGTATGTATTAACAGAGCTTATTTTTATACATTGGCATTTTAGGGTCAACAAAGGCAGATTTGTTGAAATATAATATATATTTTTAATTACGCGTATATATAGTCTTTACGACTCAAAATCTTTGTATTAGGTGATTTGTCTTTTAAAATTTGAACGATATCGAACTCTAAGCGTAGAATTCATTAACGAATACTTAAATGTCTTTTGTTTACGCGAGTATCGCATTTAAGGAAACTTTTACGTATACAAACGCGAATGAAACGAAACATGACGATTTTGCTTTGTAAACGTGGTCAAAATACAATTCGGTATTTGGTGGTGATATTTTGAAATAGTCTCATTGAATAAATGAGACTAATTGATTGTTTTTATATCAATAAGAAACATTTTATAGATTACTAGACCCACTACCAAATAAACGCTAATAAATTTCTATCACATTTGTTGATATATTAGTCTGCATGTCAATAACACGTAAAATTCTCTATGTATAGACCTAATGATACTTTTTAATCAGTCTTAACAGACACCCGTATTTAATATCGCTTACCTTGTTAAGAATTAAATCTGTAAAATTACAATTTAAAAGACATCCGTTTTTAATAAGATTCATAATTCTGGGACTTGAATCTTGTTGTTATGTAAAAAGGTAATTAATATTTTTTTTTTTTTTTACTGCATAAAACATTGTATACCTCCGAACCACTTTTAAAATGACTACAAACTCCGGTTTTTTTTTAATTAGATTGAATAATTTTTTTTCCCCACTTTTTTTTTTTTTTTCAATGCGGAAATTGAATTTTAATCTTAGTAAAAAATGAGCTTGAAAGGTATGTACTTTCATGAAATTGAGGGTATTTTGATACCCTCAGTTTTACTACTTTTTTTTTTTTTACTAGCAATGCGAAAATGACATTTTAAACCTCCGAACCACTCCGGCTACAAAAGATGAGCTCTACCAAACTCCGGTAATGTCACTTTCGATAGAAACTGAGGGTATTTTGATACCCTCAGTTTTCCTCCTTTTTTTTTACTAGCAATGCGAAAATGACATTTTAAACCTCCGAACCACTCGGGCTACAAAAGATGAGCTCTACCAAACTCCGGTAATGTCACTTTCGATAGAAACTGAGGGTATTTTGATACCCTCAGTTTTACTTTTTTTTTACTGACAATGCGAAAATGACATTTTAAACCTCCGAACCACTCGGGCTACAAAAGATGAGCTCTACCATCCGGTAATGTCAATTTCGATTGAAAATTAATGGTCTACAACTGACATCTTATAAGTGAGTTGCAGGCTTAGTTGAGTAACGGCTATTCAACATATACCATCTCGTTATATATGATATTTGTTTCTAGTTATTTGTATGTATGAGTATTTAACATACGAAACATATATGATTTACTTTTGTAAAAAAAATGTAAACGTTTATTTTGATATTATTGTTTATACGAAATCGATAGCATGTAAATAAATCAATCTCGTGAACGCTTATTTAATTTATTGTCGTGTTGTTAAAATTAACCTTATTTTTATAAGTAGTGATGCTTAGATCTTAAATAATAAATATTATTGTGATTGCAAATGAAATATTTAATCAATTGAACATTTAATAACCTAAAGTTAATGTTTTCTTAGTCTTGTTAATTAAGCTTCGTATATGTTGTAATAAATACAAACAGCACTTAAATTCTTCAATTCAATATATTATGTATATATTCTGAAACAACTTGAATAATTACTAATTATTCACTAAACAACTATGAGTAGGACTATATTTTTAGCTTTTCACGACACTAGATGGCGTTGCAATTAGTTATTATCAGACCATAGATAGCACGCAACAATTAAACGTATCAGCTAAAAATTGTAATTGCTATTTCTTCTATAACCTTTGGATATTCGGTGTTTTATAGTTTCCCTTTGTGAGATATTATACTGCCTATTTATTCTACACTATTCGTTTGCCTGTAGGTAAGGGCCCTTGAGAGTTATGTACGTAATTATTACTACCATCTATATGGAACTTATGTAATATTCTTATTATAAATTTTCCTATCTAAAATGATAATAATATAACGAATACGGTAGACCAAATATACTTTGATTCGATAATGTCAGTGTAAACGAATTAATATATTAAATTAATTATATACCAGGTATTAGATCAACGTATTGAGGATGAGAATACGCTTCCGCTGCGTACCATTAGAACAGTATACTATTCTATGGACTAAGCATGAATGTCAAATGTCAAACCATACATTTTAATCTTGTCTTGACTGTAAATATAAGGATAACATGCACCTCTCCCTCTCTTGCATTCTGAGCTCAATGTCTATTATTTAGTTGTGTAAAATAATATGGAGCCATCGATTATCATCTCATTCCGTTGATTTAATATACAAATAGATATATACGAAATCAGTAAGCCCTTACCAGTTCAAGAAAGAATCGTCCAATGTTTACGTTAAGATTATATTGCTAATAAGTTTGTATTAAGCACGCGTAATCAACAATATATTGTTTTGCTTTAAAATGTTTTTTTTATCTATCCAGCAACACTTATCTAGTTCCATTATGTTCCTCATTCATTTCAGGTTAATATTTTAAAAGACCTATTTAAAAAAAATACAAAGTAGGATTATTATATGATATTCAAAAAAAAAATACACGGGACACCATACAATTACCATAAAAATGATTGTAGTGTAGCCTATGTCCTATATGTAATTAGTTACATTTTTAATTAGCTGTGTAGGCCAGTCTGCAATGACAGTTGGTTGCCATGACACACTGTCAATAAATAAAAAAATATGGTTGTTTTTACTCATGTCGACACAATTATTTAATTTTCTTTTCACTCCTTCTATTTTGTTTTAAAGACTTTTGTGTATATATCTTTTATTCAATAAACTGTTCTTTGGTGAGACTTGGAACTTTAATTATCTATATACCCCGCTACATGTTTTTTACCAAGAGGCAATCAAAATAAGTAAGATGGCGCATTTTTCAATCAAACAAATCTGATTATTTTTATCCTACTTTTGGATGTATGAAAAAAAAACATAGTTACTTCGTAAATATTTATTTTACGACTTATGATTTTTATTTAATGAATATAGTATTGATACGATATCCCCCGCTGTATCACACTTTTGTTCGTATTGGTTTTTGTTGTAAAAAATATTTTGGTTAGGGCATCCGTTACAATTAATCCATTGTCGCTGAAATGTCCCTCCACTTCCGATTCCAACCACAAAAACAAGACAATACTATCTGTTTCGATATTGACTATATATTTGGTTTCATCATCTGCAGTTTGCATAGTTCTTTGGAGTTTTATCTGTAAAAGAACATCTATACTACAGATAATTGTACAGAGAAAAACACTGTTCTCCCGAGCCCTTGGCGAGATTGTAAATTTTTCGTATATAGTTTTTCACTATTGTTTAATGTTCAATTTGTTTTGAAAATCAATATACATGTCTGTATATTTATATATATATTTATATTTTTAATATAAATATATATATATATTTATAAATATTTTATTATTTTATTTATAAATATTTATATATATATATATACACATATATGTGTGTTTTTGAAAAACCAGCATCAATTAGAATAAGCGTGATATCCATATCATATATGTATTATTAACTTTAAATTTGCTTGTATTAGGGAGGTTTTCTGAAACTTACCTTGATAGTGGGTTTTCGTAATCCTTTAACGTCTTTCAATGGAACTGGAAATACGAAATTTTGCGGGGAGCACAAACCACCATAACCTTTAAGCGTGAATCTAATAAAAACCTCGTCCTTCCTGTTGTTATTCCAAAGGTTCAATTTCGTCTGCTTTGTACTGGATAAAGGCATGGCATTTACTGGGTACGTTTGGTTCAGTATAGGTGCTAAACTATTCCAGCTAAATACATCTACAACGACTTCTGCATCAGTTATTGGGACAAATCTGTCGTTGATTAAGTACACGTCTACGTCGCCGGTTAGCGTCAGTCGAGGTGAAACCAAAATTGGCGCGAAAAAGCGCTTCGCAAAGAAATGCAGCATCTTCCATTTACCGCCATATTCTGTAATTAACACAAATTTAGTTGGAATATTGAGAATTATTAGTAGTAAAACGGATTAATAAGACGCACTCATCACCTTAAGGGCGAGATTGTCACGTGTGTCAGGAATAATTTTTAACTTAGGACTGTTTTATTTACAGTAATTACATAGCACAAAAAAGATTTGCATAAAGCTATATCTCTTCCTTTGTCTAACGGCGGAAAGAAAAAACATATCCTGTGACAACTCCAGAGAATACTCATCGTTCAGAAATGAGTTTCCTCAGAATAGTAAAACAATGAATATTTACATTATGTGCGTCTATATGCAACAGTTTCTAAAAAAATACGGAGAAATGTTAAAATTAACCCAACTTACCAATTCCCGACCAAGACGGTGCTTGCCACACATCGTTCAGTTGCCAATATAGGGCACCCATGGTATACCAATCGGCCTGACTTTGACGATAGAACTCAGTTTCCGCTTTCATCGACATTGCTTGACTTATCTAAAAGTATTAATAATTATATTATAACGACCAAAATCGACAAACATTAATCTTGCAAAATATATATCTATGATTTTGTATGGTTTATTTTTATTTTTTACAAAACATTGTAGAATGGAAGTATTAATATAATAACGGTAGTTAAACAATAGAATATTATGTAAAAATCCAAATTTTATATGGTTCCAAACAAAGGTTTTTGGTCATTATGGTATTCCCATTAGTGTGATAAGCATATCAGTTGTATGTGGCTGGGCTATATATATGTACTAGCTGATCCGGCAAACGTTATTTTGCCATAAATGTGATTTCTAGCAATCATTTTTTTATGACATGTTTGTCGGTTTATCATAGCAGTGCCATCTATTGATTACTTACTCAATCCAGTCGAAAAGAATCGACATCTGTTAGAATCTTTTGGAGTTAACAGATAATTGTGGCTGTCAATTAATTGTAGACAAATAATTTGCAATAAAATAAATTTACAACTATAATTAAATATCGAAGCTATCCTATCTCTTAAGTTGGACCAGACTGCTCACGGTGTGCCAATTTAATTTAAAATCGGTTAAATAATTTCGGAGTCCATCGCGGACAAACATTGTGACAGGAGATTTATATATATTAAGATTTCTAAAAATTATATATTATTATGTTTATCATTTATATTAGCAACAATAGCGTTTATAGCGTAACGTGGTACTAACCGAACGTCTGTGAAATGTAAAATTATATCATTCTTACAGGTGACGTCAAGGTGATGTGACGTCATTTTCATGTGAAAACAAACAACTATGTTGTAATAAGTGATGCACTAGATTAGTTGAATACTTCTCACATACCTGACTGTAAAAAACAAACTTCTCAAAATATCTGCTATCATTCTTATCTAAATTAAGGTGTTTCGAGAGTTGCACTTCAATATTACTATTCCCATTTGGACTGTGTTGTCTATGTTTTATAAACTCGCTGTCCAATCTAAAATCGTCACTTGTATTCGTCGCGGCTGCCATTGTTTTTAACGATGGAAACGATTGGAAACCATATTCTGACGCAAATCTCGTTTGAGGGTAGATATTGGCATCCCAATTATCAGCTATATAATTGTAATAATGGGTGTCACCGTAGTGTGGGTCGTAAGGGTTCAGAGCCACGTAGCCATCTTTTTCGGATTGCCTACCATTTGACGGGCTTGATACTAGATATCTTCGATCGGGGTCCAGCGTCTCAACTATAGGCTTTATGGTCTCCACGTACAGATTGACATATTCCTCTTTGTACCTGTCGAAATCTGGTTGTGTTTGATACCAATTTCCTCTTAGAGCTACTTCATTTTCGTTGTTGCCAGCCCACACCGCTATTGAGGTATGGTGTTGCAGACGCTGCACAGTTTGTTCGATTTCTAGTTTCACATTCCTGAAAAGATTTTTCTCAAATTTAATTTTCAAAAACATTTTACCATCTATAGCAAATATATCAACAATTTTTTTAAATTAAAGTCTACGACTCTCATTTAGTATCGTGTTTACGTAATGACCCCAAAAGACAACTGACTTTGTTTGTCTATATATTATTAGAGAGATTTTATACTTGGTTTATTTTCCCAAAGCACGTTTTATGGAAAATAGTTTTGACGGATAAGGGGAAACTTTAAACTGGCGATGTAATATATACGTATATATATATACGTACGTCGTGTAATAATACGAGGAGAAAAGAGGGTAGCCCAAAAAAAACTTACTCTAAGAACTCTTTATCGGTTGGGATACATGGAACAGGCAAAAAGAAAATCTTGCCATATGAGGATACCGAGCTCGTCGCATCGCTGGTAGAAGTAATCCGACTCATAGACCCCGCCGCCCCAAACCCTTAACATCGCCATGTGAGCTTCTCGTGCGGATTGAAGAAGATTGTCAACTGCCAATATTTGTATGATCGTAATTTATATAAACAAATATATTAAAAAAAACTTGCAACTAAATGTTTTATGTGTGATATTTTTTTAGCAGGGCAACAAACGCCCTATATATATGGGCTATAATTATCAAATTAAAAAATTAAGGTTAAAATACAGTTATATTAAGACTACATTGCTATTCAATCAGGTAAAAAAGATTCACCTGATTGAATGCAGGTTCAGCTTTAAAGGCTGACTTACTTCTAAAAAAATTTAATGTGTTTACATCACGCAAATGCGTTTAAATTTGTAAAACAAATTAAAGGACTTCACCTGTCTTTTCATCCGTTCCCACTTCTGGAAGTATGTGGGCTGGTATCCAGTTGGAGCCTTTCATAAATAAGGGGTATCCATTCACTTTGAAGAAGAACGTTAGTCCTTGACCGCCTGTTGTATTGCCTGTTTAAGATTTAAGATGCCTTTTAGTATCTGCCAGTTTAGATCATAGAACATAGTAGTAGATCAAAGAACTTACATATCTGCATATTATAGGATTGTAATAAAATTGGCAATTATAAGATAATAGCAGTATAGTCGAAAGCATTCATAATGTGTATTCATAACAATAGCTTTTCTAAATATTTCAGTATCAAAGGGCTGCGATCTTGGGTTATAAATATTTATAGATATGCACATACCAAGAATAGTAGACGCGTCTACTTCAACTAGTTCCACTGTGCGAAAACCGATCTTTAATTTCTTCTGCGATAATTCATTTTCTTCGTTTGTTAAACTTATTTCAAGGTCATATAAAGGTTGCTCTCCATACCCATTAGGCCACCATAATGATACCACGTTCTATTAATAAATCAGAGTATTAATGTATATACATACTATATTATGTATACACTTAATATTAAAATTACTTTTATTTAATTTATACATTGGTTAGTAAAAACTACAAAATGCATGCAAAAGCATTGTTATATTTTATTATATATAATAATTATTTATATTTATTTGCTCATTAATGCTTAAATTACAGAAACTCATGAATCCCAAAATTATACAAACTAGTAAAACTAGTAAATTGATGATGATTTTCAAAAAAATATCTTAAAAGATTTGAAACCGGTTTTAGGTAAAACCTTAATTCCAACGCAGCTAAATATATGACGTATTAGTTTAAGACAGTCAAAACATATATTTTTCTCATGTAGCATAGGTCCCGATAACCTTAAAATCCAACTCGGGTTTTTGCCGTTGAACTGGTTAAATTGTCAATATTATTCTAATATTTCAAAGTTCATGGAAACGAGTACCTCGAATAACTAGGTTAATGTTTCTTATTTATTCAAAAAATTTTACATATTCAAAAGACAAGTTCGGTGTTAAATCAATTTTAAAACACGCACATTAAAGTATCAAGTTGTATGGCATAATAATTTACCTTTTGCGTATTCTATCAAATAATAAAATATCTATATAGAATACGAAATTTTGGCATTTTTCCCCCTCAAAACAGAAAAAAAGAATTTCACTTATTGCACAAATCTTGGCAGATTTCCAAAATATTTAATTATGCAATTGCAAAATCTTGCTGCATATTTCCAAAATAAGATTTATTATTTCTTAAACACGTAAAAGTGCGCTTAAAAACCTAAAAATATTCCATGTGTTTTAAAAACCAAAAATTTTCGGCGGGAAAGGGGGGGCACAAAATCATTGTTAATATTTTAATCTTTTCTAATTTTTTAATACTATCCCTATAGTAATAGTAATACAATATAATAATAATAATACAAAGGACTGACGCACTTAGAATGTGACACGCGCAAAAAGCTTCAAAAAAACCTTAAAGCTTCTATTGTTCACGCTTACCGTACTTATCGTCATATTAAGCTCTACTTCGGTTCCATCTCCTACACTCGAGATATTCAAATGTTTCCCTATAGTCAGCGATTGGTTGCCATCGACAGATAGCTTCGCACTCAAATAACCTCTAATGTTGTTTGCTCCATTCAAAAATGCAATTATCTTTAGATACCAATGTGACTTAGTCCTCTGCGTGTGAGTTGTAATGCTTCGTATTAATGCAGCGTTGTGAAACTCTATTGAAACGTTTTTCCTAAAAATCAAACCCTTTACGTAAGTAGGTAAATATAAAATTTTATTCAGGGTTTTAAAAGTTGTTTGTTATAATATTTCAATTATAGTGACCCTTTCGTCCAATTTGGATTTGTGAAGTCCTGATCGATAAAAACCATCAGTTTTATATTCATCTTCCCATAACAATGATAGCTGTTACATTATATTTTAACTAAATTAACTTAAATTAATATAATAAAGAAGTATATTATCGTTTTACCATAAACCTACAGAAGGAAAGGCTGGTCCCCAATCCCAACTAAACGAAGCTTGCATCTTCCTAAGTTGATTTGCGTGACATTCTCCGTGATATTCCTGTGGCACGCATTGAGGGGCTGTGAAAAACTTCTTTGAGCGTTCCTTGGCTGCCTCTACCGGTGACACAAAGTGAACAACTAGTTCATTTTCACCTTCCTGCAAGAAACGATTAATTTACGTATACACCGTTGCCCAAAATAAATATAAATCCATGCTGAGATATGCAATCTACACTAGGCAACTTGCACTATGAGCGAGCTAAGAGAAACGAACAAATATGAAAGGGAAAGACGAAGAAACTGCAATAAACTTAAATATCATATAGGGATTTTAAGTGGTTATATTTTTTTTTTTTAAATAATTAAGTTGGAAAGAGTCACTCTTGTGGTACTGGTGTTTATGTTCACTTTTCGGTTGGGAGTACTTTTCCCTGCTGGTCTCGTTTAGTGCCAATCCCAATCGCTATAGAACTATGTCCTACAATCTCCCTTTCACCAAGAAATTAACCTGACACATATAATTATGTTGTTTGAAAGTGTATATGTCCACGGTCCAACTAATATGTATGCTAATACATAATCAATATCCTTAAATGTTACGATTTGCGATCTATACTTAACCATGTCAAAGCCACACAAGTGATGTTAAGATCAAGGTGATCTTTATTATACATCAATTATTTAACTTTAATTTAATGAGTATTGCGAAAACTAACCTTGAGATATTGTCTGATGTCGAAAATGTATTTTACGAACATGTTGTTCGTAAGGCCAATGGGGATTCCGTTCACTTCTAAGAAACTCATCGTGTCCACGCCTTCAAGAATTAAATCGGACGTATTATATTGGAGATATTCCGATTTAACTGCGAAGTAAACATAAACAACTCACAACCACCCGAAAATTGCAATACAATATTTAAATATGTCCGCCATTCTTTTGGTGACGTTTTCTCGTAATTTTTGAATGAATATAGTCCAATTTAAAGACCTAACCATATGTGTTAATAACAGCCTATATATTGTTTATAGAAAGTAAAATTATTAATACTTTGAAATTTGCTTTTGTAGGTCCAAGAATCGTACGCCACCCAACGTGTGAGAACGTCATTGGATCCATGTAAAATATCGCTTATGATTCCCGCTTTTTGCAGATCGGAGTATATCCCGCCCGGCACTGAAGTAGGGATTGATATAGCTGTAAAGATATAAGAATCTAGAATTTTTCTATTAAAATTAATATAAAACTTTTCAGTATAAAATGTTATTCAACTTCAGATTTACGGTCATTTAATTTTTTTAAATCTTAAAACATGTACAACAATATGAAATATTAAGAGGAAAAATGTATCGCTTTTTAGTGACACAATATAGTTGTTCACAGAAACAAGATTCGGGGTCATTGGCACATTGGCCTTGACACCGGTTAATCATATGTTTTAAGGTCAATTTGTATCATTAGGTAACCTTAATATAAAATATCTTATTAAAAATCACCGTAATTATTTTTTAAATCGTATTTAATTAAATCACAACGAAAGTACCAAATAACAACGTCCATAAGTTTTCATTTCAAAAAACTTCAGAAGAAAAAGCGATTAATGTCAATAGGTTTATTATTAAAGTTTCTACGAGACAAATTTGTTAAAAAAATCCTTATATAACTAACTATACAGACTTCGTAGATTTTGATTTAACCCGTCCGTAATTGAACAATAACAATGAAAATACTTTGTACTACCGCGACATACTTACATTGATTGTCATTTTCAACTATCCAAATCACACCACTATTTGCGGAACCTAAATCAAATTTGACTTGAGCGAAAACAAGATTAAAACATATTAAAAAACACACTAAATTAACTGTAGACATCGTAGCTTCATAGTTGTTATTGTTATGAACTGCAACATCACGACAGATGTAATTCTAGCTTGTCAATTGTCATACGCGATTGTTATGAGAAGCCGATACTTATTACGTATTTCGATATCAAGTCGAAACATTGGAAGAAAATACGCTCGAGATGTTTATGTGACTATTTACACCCATCCATGTTAGTAATTAATTGAATTGAATTAAATAGATTGGATGTACTTGATGGTGCAAATTATACATGTATTTAGTAACTGTTTAGCGCGGTTTCTCTCGCATTAAATTGATGAATAGCCCTCTTTGAAAATAATAAGATTGACCCGACAACAATGCGAGTGGGATTTATCGCATTCAAATTTGAATCTCAATCCTACTTATCAATACATTCTCGTAATCTAAAGTGTATTGCTGATAGAAATTTGACGAGTCGTGACATGGATATATTCTAGAATCAGTATCTGACCTAAAAGATGTTGATGTAAAGGAGTTTCATTAGGAAATTTAAAGACACTAAATTTTAAGCTATACTTCACTTCAATTCATAAAAACAGTTTCATAGATGTTTTATGTTTATGTACAAATAAGTAGTTCATTTAAACTTCGTAAAATATAAAATATTTAAAAGTATATACTGATCTGGTTATAACAGCAGATCAAAAGCCTTAGGCGTAATTTTTTTGAGCAGGATGCACGTTCATGCTTTGCCCACACAAGGTACTAGTCCATCTATCATAATATAAAAATATATGTATCATTACTTTTCTACTACGACAGTTATACGATTTTCAATATGTTCTCCCTCTTACTATGACATATTGTTAGTATTAGCAATAAAATAATTTATTTTTACTCTAATAAATACAAAAATATTAGAATTAATATATAACTACTACTACTGTACAAGTATAAGACAACCTTTATAGAAAGCACAGAAAATTTGTCTGATGAAGTGGAAAACCTGCTTTTTTTTTTTTTTTTTTGTTCCATGTTTGGGGTAACAAATTTTTTTTTTTTTTTTTTGGGTTTGGGGGGTGTTTTTTGTGGGGGTGGGGTGGGGGGGGGGGGGTAGGTTTTAAACCAAAACCCCCCCCCCCCTTTTTTCCTTTTGGTTTTTTTTTTTTTTATGTTATCTTAGGTTAGCTTTGTACTACAAGATAAAATATCATATTATTAAGGCTTTTCTTTATACTTTACGTATCCGAAGTTGATAGGTATAATTTTTTTCGTTAAGTTATAATCAAACTTCTATTAAACAATTTAATTTCTACACAGACTAGCAATACTGTTTATTTCTATAAAACCTATTTTAAATAAGGATAGCTGACATCAGGTGTGCCATTGTATGTTAATTTTCGTCAGTTGCTTTAAAAACTTACAATTTTAGTTTAAGAGAGTAACCTTATCGTATAATCATTTAAATGGAACGAATTACGTTGTATGAAGAATTTAAATTAATAGAGAGAGGTGAAACGGAGATTTATGGCATTTGGAAAGGTGTGTTTTTATATATAATTAAGCTATGTCCGTATTTCGTTTGTAATCATAGTGAAGAAAATGGATGCCTTCATAGTAGGATAAATCCATTCACAAAATTTACTACCATTCAGGCCCAAAAGTACATTTGTGATTCAGAAAATCTTAAAATATATTTTTTTATATTCTTCCGCCACTAATTAGCTATTGTTAATCATCTGAAACAGTGTTTGCCTTATATTTTTTAAAACAATTATATATATATATATCTCTATTAATGATTAAACAATTTCAACAGGTGCACATTTATTACTCTTTTTCCTGGCGTTTGTGTTTGGATCATTCTGCACTTTTTGTTTCCATATGTTGATGTATTTATTTGACGAGAAGTGTGTTTTATTTCCAAAACTGTTGTCACTGACGTCACTGCGGCAGAATATTATTTATGAATTCATTCCAGAGGATAAAGTAAAAGCAGAAAGTAAGGTTTATGTACGTTATATGTTTTTGGTATATTACTTGCTTGCCGTGATAAAGGAATATTTTAATATAAATGCGCTATTTTCGTTAGCTTTTCTTATTTAGGCAAACATTTTCAAGTCGATTCAATATATTTGTAAATAGAAAATCTATACATATATCTAAAAACTATCCTCCATTTTTATTTCAGTGTTGCCAGTAGACTTTGTCAGTACGCAGTGGGTTGAGAAAAGTGCCTGTTACTTACCGACTTATGTGCCTTTGGTTTCTGGAATTTTTGGTCTTGTTTGGACAACTATGTTCCTGATGTGTTCAGCGGGCAGCCGAGTTCTTACCGGGTTAACTATATCATTTTTATACGAGCACTAGATAAGCTATAAACAGCCTTAAACTCGTCATATCAATACTATAACTAAATAAAACTTGTTACTATCATGGAATAGACAGGATGTTTATATACGCCATAGAACCCCACTGGGAAGAACCACTTATCTGTTGTGTCTGTCGCTTTTATTATTATCTGTTGTGACGCTAATTCTTGTGCATATCTTTCATTGTCAGTTGCGATTATAACATCCGTTTAAGATGAAACATTTTTTTTTTTAAATTATTCAGCTTACAGAGACCCTGGAGGATCCTGCCTCCAATATTTGTATTTTCATTGGCGATGAGTTCTCTCTGTATATATACCTCTATTGTCACTCACTATGGCTTACATGATCTCTGTAAAAAGCTTAGCGAAATTACTGGTAGCACAACGTAAGTGAATATTTGTATACACGACTGCTATAGCCTAACCGTCTCAAGTTGGGTCATGGCCCAACATATATTTATTGTATATATTCAAATTGATTTCGATTTTTAACGTATATTTTCTAATTAGTACTATTACTTAAACTAATTTACTAAACATGGCTAGTAACTCGTACTAGAAACTTTACACTATGATATATTATTGCAGCTGCACGTATACGGTGAATGTGGCAACACTGGTGTATGAGCGGCGAATTCGTGGTGTCTACCAAGCAACTCGTCTAACCATCCTGTCTGCTTGGCTACATACAGCTTGTTGGGTGCTTTCAGCATTTCTAGCTTTGTTTCGAGTGTTACTAGCCATCGACTTCCAACTTGTTCGTGTCAGAGCCGAACTTACGGGAAACATTGATAGATTTCTGGTTATTAACTTCTAAATGTTGTCTATCGTTAATCTTTTAAGTGCTGTTAAAACTATACCAGTATTAAAGTAAGACTTTTGACCCTACCACTCTATAGAATATATATATATATATATATATATATATATATATATATATATATATATTTAACAACTCAACATTGTTGGACAAAACAACTTGTTAACATAATTTCTCCTTTGGAATAAATTTGCTATCACTATTCCTGAATTTTTTCAGGAACAAAATGAGACGCACATCCGTACAATCTCCCCTGATATGTGGGGCGTACCACTATCCACTTCAGCATCCAAAGCAAGCGTGAAAGTTCATTTCCAGAAGGAATATGTCGTCGCTAAAAGTCTCCTAAGGTCAGAGACAAGTTTATCTGATTTTGGGGACTTGCTATATCTTTCCAATGCCTCTCCGAAGAATTCTGAAACAGCTCTAGTTCCTGCTGAAAAGAGAAAGCTTGAAATGTATGAAATTTACTCCAACGTTAGCAGGGAACATGCATTCATAACGCAATTGTTGTACAATATTCTTGCTGAAATCACAGAAACATCTCCACTTCCAAGTTTATCTAGCAGTGCAAGTTCTATAGAATCCGACAGCAGCTTATTAAAGATTTACAGACAATACGGCCAAGAGAAAATAACTTCCCAAATAAGACCCCTTGAACCGGGTAAGACACGACAGATGCTTAATGTAAAAGAAGCTGAGGAGATAGCGTTGGATATTAATCGAGCCTTAAAAAGCAGACTCAATATTATTTACGAAAACACAAACTCAAAACTGCTTGAATCGAATGATCAAGGTAATGATTCTAAACCGCCATCTACAAATGAACAACTGGCGGTAGGGGTTCCTGGTACAAGTAAAGACGCAATTAAAAGCATGAAGTCAAATTTAAGAAATACCGCTACTCAAACGCAAAAAAAACAACGCAACCCATCCGCAAAAGTTCAAATAGAATCGAAAACAAGTATTATGACGTCAGAGGCTAAACTAAATGTTGAAAAAGAAACCCAGACTAAGAAAGAAAAACAAGATTAGCGATACTTAATTAATTCCGCTATAAAAACAAATTATAATTTTCTACATTAAAATTCAACTGAATTTTCAGATTTGATGTATTAATTAACATAACAGTACATTCAGATATTTCTCCAAATACTGTTTGTATTTACAGAAATGCTATAAGTATTTCAGTAAATTTATTATAAATTTCCGACACACTAGAACCCATTTCCGTTTCACCTCCATATTAGATTTTTTGAGACTCTTTCCGGCTCTGGATTAAAAATAATTTCCAATGAACGTTTAAATAAAGCCTGCGTTTAGTATTGTTTACACAACTATGCACGCAGTTTAAATCACTTCACGGTGAACGAGTAAATTGCCAAATAATAGCCTTGATTTACTAGTTAAGTTTATTTTAATACAAAACCAACAATCTCTTGCCAAACTCTGATATTCTGTTTATATTGGATTTGTGTTATTTTAAACGTTGATGATACCTTGAATAACAATTATTTTTGGCTTGCAAACACAATTCAATAATGGAATAAAACATAATTTAATTATTAATTCTTTAATATTAAATATTTCAGACATCACCAATAAAAAGGTTCTACTCCCCATATTCATACCATTCAATGACATATTTTGTTGACAAGATATACGGTACAATGCTTAATATTTTGTCGGTACATGATGTTTTTATATACAATCAAAAAAATTGCCATATAACATAATTCTATTATTCGTATAAAATAAACCAGTCTCGTTGCACTTTCGCCATCTCTTTCTATCGCATGACAAAAGCAATGTTTTTTAATGAGAGAGCAATGAGGCTGATTTAGTTTATTTATCACCAATCAGCATGCATTTGTTTCCA
This sequence comes from Pontia daplidice, assembly GCA_963693355.1. Classification (NCBI taxonomy): domain Eukaryota; kingdom Metazoa; phylum Arthropoda; class Insecta; order Lepidoptera; family Pieridae; genus Pontia; species Pontia daplidice. Next base: position 2,224,773 of record CAVNZL010000137.1, on the reverse strand, counting down.
GAGGCTTTAAGTTTATCCATATACCTCCCTCTGCAGCACAAGCCAATGATGTTGCTTTTACTTCACATGGATCACGAGTTTTCTTATCCAAAGTTAATTCATATTTTGTTAGTAATTTCACAAGAGCCATCTTCGACTGAATGTATCCTTGACGTAGACCTGTATAAGAACAATTATATTTAAGCTATAGTTCAATGCTATATTATTGGCTAGTAACGAAATTCTAAACAGGATACCATAAAGCCATATTTAATAATGTATCTATAACTTCTCATTATATTATTAAGCATCCTATCAATAAAAATGTTAGTCCTTTTTTTTTTTTTTTTTTTTGTTTATACGGGAAAATCTCTGGATTTGTTTAGCCGATTTAATGGAAATTTTGCCTGGTATATCATATTCCTAAGCAACACCTTAACTATTTATTCTGTAACATGTCATAATTCCTATGCGGTAATTAAAAGTCTATTGTAATCTTGGCTTGCTTGGATTGTGATAAAACTCAAAGTTAGGTATTTGGCATATAAAGTTAGATTTTATTATACATTTTGAAAGCGCCATGTCCGTTCGGACTGCGCCTGAATGCACTTAAATTGAAGCTGATGTATATTTAAAGTTATGATTGTGTTATGGTAATTAATTTTAATAACCAATTAAGATAATAGGGTGATTAAGAAGAAAATTTGATATTTCTCCGGATAAACACCTTAATTAGTTCTGCATTGTTGCGTATACCTAAAAAGTTGTTTTTCTTTCTTATCGTTTTATAATTACCTAGGCATTTCCGAGGGCCTTCGCCAAACGGCATCCAGTGGCATGGATGCATTTTAGCTTTCTTCTCAGGTGCGAATCGCTCTGGGATAAACTGCTCCGGGTTCTCAAAAATATTAGGGTCCATTTGTATCGAATGGATTGGTATGAATATTAATGTGCCATTTTCAATCACTAAGTCAGAGTCGGGAAGCTTGTAGTCTTTGTTGCATCTCCGGAATAGGGCACGTAGTGGTGGATGTTTACGCATCGTTTCTGTGAATAATATTTTTAAGTACAATTTTGATTTTACCTCCTACTAATGAAAGTATGATCTATCCATAAGTTCGTACACACATTATTTAATTCTTGAAATTATTTAATTTTACACAGTCTGTGTCTAAAATGGCACGTTCAATAAAAAAAAAAAGTTCTACATGAGCTATAGAGAAGTTTAGTACGATGTATTAAGACGTCATCAACGACATAGAAAAGCATCGCTCGCCACAGGATCGCTTTAAGGGGAAATATAAATTATTTTATATAGTTATTATAAGCTAATAAGGTATAAAGACTTACCATCGAGCACCATATTCATATAGGTCATTTCATTTTGTGCTTCGTAAGTGAATTGACCATTGTGTTTTGCAAGTACAGTTTTTATTTCCTCTCTGACTTTGGTCTGTACATCCGGGTTGCGAGCCAATTCGTAGGCAGCGAACGAACCCGTAGTAGCCGATGTCTCGTAGCCAGCGAACATATAGAGCATTGTGTTTGCAGCTACGTCAGTGAATGTAAATTCATTCGATTTATCGCCGACTGAAAAATAATTAACGCTTTATTTCCATGTTCCTTAGCATGTCAAAAAATTAAGGTGTTAACAGAAAAAATAGATGTCAAAGTATTTTTTGCAAACCTGGTTTTTGGCTTTCGCTTTTATGTAGCTCAATAAGCGTTTGCAGGAAGTCGTTTCGATAGTAGTTATTTTTCTCCCGATAACTAACAGTGTCTTTGACGAGATTGTAAAAGAAGTTATTGATCTCAGGGTTAGTACGGTTCACTCCCATTTTCATAAAAATATCAGGAGCAAAAAATGATATTGCCCGTATTATTGTCCTGAAAATTAAAATCGTAATAAATTAATAGAGTTCAAGTATAAAATTACTCAACTTTTGAGAACACAGAATTGGAATGTAACAATGAAATTTAAAATCAATTGTAAAAAAGTAACGACATAAATATGTCACGATCATATAAAACGATTCAATAATTAAAGTAAGACGTAAAACTCATAATTATGATAATGTAAATATTACTACAAATCTACACTATTTAAAAGTATATAAGAGCATAACTCTGCAATATTTATATATATTTGGAATATTTATTTTATAATTGATTTTATAATACCTTGTTTATAATATACATACAAATATGCATATTTCGTTATGTTATATGTTTATAAATACAATGTCTCTTACCAATATATAGAATTAGGAATAAAATACTCGTTCCCTCGCTGATAGAATTCGGTTTCCTTTTTAAATCCATCATTCTCCACTCCAAACCCTATACTACCAACGACTTCCATCGCGTATTTTGCGTAAAACTCTGAGAAGTTAAGGGCTTTTCCTTTAGCATAATGCGCGTCCCCATATTCAAGCGCTTGCGATGCTATTTTCTCTATGAAGGGGAAAAATGATTTCAGTTTTCCAGGCGTGAAGGATGGTGAAAGTTTCGTACGAATTGTTTTCCACTTCGGTCCAGCTATATTGAAAATATGACCCCCTAAGGGTTCTCCGACACTTGTACTAGAGAATATTCCGTGCGATTGGAAATAGTCGAAATCTTTTATAAGAATGTGTTTTGCTAGATCCGGGTCATTAATGCATAGTACTGGTGTGTGGAAGGAATAAACTCCGACGTACGGTACGTTTTTGTATTGGTCATAAGTGTCACAGAAGGGCTGGAAGAACTGCTTTTTTCGCTGTATAACTTGTCTTACATTTCCGAATGGGAACTCTGGCTTTGGTCCCGGTACGCCCCTCCTGGCCCAATAATTAAACCTGTATTTGAACCAAACGTAGATTAACAGTAAGCAGACAAATCCTAAGAGAAATATTTCATGGACTATCGAAGTAAATTGTAACACAGCCATGATAGAGTAAATAAACCACACACGATTTTATTTATGAATTCGTAACATTCATAATAAAAAAATGTTTTCACTTCACACCCGGCGGTTTCAGATGTGATGTGTTTACTGGTAGTGTAAGGCTGCGTTCAGTATTTATCTTATACTAACTTCTATTAAAAAAATATAATGTTATGCTACCGTTAATAGCATAATTTAAATTACTTCTACACTTATGCTGCTGAAACTCGTTTCAGTAAATTAAAACTAAACTTTAATTTGATTCATTTAAGATCATATAAATGCAAGGGATATTTAATATCCTGGTGTAAGATTTAATTATTTGTTTAGTTTCATAAATATAAATATACGCGTATCATGGTTTCAGAGTGCGAATCTGGCGTTTAGGCGTTCAAAACGCGATTAGAAAAATGTTTTTCTCTAATTACGCCTTAAATACTAGCTCCTACGGTAAAGGCATCACGAGAAATAATAATAATATCGGGACACATTTTTATTGTTTAGAAACCTAGCATATCTTAGAACTGAATCTACATCTCTATCTTATAATGAAATGTTAATAATATAATTTAACTTTGTGACGAATTAACATTGCTAACAAAAATCATAAAACCCAGACAATTATAAATTTGCAAAACTCTAAATGTATCTGTAGCGTACATCAGGAAGAAATTTTAAATAGAAGTTTTTCAGTCCATCACGATCATATCACGAGGAAATTAAAATTTATTAACTTCTTACTTTAAATTATTATCTGCAATTATTTTATTTTTTATAGACAAAATTGTATTACCCCGATCAAAGTATTAGACGCGTTGGTACCGAGACTTAGTCAATTATTGAATTTGGGAGTCTAGTTAGCCAAGATGGGCTTACTAGACTCTGGATTTTCCTCATTCTAAGCGCGACAAATTTCACAGAATAAATTAGAGCTCCTTATCGAAATAATATCCGCTTCGGCATTCATTTGTAGAAAAAAAATAATTAAGAAAAAGAAAATTTTATTAAATTTATTGACATTATGACGATCTGCTATCTTATAAACATTACATTACATGGATTTTTTCACGTATACATTTTTTTAATATAATATTATCTTGAGGAATTTAACCGATTTTTTTGTAAGCTTATTTGCAAAAGATAAAGTCATTCTTAAATATGAACCATAAATGTCACTCGGCTTTTCAGCGAGTATACTATACATAATAACGTATAATGAACTTACTGATAAAGATTGATAAAGATTATTCATAAAGATTATGCAGTTCTTCTAATATAATAAACATTTATTTTAAATACTGTTTTTATATTAAATACTAACTGACCGGGCAAACGTTGTTTTGTCATACATGTGATTTCTAGTATATTTTTTTTTAGTTCAATAAAAATATTAATGAATAAAAAGTAGGGGTTTATCGTAGATGGGTAGAAATTTAGGGTTGTATGTAGGTTTTTTTGTATGCTGTATCATGTAAAATTAAAAAAGGAGAAATTTTGTCCAAAAAAAATAAAACAAATTTGGGGATGGATTACCCTTAACAATTTAGGGGGATGAAAAATAGATGTTGTTCGATTCTCAGACCTACCGAATACGCATACAAAATTTCATGAGAATCGGGAAAGCCGTTTCGGAGGAGTTCAACCACAAACACCGCGATAATTTTATATATAATAAAATGTGATAAATCAACGGTGATTTAGAAAATTCTTATTTTCTCACTACAGTAAAATAAACAAAAAACACGAATTTGTGAATAGGTTCAATGGTCAATATTTCTGTTTTATAACTTCAATAACTTTCATCTTTGTCAATCAAATCAAAATGTGTTCAATGGTATTGAGTTGTTGTAATGGAGTTGAGGCAATTGTATTATTATTTGTTATTTAAATATAATTTATTTAGTATCTATTATTACATGATGAATATAGTCTTGAATTGATAAAAAAATATTCACTATTATCAATATTTAAGTCGTATAAATTGGTTGAGTAAATATTATAAGAAAAAACCCTTTAAAAAACGGATATAAGTTATGTATTTTTGCAAAATTTAAATATATTTACATTATTTTAAATTTTTCCGACGTTTCGCGTGCTTTACAGCGTGCGTGGTCACCGTAGAGGTCCTACTACATAACTTAAATCCGTTAATAAAGTGTTTTTCTTTAAATGAGTAACAGTTATGTTAATAAAAGACAATATTCTGAGTAAATATTTATTACTTGGTTGAGTCAATGAAACATACATATTTAAACAATAATCATATAAAATATAAGTAATCTGAATAATTTCTTAGATTCATCGCGTAATAGTCTCCGTTTCGAATTGAAAAAAATAGTCAAAAAAAGTCTACTCGTTGAGGAAGTCCATATAATATCTGTCTGCGATTAATATTATCAAAACATTAATAGAAACGGGATAAATAGAGTGTCCAGTACTCTGCGTATCTAAAGTATAAAAGATAATTCAGGCATAAATTATTCTTAGTAAAAAGGCGGTTTTGCCTTTCCTAAAGATACCCATAATACAACTACTTTGTAACAAGTTGCCCTGACTTAACTAAGAAGAGATACAACAGGCCTCCAATATTGATACTTTCTACGAAGGAAAATATAACATTAATGCTCTGGACATCCAAAATAGTCGACCTATTCTTTAATTGTAATTACCACGACACCATGACAAACCACGAGTACACAATGTTAGCCATAAAGAAATTTAGAAACAAAAGATGTTGTATGCAAGTAGGATATAGTTTTCTTGTTCTACGACTGTGTGCGACCGTGGTTTTGATCTACAAGCAAAAAAGTGGAGCTAGCTTATATTAACCGCAAAGCATTGTTGATGTATGTCATATTATCTGTTGATAGAAATTTCACTCGCGTCTCAATTAGAAGCCTGAAGACTCAATTAGAAGAATGTATACGTTTCACTCATGTTTTTGGACTCCCAATGTCTTCTTATGTAGAAATAAAACAACATAATAAAATCTTACCTCCAATATATTTATTTCATTACCAAGTCTTTTAGAGTTGAACAAAACTGGGTCAGTGTAGTGTTATTATAAATAAATGCAAAAGTTTAAGTTCAATATAAATAACGTTAAATTAATGTTTACATAAATACTATGCTTTGGCTAGTTTTAAAAGTTTTCAATTTTTTTTAAATTGATCCAAATGTCACCTTCTGCCGCCGTTGACATGCTTGTTGCTTTTACCTCAACAGGAGTTTTTGTTCTCTTGTCCAAGCATAATTCGTAGTTCGTCAAAAGTTTTATTAGACCAACCTTTGATTGAATGTAGCCTTGTCGTAAACCTGAAATTTAATTGGTACAAAAATATAATTATAAAAGTATGTTATTGAAATTGATACTTAGTCGGCTATGGAAGACAGTCAACTGAAGAACTCATCTAAGAAAATCCCAGCGTCTACCATATTTCTATTTTTATTTTTAATCAGCTTGTTTTTCCGCAAAATATTGGTTCAATATATTGTTTTTTATTATAAATTGTACATTTTTGTGTTCAATTCTATTATAATTACCACATTAAAGGTATGCAACGAATATATGATTAAGTTGTCGGCAAGGCGAATGTATTTTTGAGAGTTCACTAGGTTGCGAGGTTGCCATTGAGGAGCCGGTTTAATATATTGCATTACTCAGTTGTTTGAGATTGTGTACTGTCAAATAATCCTTGGACGTTTGTATAGTATCTTTATAAGTCTTAGATTCTGCGTTTATAGATCGATTTCGTTGTATTTTATACTCAGTCAGCGAGTTGTAGTGAAATTATAAAAACTCTGTATACCTAGACATTTTCGGGGGCCCTCTCCAAACGGCATCCAATGACAAGGATGCAACTTAGCTTTCCTCTCAGGTGTAAATCGTTCTGGGTCGAATCTCTCTGGATCCTTGAAAATATCTGGGTCCATTTGTATCGCCTGTATTGGTATGAATACCAGCGTCCCGTTTTCTATTACTAAATCGCTATCAGGCATCTTGTAATCCTTATTACATCTTCGGAACAGTGCACGCAGTGGGGGATATTTCCGCAGTGTTTCTGTAAATATTTAAAATATTTATTGCTATTGAGTGGAGTGTACTAGGTTTCTCTAGAGAAGGTTTTTGTTTCTTTTATAACTTCCAATATGTCTGGATTTCCTGGAAATGACGAAAACTAGACTCCTTGTTGCTCCGTGCCGTCTATAATTTCTCTTAATATCGAATACATTTCAAGTAATTTTCTTACATTTTTTAGTTTTTCTAAAGTAATGTTATATCTAGCACAGAATAGTATTAAAATGTACGTACCATCAACCACCATATTCATATAGACGAGGTCATTTTGTGCTTCAAATGTGATTTCACCGTTGTATTTCGCGAGGACAGTCTTTATCTCTTCCCTGAGTTTGGTCTGAATTTCGGGATTACGCGCCAGCTCGTATGCCATAAACATTCCCGTCGTTGCCGATGTGTCGTAACCAGCGAACATATATAACATAGCATTCGCCGCTACGTCGGTTAATGTGAACTTAAATTCTTTATTTTCCATTCCTGCAATAATAAAACACTTTTTCTAATAAGTCTTAAAGGACTCGCGGTATTAAGCTTAATTTTTTTCAGAACTTATGCCTACATATCTACACAAATTGGTCCATAAAATCAAGGTAGACTAATCAAAGGCACTTCATAGAAGGAATTTAAAAAATATCCATTATATTGGGAAATGGATTTTTTTAATATTTGATAACTTATTTATTTTATACTTTATGTAAATATAAAAACTACTGACCTGTTATAGTTTCGCTCTTTTGTAAATCAATAAGAGCTTGTATGAAATCATTGCGGCTGTAGTTATTATTTTCCCGAAAATCAACTGTATCTCTGACAAGATCGTAAAAGAATTGGTTGATTTCTGGATTGCTTCTATTCAGCTGTAACTTCTCTAAAATACCAGGGGTAAAATAGGAAATAGCTCGTGTTAGTGTCCTAAAAGAAATATTAGTTAGTTGAGTGTATTTACTAGACCTAGACTAAATCATGAACAGCAACTGTGGAATTCGTAATAACAATTGTATTACATTAAAATACCTATGAAATTATTAGACCACTATAATATTTCTCGAAATTAAGAAATTTATTCAACAAACTATTGAATTATTTTGGATAAAATGTGCAAAAAAGATAATTGTGAGTATTTTCATTTACATACCAATAAATAGAGCTCGGCTGAAAGTACTCATGGCCTCGTTTATAAAACTCGGTTTCCTTTTTGAATCCATCGTTTTCGATTCCAAATCCAATACTGCCGATGATTTCCATGGAGTACTTCGCATAAAACTCTGAGAAATTTAACGATATTCCCTTTTCGTATGTCTCATCACTGTACTCCAACGCCTCATGTGCTATCTTGTTTATTAATGGGAAAAATGTCTTCAGCTTTCCGGTCGTGAACATCGGTGACAGTTTCGTTCGTAGCGATTTCCACTGTGGTCCATATAAATTGAATAGATGTCCGCCGAGGGGATCTCCATCGTTTGGTTTAGGAGACATTCCATGTGACAGGAAACTATCGAAGTCTTTCACGAGTATTTGCTTGGCTAAATCGGGATCGTTGATACTGAGAACTGGCACGTGAAACGAATAAAGGCCCACATACGGCAATTTTTTGTATTTGAAATAGGCATCGCAGAACGGCTGAAAAAACTGGTTCTTTCTTTTAATAACTGCTGTAAGATTTCCGAAGGGAAAAGCGGGCTTTGGACCTCTCACTCCTTTTCTCGCCCAGTACGTATATTTATATTTGAACCACACGTACGTTAATAGTAAACAAACGAAACCCACTAAAAATAATTCGTGAAGAAATGAGAACGCTATCTGTAACACAGCCATTTTGGTTTGAGCACTCACGTTTTATAGTGGAATCACAACAGAAATGTTGTTTTAAATCCAAACGCCAAGGCTTCGCATCTACTGCGCCTACTGCAGGCCAAAAGTTGCTTACACTCTCGCTTAATTTGCAACATTTATATATAATTAATTGTGCTATGCTACAGTGACGATTGGAATTTTGGTTAATATCCTTTTTGACTGTTGAAAACATCATATCAGCCCCTTCCAGGGTAAGTTAAGTAATACTTTTTTATATGATTAAGATATCAAAAAACATGGAGTCTTATATCAAGACGAATTATTAATTTTATCTTCAAATGTCGTTTTATCATCCGAAAATGAATTTACCTAAGCAACAGTACTCCTTAAGATTTAAACATTAATTTAGACATTTAAAGTGCTTATTTGTTGTGGTCAGTAAAAGGATTTTATTAAAATACAAAGACTGCTACTTTAATTTGATATAACTTTAATTACATATTTGTAACATTGAAGGTAGCCAACAAAGCGTTACGTCAAAATATAACTAGGGCAAGACGTTAATAAGTATGGCCAACTCAAACTTAGCTGCTGACATTACACGGAACTTATAAGTAATTGACCATTTAATACTCAATTGACAATCAAATAAATCCCTTTTACTTCTACGATAAGAAGTACTTTGTTACAAAGTCTGTGCCGGTACAATTACTTCAATCATTTCATTGCGTTCTTTTTACTTATTTAATACACTAAAATGTAAAAATTAATCATTTAATAGAAATGAAATCAAAAAAAAAATTATACACGATGAAAGAAAAAGAAAAATTATATAGAAGATTGTAAAGGAGATTAAGTAATAATTATATGTTAATACTAAGTATTAGTGTTGTAATTTCCAAAATAAACTACTAGTTTATATGTATGTTAAATGTATTCTTATCCCTCCCATGTCACTGTAGACAAGAGAATATGTTTTAGCTAATACTTGTAAAATAAAAACCACTAACTTAATATTTGCAAATAATTAAAGTTTAACAATAACATGACTTTGCGAATTACTCAAATTTTTTTTTATAATCTTATTCTTAGGATTTTCCAAATATTATATTTATTTATCAAATTTTTCCGTATTAAAGTAAATATTTTTTCTCCCATAAATATCAATTTGAGAGAAATCTTTGACTGTATAAATTTCTTATTGAAAATTAGAAACTACGATCAGAAATTTAAAAAAAATAAAATACAAATAGTGAACGTCCCATCGTTTAATTTTTTTTAATTCACGTTATGATTTTCAACAGATTAAAAAAATAAAAGTCCTACTTATATTATAAACGTGAAAATTTCTAAGTGTGGATGTGTGTCTTTAAAATTAATCTTATGCCAAATACATTATTTTTCTTCTTTAATTTCTTAAGTAAAAATTACTGTAAAAATTTACAATAAACTTCAGAATATAAAATACTAAAATTTATTAGCCGTTACGAATAGTGTGTGAAGTCCAAAATATCAAGTAAGTAGGAAAAATCATCTGCGAGCTATTCCGGTATTCCGGTCTACATTTACGCGGCTGTAACGCAGGGTTAAAGTTCAAAGTCACAAGTCATTTCTTATTAAAAAAAATGAATCATGAGCCTAAAAAAGTTTATTTCATTTCACTTATAATTAAATAAATTATTTTATAAATAAATATCGCCTTCTACAAAACAACTATTTCGTTTCACTATATAAGAACATTCTTGTTGAAGATTTCATTTTGTTGACGCTACCTCGACGTGGAATACGAATTTTTCAATTTTTTTTTAAACTGTTAATATATTTTTTTGTTACTCTCTCTATTGGTCGAGAGTATAAATTTGAGAAGAGATTTAATTAATTATTTATAATTGGTATTTACTTTATATTTTTTAAATTTATTTTTAAGTTATTTCGTATGATTTTAAACGCGACTTACGTTTGTACATCATATTTTGTTGTTTTGCTAGGATACAATTTTAATTCAATTGTTATGTTATAACTGCTTAATTATAATTTAAGCGGCACGATACTTGTGAATGACTACATAAACGTACTCTATCGTATTTAATCGTCTTTGACCAACTCTTTTCTTAGTTCTATCAAATATTGTAGATATTCTGTAGGCGATTTTAACGCATGTTTGAAATTCCTTTTATAATTGTCAAGGTAGTTTTCGTAATTGTTTGCTGCCGACTCAAGTTTTTTACAAGAATCTTCAATTTTTCTTTCAACGTTTTCAAAAGTGTCGCGATTAACTCTGTGAGGTTTTTCCATTTTAGTTAATTTAAAACCTTTTTTGTTTCCACTCTCTTATTATTCTTATATAACGTAGGACAATAAAATGAGCAATTAGATGAAGAATCTTCAGAATCTTCACTCTCCTTCTTAAATTCTACAAAATCTTTATATTTGTGCAAATTATTCGAGTAATTCGTTTTTCTTTCCCTTAACGAAGTACTACGATAATAGCACGAATTTTCACTTTTAGATGTATTATTTGACTCCTCTGTATTTAATATTCTGGAAGAATAATTAAATTTTACTTTAGGTCTGAGTTCAACTTCTATATCGGAGCAATTTGTCGAGTGAATATCATGATTTTCTTCACTTGACGAAGACAATATACCTGAGTTTTCATTTTTTTTTATCTCTGTATTAGCAATCAAAGGTTTTGGTAACATAAATATTTCTGAACTATCAGAATCATCATCAGTCACAACAGCTTGCACAGCCTCCACCTCGATATCACACGAAGAACTGTCACCATCACTACTCGGGTCTCGATCATTTGTTGTTTGCTTTTGTAATGATTCAATGGTATGGTTTTTTAGTAGATCTGGAGGCAGACATTCAAGATTTTGTTTGTTACTATCTCCCGAATTTTGAGAGGCTGTTTCATGATTATACAAAGGCGAAATATTGATATTGATAATTGATGGCGTTTTATTTATAAATTTTCTCTCGAAATTTTTAATATACTTTGATATAATTGATCGCTTTTTCTTTTTTGGTGCTTTCGGAACGGTTAAAGTTTGAGTACACCTTTCTTTACTTCTTATAGTAGTCATAGTACCTGTCTGCTTGAAATATTTCCGATTAAATTCTGTCGTAGTACAGCTGTCATTTGTAGCTAATGTTGCAGAGTCAGATCCAGTAGCGATATCCTTATACCGAGGAGTAACTGGATTAGTTTCCGTACTAACATCTCGATAAATTAATTGTCTGACACTGTCTAAATGTTGATATGACATCAAATCTTTTTGCACGTCTATACACTGGTCTTTCATACGTACAATATTTTTTCTAGTTTGTGTATAAGCTGGAATACCGATTCTTCTCTTATTCCGTATTGCTTTCTGACTTATTTCCATTAACCTTTGGCGAGCGTTAGTGCAAATTTTTAATTCATTCATGGGGTTCATAGCTTTTTTTTCTAAAGTAACTCCTGGTTTTTGCTCGGCTATATCGTTGTTTTTTAATTTAGAATATAGCCGTTCTGTAACTGATGCAACTATTTCTGCTCTTTGGTTTTTGTTATACAAAATCGAAACTGGTGATTTGATGTTAATATTGACAGGTGTATTTTTATCTAATTTATCCTCATTGAGACTCGGGTCGGAAAAATTTTCTTTATTAATGTGCAAATGTTCTATTTTTTCTGGAGACAGAACCTCTTGAGATCTATACTGCCTATCGGTCCTTGTAGGCATAAAAATTTCAATGTCAGTACCACTACGTGCTAAAGGCACTCCCAGTAAATTATCGATTTCATTATTTATTTCTTTGGCAATATCTTGTTTGTCAACTTTTGTGACTAAATCAGAAGCTTTATCGGCCATGGTTGGGCCAGAGTCAAGGTTGCTGGTAACTTTTTCCAGCGAAAACTTGAGAATATTCCCTATATTGTCTTTTTTTCGGTCGTTGTCTACGTTCAAATTCCAATGTTTTTCATCGAATAATATTTTTCCAGTTTCAGGCACCTGGGAAACATGTTGGAGAATTTTTATGGTAATATAATACATAAACGGACCCACCAGAAATGTAATAAATTAAGACTTACGTAACGAATATAGTGTTTAGTAAGTTCAAGCAATAATTGATTATATTGCGCTTGTAGTGCTGATTTCGTTGTTGAATTATCTTTGTTACTAGGATTCTTAACCGGTAGAAATCGTGCTCGCGCTAACCAACGTAGTGTCGAGGCAGTTTCACTTAAACAGCTGACACTTGGCGATATTGCTAAAAATAAAATTCAGAATTGTTAAATTAGGAAATCATTCAACTTACACACAATATTCTTTTCTATATATATCATGCTATAAAACGTATACGTACTTGCGATAATAAAAGTACTAGAGTCGCCACTTAAGCAATCTCTCAGCAGTAGCGTCAAAGCAGAATTTCTGTAGGGAACAAATCGACCTCGGCCCGCGTCACGTACTATTAAAATAACAAAAAACTTATTTGTGTATGTATATATGAAGTTCCTTAGCTTAGTTCCAATTTTTTTCTACATATAGTTCTTTTATCTTTATGTGATAACACGTGCCAGTTTTTTTTTTAAAATAAATATTGCACTGCGTCTGTTGGTAATTATGTTTACAATTGAAAATTAGCTTTTAATGTCACGTTTTATAAAGTAAAATCCGGAACACACCAAAACTCTTTTCCTAAATTCTGCTTATGTATAAATGACTATAATATATAATTGCCTTAATTTAGTTAACCAATGTTGATTCAAATTTTACTTCAAAACCGATTATGATACACCATTCAACGATTTTATATTTTTACATTTATCAATAACGGTTATTTTACAAGTGACCGCAAAGTGGATTCGCATTTGTTTACCAAAGATTGTGAAGTATTAAGTCATTGACATTAATCCATAGAAATCCATACGTGATCAAGTAGGTGCGAGATTATGAAATAGAACCTTAAACTTGACCTTGCCAACAATAAGTTGCTTAATGTAATAAAAATTAAATAAACGAATTAGTATGTTAATATATTTTAGCACTAACAATTATGGGCCTTGGAATATGGATTTAAGTGATTAATTTGTTTGAAGCGATGACCCACATTTTATTCTTGACTTTTACACTTGCAATGTGCAAAGATGAATCTTCATGTCTTTGCCTCTTTACGTGAACATGCACGTAAGAATAGATTTACTCACAAAATATATTTGAATTACATGTTCATTATACGAAAATACAACTTCAAGAAAAGTGAGTATAGGCCGGTGACGCACTAATAAGGCCTCTGCCATTGCGAGTGTCCATGGGCAGTGCGGCGGTATCACTTTACTCACTCAGGTGAGCCTCCTGCCCGTTTCCCCGTTTTATATAAAAAAATATTGTTATTAGTTTACTTATGCGTATTGTAGAATTATACATTTGAACTTTAATATTAAAATATACAGGCTGTTTGGAGTAAAGTAGCCATAGGAACATGGTTTATACGTAATGGTGTTGGCTACAGCCTACATGTTGCGCCTAATGACAGTTTTCCTTATGTTTCCATCGCCTATCGACCATTTTACATTTGTTACTGACCCTCCAAACGCCCTGTACATTCTAATAAATCCATCCTTATTAATACCGCCAATAGGAGAAATCAGCCCCAAACAAAAACAATATGTATCCTTAGATAATATGCTTAGATGTCTGGTCCAGAGAAAACCGGTCAATAAAACTGTGGCAAATATTAGAGACAAATTAAAAAGGGTTATCCACTACTGTGTCGATATATTGATATGATAGAGCTCTTTTAAAGCGATTTAATTACGTAGTAATTATATTTAAAGGCCACTTCAAGGTCTTATCTGAGTGTCCTTTCCTAATGTCGAATTAAAAAACAATTTAAACTATGTTTTCTTAGCGGTCACATATTAATTTTGTTAAATAGGTATACGCTTGTTTAATATTGAACATTGATAACTAAATCTTCCTAACTTAAATTTTTACATTACAAACTTGACGATTCAAATTCTTTTACGGGTCATTTAGAGAATATGCTGTAGAGTAAAAAAAATATTGTTTTTATAGGAAAGGATGGAGGAGCTGCGGAGCAACCAAATCGATAATGGCCACAGATCGTAAACCCATTCTTTACCCATTATTAGCTAATACATCCTTCAACGAAGTAGTGTATTTACTGACCTAGTGTTGATATAACATTGCTTAATGCAACTAACGATTTATTTATATTCGATCCTTCCTTCTGTCGACATTCGCCGTTGCCTTCCTGGCCAGCTTTTTCGCTAAAAAATTCAACACAGTATAGAAAAAAGGCGATCCCACATTTGGTATATAATAATATCGGGACAGTTTTCACACTAGTGTAGCTTTAATGTAAGCTATTTCTAGCTTGTATTATGAGTGCAAACAAAACTGATAAACATTTTATATGTATACTTTAATAATAGGTAAATATAACACCCAGATCGCATGCCGGGGATCGAACCCAAGACTCTCATGCAAGTCTGGCGTGGTGAGCATTGTGCCAACTGGTTCGTGATGGTAAAATGACATATTTATCGTATTACATGGAAATCCTAAGTTCCATTTCCAGAAGATCAATCACTATCCCACACTCACAGATTGTTAAGGATCTGATGCGAACAGCGAGGGATTTCAATAAAAATAACCTAAGCAACGGTTTATAAAATCCGAACATAACTAATAAAACCCTGTTCAATTCATTTCAATACGTACCTTCCAGCAAGGTCCACCAAGCGCAGCGTAGCATGAGGTGTACCTATCTCCAGAAGAGCATGAGACCTCGAAGAATTACAATTTCTTTTGGTTGCAGCGGATCGTCTATGTCGCTTGCCTTCACTTACTATCCTAAGCAGGGACTCGACGTCATGTACTGATACCCGACGAAGGTCTGAATCATGTTATGAAAAGTATAATTAAATCCAATTACCAACATATGTCAACACTTCGAAGGGGTAAGGTCAGATTCGAGACGACCAAATTTATGAATGTCAAAAACTATCTGTATTTGACATAAGTTGCTTAGTTCGCTATAAGTCTCGTATGTGAATTTTGGGATTGTTCTAATGATTAATTTTTCGGTTCAGAAGCCTATGTGTAGACTGGATGGGTTTTATATACGCAATTAACATATGGTCTTATGGTGAATGTCACGCTTTCAGTCCAATTACGTGGCAAAAAGAGGCAATAAATAAAATGTTGAATACTAAATATATAAAAAAATTAATGTGATTTGCGTAAGTATTTTGGTATATTGTAAGTCAATAAGGAGATAAGTTGTAGTATTCAAGTACGGAAAATTAAGTTTCTGCTGACCAATATCGACTAAGTATACGTACGATACCTAGAAAATAGCTATGATATGATAGAATTAAAAAGCTACTTACTCTGTACATAGGGTCCTTTAGTGGGATGTTCTCTTACCCGTAGGTCTTTTCGGGTGTTTCCTGTTCGCCTCGGAAGCGAATTACAAGGTAGAACTTCAGACGCCAAGAGATCATGAACTCGTTCGTTGTATATTTCGAAGAAACTAAACAAAATTAAAAAAATACAATGGACAGAATCCTAATTTTCATCACTTGTATTTTTTGTCATAAAACCTCTATAAATAATTTCCTAAAGTAATTGTAATATTAATTGTGGAATTAACGATACATATTCACAAAAACCCAGAGGGAAAAGTATACCATCACCGTGAATAGGCAAAAAATTAGACTTTGAACTTTCAATGCACGAAAATTTTCGACAACCTTTGTTCTATCAATAAAAGTTTATTATATCTCAGTAACGCATTATCATTAATCTACATAAGAATATGTGCAAAACATAGAATAGATATTAAATCTTTTAGACGTCTAGACCGCCGGGCGGGCGGATAATTTTTGACGTTGCTAGCAGGTTGGGCGGGCCGGGTGGTGTAAATATTAATGGTGACAAGTGCTACTTTATCCATACTCTACGGATTGCTTCCTCCAGCTCTTAAACAATATAAAAAAAATTTACCCCAAAACCGTAAGAAAGCGTTTTCTCAAAATTATAAATACAGCAATCCTCAAGCGCCTGGAATACTCGCTGAACTGTCCAATAGGTCTCGCTGTGTTTCGCTGACTACGCCGATCATGCATTGTCAGGATCATACTTCAGGGGTCAATGACTTGAGAGTAATAATGTAATATGCCAGAGACACCATATTCATAAATCATAAATGTTTATTGGCAAAACCATTTGGACTTTTTGTACGTGATAAAAAATTATCATTATTTTAAATTGTCAGTATTTTAAATAAATTTCAGAATTAAATGATTTTTTTTATTTAACGTGGATGTTAATTTATATTAATGTAAGATTATTTAAATACTTTTGAAGATATTGAACGTTTTCTTACCAACCCCTATTCTATGAGTAGTTTTTAACTGGAAAAAGCTTATTCAAGAAGTTTTGATATTTTTTATGTACAGCTAGAACTACATGTTACATTGTACATATATTGAAAAGTTTAGTAATTTGAATTAGAATAATATCCTATATTATTTATTATTATTATGCAAATATTAAGAATACTTAAAAAGGCTGCCTGCCTGCTTGATTTAAATTTCAATATAATTAATGGAGTATGAAATACGGTAAGTGATACTATAATTAAAAGGTTTTTTTACTATTGTTTTTATTATGCTACTAATATTATAAACGCGATAATATTATAAATTGATGGATGTTTCCTACGCTTTCACATAAAAACGAATTATAGATTTTAATTAAAGTTCACATCACTAACACAATCTACAAATAGTAAAGATGAAGATTTTATGAATTGTCTGAAATATGAAGTAGGAAAAATCTATCATCCGAGCTATTCTGGCAGGCACTGCTAACCCGCTGCAGTTCCACATTGTAATGTGTGATGGAAATATTTAATATATAATATAATAATTTATTTCAAATGCAGATTTAGAAGTATGAAATGGATGCGTAAATGAAAATACATAGTGATCTCTTCTATATAAATGTTATCTATATACAGTAGATAAAATCAGGCTTATTTTTCATCGACAAAATTATTAACGTAATATTTTAAAGTCATAATGTTAGTTATTTTCTACGCCAAGATACATTTAAGCTAATAGAAATACTAATCCTGTGCAGACGACGTCGCAGGCACCAGCTAGTTAGTTATAGTCGTACAATTTATTTGCTTATGGATAATTGAACATTTCAAATACAATGTATATATAAAAAAAAAAAATATCAGATATAAATGCAGAATTTCCGAGGGTTTTTTTTCAATCAGGCAAAAACTAAAAATATTTGATCGGCATTAATGAAATACAAAAGTGGAAATATATGAACACTGTGTATGTAATTATATTAACACGAGTCAAGAACTATAAAAGAACGATTTATGAAAAAATCATCTATAGGGAAAAAATAAGCCAATGCCTAGTAATTTTCTTAATAATAACCATTCTACAATTTGACTAAACTTTTGAACTGAATGCCGCAAAGCTTTCATGAATCTAGCAATTTGGACCGTCTTGTTCATATGTATAGACAAAGAACATCAATGATGGCGTCGCACGCGATATGTTTATTGTCCTATATTGTTCTTGCGACACCTTTCGTCTATAATTCATGACTAGTCTGAGCTTTTCTTTTTTTTTTTTTGATAATGAAAATCTGTAGTTTTAGAAACTATGATTTTAAATATAATTTTCTGAAAATTATTAAAATACACAATAATTCCTTTCATTACAGATACAACACACTGCTTTGAAAGTATAGAAAATATAATGCCTCTCGGTATCTTTTTTTCATTGGCTGCGGTGGTTAAATTTATTCAATTTATAAGAAATTATGAATTGAGGTACACCTGATTATATTTTCTTCATAATAACGAATGGTACTTTTTCATTCAAAATTAAGTTAACTAGAATATAGGGTTAATTACATTAGGGGTATACAAACAACATAAGCAGGTAAAATTTTCCATTTCAATTAATAATGTGTGTAATAAGCGAGCGGGAATGTGTGCGTAGAGTCTCGACTGAGTTGCTCTACAAACAGTGGAACCCACTAACATTAACACGGGTACATGAACATCATCTCAAATGCCATCGATATCGCTTTAAACATCTTCAAGATTCCATATACAATTTCTAACCACAACAAACAAACAGTTAACAACGACATTGTAAAAAAGTTAGATAATAAACCTTCATCACACTTTATAGTCGTATTCAATATCCTCGAATTGCTTTGTAAAGAAACACAATTCCAAGGACGTCATAAACACGCGAAGTTCTACCAAACGATGGCTATCAGCAATATCAATCGCCTGCAAATCCTATGCTGTATGTTGATTTATGAACTGATAACGCTGCGTGCTATTTTGCACGCATGTAACATCATACAACACCTAGGCTTTATTTTAAAATTGTTTCGTTGGAGTTAGGTTCAATATTCATTGTTTTTATTTACCAGAAAATTATGAGACGAATTTTTTAATGCTTTCTGATAAAAGTTGATATTATTTTAATTTGTGTCACTAGATTTTTTGTTGATGGTACTCTTCAGTGTAACCTGAATATGCATATATTTTGTATGGAAGATAAGATTATGGATCACTTTAGTCTTTTCCTGACATAGAAAAGGATGTTTGGAGAACTTATAACATAGTTATTCTGTAAACAACGATTTTTGAAATTAAGCTCTGAATCCATATTCATAATTTAATTCACGTGTATAAAAATATTTAATGTTTACAAATAATTCAACTATTGTGTATGTGTTTAAAAATAATTCACATTTTATTATCTATATTTACATTTTGTTACTATTACTTTGCATTTATATATTTTCATTGTCTTACCTGACGGTTAAGTCCAATGGCTCAAAATTAGCCAGCGCTAAACAAATCCTCGGAATTAATCCTGGATTGGCTTCAGTTCCCATCATGGTATAGGTCTTTCCCGTAGCGCTCTGGCCATACGCCAATACACACGCTGATAATCCCTTTGATATATTATTTAAAACCTGGTGTCCAATTGTTTGAAACACCTACAAACACGTATTTCCCATTAGGTATATAACGATCAGATTGACAGTAAATCACACAGCACATTATAAATGTAAGTCTGTCTCTGAAAGCTTGCATGAAATCTAAACTACTTGAAAAATTTTATTAGTGTTGGCTCGAATATAATTAATCACTCATATGACATACATGCAGTTTAATTAACGCTCGTTTGTTAAAGTTACTTAAAGTTAATGTATTTTTGTGAATTATTAAGAATGGTATCTTTTACTCAAGATACCACCAGGTAGAAACTTCTGGGTATGTACGGAAATAGAAGTTATAAATCAGTTATTAAACTAAACTTAGCTCTTGTTTCCAAGATGTGAATATAGAAATATATATACACATACTGAAAATAAAAGAAGAAGAAATACTCTTTAGGACAAGATTGATAAAACTATTTTCGCCATTTTCTGTGAAGAAATTACAAGTACGTTAACGTAGACTGGTACTAACAACAAGACTTCAAATTAAAAATAAAAGTATTCTATGGTTTAGAGGTACAATCATCGATAGTGGGGTTCCAGAACTCACTAAAGCACCTATACGTGTAAACATTTTTGTTTTGTATTTCTCTTACTTTATCTTGGGAAGCATAATTCGGACTTGCAGAAGATATACTGTCAAAAACATAGTCCGCTTGATAGCGGCGCAGGCGTGGTCTACTATCACCGGCTCCAGACAAACTAACCTATAAAATAATTAGAGTACCTAAGTAATATTATATACGATATTAGAAAGATAAATTCTAAAGAAAAATTTAATACAACTTTATCATCACCATCATCATCATTACCAAAGCAAAAAGAACAGTAATACGGGTCTTTAACCAACGAACTGTTATTGATACGGTGAGGCATTTCAATATTTTTGTTTTTAGGCTTCACCTATACTCTACATTGATAAACAGAAGCTTAAGAAAAAAAAACGATTAAACCTATCCAATGTGGCAATCGTGCAGCATATATTTGCTAAAACATTTTTTGAGGCGTCAATAAATTCATTTTTTTGTATCAAAACCAAAACTTACCTTAATATTTGTTAGGGTAACAGTGTTCTCGTTAAGTATGCTCACAACAGAAGCGTGATTCTTCTCTGACTTAAGTTCCCTGAAAAATTAACATATTTTTTACGAATCTTATTCTTACTTAATGTCTACTGTAATTACGTCTAGTTATGGTTGAAAACCAAAAATCTCGTACTTATGAGACTCAGACAGCGGGCAAGGCGACTTAAATTCGATTACTATTATTAATTTTAGTCTTGTTATTTTTATTTTTAGCTATTATTTTTAGTCTTGTCTAAAAATTCAAATATACAAATACAATACAAAAAATAAATTCCAAACAATCAAGATCTCTTTAGTCAAATTATAATAAAACATGAACAGTTGACCAGTGGAATATAATTTGTACAGATTCCAAGCATGTCTTTTAAATAATCACGAATAGAATGTAGACATTTCGCTCATTTTATTTGAATGGGTTTAAAAAAGTTAATTGGGATGACCTACTTCTCTGTAAATGGGCGCACTCGTATAGCCAATTTCACATTAGACATTGTCACGCAATATTTTTAAAATAAAATAGCGAGAATTAAAATGCTTGCACTTATTCCCCTATCCCTAAAGGAACTAATCTTGTTCGTTTCTATGTTTACGTACGGGTAAGGAAAGAAGTTAAATTTAGATAGACAGGAATAGAAATGTCGTTTTTAGTTAGGAGCCGTGTGAATGGTGTTCGAAATTCGAATAAGTACTTAATATTAGTAACCTTGCTATGTGAGATTTTATAAATTAAACAAAATACAATGGTTACGAAATTTATTTATTTTTTATTATACGTGTAGACGTATTTGCCCGTTTGAGTAAATACTTAAAATATATCTCTTCATAATTGGTAATAAACAAATTAATATGTTTAACTAGCGGGCAACCGTCAAATATTTATGCTTATTTACTTATACTCTGACATCTATTCTATAATAATGTTTTGTTTGATAGTTGAACAAATCGTGACAAATTAAAGTATTGATAACAATCCGCAGTACCTACGTTGAATTATTGCAGTAACCACATTACAAACAAAATCAGCCAATAATTTAATAAATATTTCCTATTATTTTGTTGTTAATATAGATAATTAGACTAAGTATCTAATAATAATTAGCTAATTTGGTTGGAGATATTTATTATTATTACAGCAAGATTGATATAGTATACGCACATTTAATCAACTGACTAAAAAACTTGGTAGTAGTCTTGTTGCAGTTACAACAGGCTTCACTTGGCAAAAGGTAATTTAAATTTGATTTTTATTTCAATATTAATATTTATAGTTCCGATTGTCTGATAAGTATATTATTAATAAGCACTGAACATAGATACTAACATAGGAACTAGATAGGTTTCGCAAAGTTTTTAAATTGCTATGAGATAAAAATGCACAGTGTATTGTGTATTGCACTCATTTGTTTTTGTGACAACAATGACTCGAAACTATGAATTATCATAGACTTGACAGATAATATATTTAAGATTGCATAGTCTGTCTATGTCAATTGTCATATAGACAATATTAATTCGCAAACGTATGAATAAAACTAAATATAAAGAAACTGGATATAATTAAATTTACATTTTTAAAGTATCATAAGTATTATTAGTATTCCTATAAAGACTCAATGGTTGACTTTTTTCTTAGTACTAATTGAAAAAGGGATTGCATATGACACCAATGTAGTGTTACTTTCTATGATAACAAGACGTGATCCATGAATTCATAATAAAAAGTTTATTGTTTCTTGCGGTTTACACTACGAAAATCAAAAGGTAGGTATTGAAATATTGTATTTCATTAAGCATTAACAATAAATATCAATTTATTTCGTACGTAATACATAACATTGTTAATTCAAGTTCCAAGATTTGATAATGTTTATAAGTGCATATTACGCCTGAATAATAAGTATTATTCCTAATGCATTTCTAAATTTATAATTTTACGTATTTTTTGCTTTCGAAATTTGAAGATCTTTCAACTTTGTGAACAAATTTTATTTTAAATGTAAATGTATTAATATCAGAAGTCTTTGTTTGATAGGGATAAAAGAGTCTACTCAATTTTTAACTATCTTGTTTTCATTCAAGATGCTTATGAGGCGGTTTGCTCGAACATTATGGAACAACAATTTACAACATGGAAAAAGATATCTGACCTCTGATCCTAGTAAACCATTACCAGATACATCAGAAGGAATAGATCCAGTTCAGGTTTGTATTCTTTTGAAATGCAGACTTTTAAATCAGTAAAAAATAATATAATTATTTTAATTTTGACAACAAACCAAACCAAAGATTCTCCTTTATTGATAATATTTTAGGTAGATGCATTGGATCGAGATATCTGCCTGCTTGTTGATGACAAGGACAATTTCACTGGGACAGCAACTAAACGAGAATGCCATAAAGTAGGACCAGATGGTCAAGTGCCTTTGCATAGAGCCTTTAGCGTATTCTTCTTTAATCAGAGAGGTGATATGCTGTTGCAAAGACGAGCAAGTCAAAAAGTATGTAGTAATAGTAGAAATATAGTAGTAAGCAATTTTTATGTGTATAAGAAAAAGTGAGATGCAGGTTTGGCTTAAAATTTGGTTCCATTTATCAAATGCAAGAACCTATACTTTCTTGCCTATTGTCTTAATAATATTTTAATTGTATTTATTGTTATAATAATGAAATTTTATTGTTATATTTTTTTGCAGGTAACATATCCAGATTATTATACAAATGCATGTTGCAGCCATCCCTTGTATATAGATGGTAAAGAGGAAGATATTATAACAGCTGCAAGACGCAGAATGAATCATGAACTTGGAATACCATTAGATAAGGTAAATGAACATATTTTAATCATAATTTATTATAGGACTACACAATTTGGAATATATACATATACTTCTAAAAACCTGTATACCCTATTTTATAGATGGAACCTGAAATGTTCACCTTCCTCACACGTGTGCATTATCACGACCCTGGAGATGGTGTGTGGGGAGAACATGAGATAGATCATATACTATTCTTTCAAAGTGACGCAAAAGTAAAACCCAACTCTGATGAGATTTCGGAGTATTGCTTCATACCCAAGAATGAGTTTAATGCGTAAGTTATAAATTGCATTAACTCTTACTGGAAATAATTACAAATATTTCTTTTATATTCAACACTCACAAATCAAATTCAAGAAATTATTTTAAAAAGAATGAAAGAATACCTATGAAACAATATGATGTGTAATGGTTACACCATATCAATATATTAAAAAAAAACTTTTACAGTTTTATACCAACACTGGAAGGCCCCTTGACACCCTGGTTTAACATGATTCGTCGCCATCGACTTAAACTCTGGTGGGATAATCTTCATCGAATTAAGGAACTGGCTGAACCAGAAAAAATACAAAAGTTCATTCAAGAAAAGTAATTTTGGTTATCTTAAAATATGATTTAAATGTTTTTTTTTTTTCAATTTTTGTTTGATGTAATGATTATCCATGCTGCTTAGTTTCTATAGACTAATCAATAGTTTTCACATCTAAAAATCTTGTTTACTGAATTACAAATTATATGGTGGTTTGTGGTCATCCTTAAAAATATTTTAAAGGGTTTCATAAAGTAACTGTAAAAATATTTAGTTTTTTCTCTTCTATTATTTCATTGATCCGTCAATTCAGAAATTATTTAAAAATATCTTCCTTTCTCTTGTGAAATATTAGAATACTTTATATTATTTGACATAACTGAATTTATGGGTTCATAACAGGATAAATAGAAATTTGTCGTACACCCTAATATAAGCAACAAAAATGCGGCGAAGTTTTGGTTTCAAATAATTTATACATTATTTATCTAAGATTTATTTGGAAGTATCGATAATTAAGGTAATCGGTGCTTTGAAATGTAATAAATAAAATATTGCATACATATCTTTCTTTTTAATTTACGTTTAAGTTACGTAAGAAAATTGCACTCGCGTTTAATTTAAACTGAATTTGTTTAAAGAAACATTACCGTCGTATATTTTGCGTTTATTAATCTTATATAATCGTAGCACAATGACAATGACTTTTCCGACTCTCTGATATTCATTTAAATAAAAGCCTATCGGAAAATTCTACAATTGAAAAAAAAATGTTTTGGAATAGTAAATAATTTGATACACCTTTTGGTAATCCAAAATAATGATGATAAATTTGAATGATTACTCCTATTATTTTATCTAAAAGACACTCGATCCTAATTACTCCCTCGTATATCACTTGTTAATATTACACATACACCTGCTGCTGAAACGAAGCAATTGAGTCATTAAAATATCTGGTGGACACTGATATCCAATTTTAGTAGTTCATAGCTAACCCTTAGTGCTAAAGGAGTATATCCTTTAGTACGTCGAGATATATTTTAAAAAAAAATATTATACATAATTGTATCATCTTAATCGTTTCGATTGTTTTGTCGGCGAAGTCCAAAACGACATGGAACGTGGCTCCCGTGTGTATTGGTTTTAATAAATAAAATAGTCCAATAACTTACAAATATAACTTTATTATTATTCATAAATAGGTTTCAATAATTCATCGGAGCTATTAAAATCAGACTGGGAAGATGTTGTGTACTGTCTTCTGTAAGTAGCAGTTACCCAATGCAGGGTTCGCGCTTGACGTATTTTTCGCTTTCGGAACGGCTTTCTTCCACCCTGTACCTTGGTATCAGACCGGAGTAAATATGCGTAACAAGAATCTTGATTATCCACGCTTAGACCATTCCGGTACGCCGTATGCAAGTAACGTACGGCTATTACTTGGAGAATCTAGCAGATACATTTTTGTAGGTACATGATTATGGAATGATCTACAAGCAAGATATGACTATACTAATATTACAAAGTAACTACTGGGGCAAATTGTAAAATTATTTTTCTGCGCAAAGTTCGAAGACTATAACATTGCTACTTTTGGTTTCATTTCGTGTGCATGGGTATAATTAATGCATTCGTAGCTATCACGAAACGATCATATAGTACCTATTTTGAGAATATATTTAAGTTATTCCTTCGTTCCATCTAGATAAGTATGATAATAATATTCTTTACAATAACTTCATACAATACTATCTACCATCGCTATTATGATGAGAGACATCACAGCATTGAAACGCCACGAGATTGACATCATCTCGCTTATCAGTTTTTCTTCACAACCGGCTTCCCATATTGTCAATTGTGACTGTAATAGTTACAACTGTTTAACCCCGTGAACCCAGGTAATGTCGATATATGGTGTATAATTTATCATTCCAGAGAGATAGTTTCAAAAGAAAGGAAAACCAGGAAAATTATGGATGTATTACAAATAAATACATTACTCACTGAAGGATCGTACTTATAAATGGTCCCTTTCTTAGTAACACCATGATGAATACACGGCTGCATGATATCCATTGAACAGCAGCTATATGGAACGTTGTCAGCAACGAACTTTCGTACGGATCTGCATTAATTAATGTGTGTCCAACCTTTTTTTGTTCGCTATAGACCATCTTTTAAGAATCCAAATATAATGTTATGTCCAAATTAAACACGTCACGTCATATGTGTAACACATCTACGTCACACTTAAACTTTTCGGAATTGGCCGCTTACATAAACAATATTTTTAACATTTATTATTATTTATAATAAAAATATAAAACATCTAAATATGGAACTCTTTGACAGTAAAATGCAATTTGTTTCATCTATAACTGTCTATTATATTTTGGCGCCAAAAAATAGTTA
The DNA here is from genome assembly GCA_963693355.1 of Pontia daplidice. NCBI lineage: Eukaryota > Metazoa > Arthropoda > Insecta > Lepidoptera > Pieridae > Pontia > Pontia daplidice. The sequence goes on along the minus strand of CAVNZL010000137.1, from coordinate 2,198,061 downwards.
TATACCTATAATTTGCGTAGTATGATTTTATACGATATTACGTGTAAATTTTACCGCTCAGACCGACCGGATGCAAACAGGTGCTATAATCAAACCGAAATTTAGGAATCTAATATGGGTAATCGTGTAATAGTAATATTTTAATACTAACGATGCGTCGGTGCTTTGTTCATTACTATACCATGGTATAAAGAACCACTCCTGGTACCCTACTCTTCCACAACAATGGAATCTTGTTTGTAATCTATCTATAGCTATTTTTGATGGAAGATGACTTGCATATCGGAGCATAGCTTTTGTTATACCTCCCTTTATTTTTGCTGAAATAATAAATATTTATTTTAAACCAAACAAAACTCGCCTTGGAGATGATTTCATAAAATATTGTGAACTCACTATTTATTTTATATTGTTAAAGAAATTATTAATTCAAATGCCAATTAATTTAATTACTAATAATAGCGTGACTTAAGCAATAACTACCTCTTATTATAGTCGACTGTAGACCAGAATAAAACATGATTGCGAGAAAAACAATAATTATTACAATTAACGACCATAAATAATAAAATAAACCATTTGTCACGTTATAGTCCTTCCTGGGTAGGCCAGCTTTGAATAGTTGGTATAGGCCATATAACTGTAAATAATTCAACATATTTAAGCGTCTAACTACAACTTTAGGTTAAGGTAGATAGTTATGTTCCGAGTTTAGTAAAAAAGCAGGGGATAAAGATTTTTTATTGAAGAAAACTATATACATATGTTCTTAAAATAATTAAGAAGTAATAATTTTGGTCTTACATTTGTAAATAAGAACAGTCCGGGACCAATATATGGTTATCCTAAAATTAATCGTTGAAAAAATAATAATATATGATTGATAACCTGGATAATAACTGCAATAATTGAGCCGCAAGTAATAATAACAGGTATTGCATTACCATCAGGCCAGCAAACTAGATCCAAAAGTGTTCCTTCCTCACTGCGTATGCCTTCAGAAGTATTGATTAACCAAATTAAATAAAATATGATAACCGGCATGCATGCCATCAATAGCATCCGTATATTGTTAAAGGAAGACCAAGATAAATACATTGTATTTTTACAATGTATTACACTATAAAATAGTCTTAATTCATAAAAAAATATTGGATCAACATATTATTTAATATTTAGTGGTACAATACACAATTTTTGTACTATTGGCGGTTTTAAATCTAGCCAGTTTTTAAAATAATTTAAGACAATTTTAATAATTGCACTACTCACAATAAATCTATTAATGTCACATTTGAAATTTTAATCGTCTATGCCCTTTAGTCTGTGGTTACAGAATTATAAAGATAAACAGTTTAGTTTTTATTTTTTATTTTATCAGTTAATCGATATTGGAATGAACAAAATATTACATAATATATATAATTGGGTTATTTTTATTAAGTAAATACTAATAATATGGAGAAAAAGCAGGCTTCTATGTTGAGGGTGATAAAATTCTGTATAAAAATTTTGTATCCAACATTCAATACTTATATCTTTTTAGTGTTTGTTGCAATAAAATTCAGATATCTAAGACAAAAGTATTTGAAGTCAAGTGTTATAAATATGTTCTCACTCCACACTCTTCCGGAAACAGTAATAGAAACTATTTTAAAGGAACACATAACAAAAGACTATTTAGAAATTCTTGGACACAAATGTATAATTATTCCTTGGGATACTTTTATAGACTTGTGTGTGGAGAACTTTTTCTATGTAGATAATGGTGTTCTATGGACCACTCTCTCACTAACAAATGACTGTAAAAAGCAACACAAAAAAGAAAATCTATCTGAGTATAAAAATAGAGATTTTCCTAGATTTAGCTTCAATTTACCAACAGATTTACACAAAAAGTTATACTCAAATACTACAGTATCTCTAGATAATCTGCGAATAGTGCCAGTTGTTGGATCAAAGTTAATTAAGGATGCATATACTAGTGAATATGAACATCATAACATAATAACGTCACTTGGTCTTACTAAACATGATAGTATATCTGTATCATTTCACCCTATAAAGTCATTTGAAAGTAACCCACAAATTGCAGCAACTGCAGAAGTTTGTTTGATTGTTAATGATTATGACTTGGGTAATGATTTTCTTAAAGAATTATTAAGTAATTATTTTGAAAAGCCAAAGTTAGTATGTGAAATGGATATAATAAGTATTGAACTAACAAAAGAAATGTCTACCAAATATTATTATGAACATTTGGATCTTGTGGAATCCAGTGGAAGAGTTTTTTTCAAATGTACAAAACTTACTAGCAATTCACATAATGAAGTAACTAATATGATACAATCACTTTTTGTGGTAAAAGGTGTAACACAATTAACATTGGGTGAAAATATGCATTCAGTTAAACCAAAAAATGAATTTTGTCTGCTATCAAAAGCAATTCATTGCTGTCCATTGGGCTTAAAAGAAAAATTTGATGAAATTCAAGACTCAATTCAACCATTCCTGAATGGAGACATAAGTATGCTTTCTGTTTAAATATTTTCTTATTTTCATATTGCCATATTTGTTAAGAGAATATGTTTTAAATCATGTTTCATAATCTACAACCAATGTGTGTGAAAACAGTGTTTTTTTACAGATGCATTGTCAGATTCAATGTCTAGTCCGATTATACCAATGTTACTGATTACTGGTCCAGTTGGGTCTGGTCGACATTTATTAGTTAAAACATTAGCTAAATGCAATGGTTAGTAAAACAATGTTTTATTACTTTTACTTGTCTAAAAAATAAAGTATTGTTTTAACTGAAGTAGCCATCTGTGTCTTCATCAAACAATTTGACAAATAAAGCTTTATAACTATGTTACATAAAAATCACATTACAGGGCTCAACTATGTACAGATTGACTGTAATCTTTTACAAAGCTCAACAGCAAAGCAAACAGAGAGTAAAATATATGCATCAATACAAAAGATTAAGGCAGCAGCACCCTCTATTGTTTTATTAGATAATATTGAGGTATTGTGCACAAAACATTGAATTAAACCACAAACTACTTGGAATGCGAAGTATTCCAATGTTTTGTCTTACACATGTAACACTCATTATATATTTGAAATTATTGTTTATTACTTTCATTAAACTTCGTTTCTCCAACAGTTACAGTCTGCTTGGTAGTCAAAAATTTTCATTTAAATATTGACATTTATAGTATATATTGTATTTCAGGTTCTAGCTGTGGACACACAAAACAATGAAGACCACAGGATTGAGGATTACTTTTATAATACTCTTACAGATCTTTATCAAAACTACACAAAACATACAATAATATTTATAGCTGTAACTGAAAACCGTGATTTGAAACCAAATATTATGAGACTATTCTTGGAAAAATTCCAAATACCAAAGTTAAATGTTCAGCAAAGATTTGAAATGCTACAGTGGTATTCATCTGTCATGGAACTTAATATAGACAATCAAATTGATCAAGAAAATGATAAAAGAGAAATTTTTAATGAAAATCTAAGTTTGCATTCAAAGGAGGTTTTACAAAGATTAGCATCTAAGACAGAGACATTTGTATATGGCCACTTGGATACATTAATGCATTTTGCATTGAAGGAGTCGTATTTGAAGCAAGTTGACAATTATCCACAATTACCCCAGGATCCTAATTTACATGTGATTCATGAAGAGGACTTTAATCGGGGCTTAGGTATTGAAATTTTTTAAATTAATTTTTCACCTTATATATTCTTAAAATAAATTATATATAATAAGGCAAGTTCAAGTTAACAAAAAGTACACATTTCTTTTAACCTCATCAATTTATTTTATTTTAAGTCTTGGCCATCACTGCAACTTCATATATTACTCATTTATTAAATTGACTTTTCAGAGTCAATAAGAAGTTTGCAATCCCAGCATTTGGATGCTCCAAAAATACCTAAAGTGTATTGGGAAGATATTGGTGGATTGGAAAAATTAAAAAAGGAATTGTTGAAAACAATAGAGTTTCCCATTAAATTTCCACACTTATTTAAGAATTCAAGCCTCAGAAGATCGGGTATTTTGTTATCATTGTCATAGACATTTTTGCTACATAATCATTGAATTTTGTTTTTTACTATGAAAGAAATTTAAAAAGTGTCTTTATTGTATGGTTTTAAAAAACAATTTACAATGACACAAATGTTAAGTCTTGCTTGGGTAAAACATATTAAGGCTTGAAATTTTTTTCTATATGGTTAACAAATATATTTCAGGTATATTACTATATGGTCCACCGGGATGTGGAAAGACCCTGGTGGCGAAAGCAGTCAGTACAGAACTTAACGTTAGCTTTATGAGTGTGAAAGGACCAGAACTATTAAATATGTATATTGGACAATCAGAAGAGAATGTAAGGAAAGGTATAGTTTGGGTTAGATTTAAAAAGACACAATTTTTTATATGCATGAATTGCAATTTGTAATGTCATAAGTTTTTGGGATATAAGTTTTATTGGGGTCTGTTTTCAGGTATATGGTGTTGGTTAAATTATTCTGAGCAAAAATTATGTTTTGTAGTTTTGTTTATTATAGACTTGATAATGGAATTGCAAAAGCACCAACGAGGTTCCTTTTTGAAGTTACACGTTATTTTTTAGTATTTGAATCGGCTCGTGCGTCCTCGCCTTGTATAGTATTTCTTGATGAGCTGGATGCGCTTGCGCCGGGTCGCGGATCAGCTGGCGACTCGGGTGGCGCCAGTGATAGAGTCGTTAGCCAGCTATTAGCTGAACTTGATCCAGTTACAAGTGATGGTAAGCATGAGTAAATAGGAGTAAGCTTGTATAGACTTTACATTTTAGAAGACTTGCTCATGTACTGCATTAGAAAGCAAATTTTTATAACTAATAATAAAAAATAAAAGGTAACATATATAAAGTAATTTTTTTTTCAGATGGTGACACAAGTTTTGTTTTTGTAATGGGTGCGACCAACCGACCAGATTTGTTAGAACAATCATTGCTTCGTCCAGGTCGACTTGACAAATTGGTATATGTGGGACCATACTGTGGCTTACAGGAAAAAACATCTGTTCTTAAGGCTCTATGCAGAAGGTACTATAAGCCTGGCTTTCCGTTTCATGTTTATACAATGACTGTATACTTAACCAGTTTTAAAGTGGAGATGATTTTTGTATCCTGAATTATTTATTTTTATAATTTTGGATTTATACACATATAATTAATTTTTTAGCCACAATCTCAGGCCAGAAGTGGAATTTGAGAAGGTAGCTGCGGCGTTGCCCCAACGCTGCACAGGTGCTGATTTATTACAAGTTGTCTCTACTGCAAGAAACGTTGCTGTACGTTCTCTAGTCGAAAAAATTAATAAGGGTATGATGTAATTCTCTTAAGTTTAAAATCCCCCCTTGGTTTAAACACTGTTTTTGGCCCTTAAACAAAGAATGTAGTTTAACTGTCAGTACATAATAATATGTTTATTTTTTTAATCCCTACTCCTCAAGAAAACTACTATATACAGTAATATTTATAATTTTAATCATCTTTCTGATCCGGCAACTGTATAGCAAATGATATATGTGTAATTTTCATAATTATTTACTTTTATTCCTGCGATTGTATGTGTAAATGAGCCATAAAATAAATATTTTTAATTTGCAGGTATTGTCAAAGAAAGTGAATTAAGTAAAGATTCTGTTGTATTAGGAATGTCGGAGTTATGGAAAGGAGTTGAATCTTTTCGACCATCTGTCACTGAAGAAGAGCTTAATTATTATGAATCTCTCCAAACTGTTATGTAGTTGGGTTATGTGCAATAAATCATTTACAAATTGTAATGAATTTTTCTGTTCCATGTCAAACAAATAAAAATTTATAAATCACTAGCTGACCCAGCAAACGTTGTTTTGCCATACATTTGATTTCAATTTTCAATAAATAAATAAAAAATAGGGGTTGATCGTAGAGGAAAAAAATTTACGTTGTATTATTTTTGTATGTTGTATCATAAAAAAATAGAAACTAAAAATTTTGTCTAAAAAATAAAAATAAATTTAGGGGTGGAACTCTAAATTTAGGGGATAATAATAGATGTTAGCGATTTCAGACCTACTCAATACGCTCAAAAGGTTTCATGAGAATGGTCAAGCGTTTCGGAGGATGGGAACAAAAACTGTGACAGAGAATTTTATATAATATAAGATTAGAGCTACAACCACGTGTCCTGAGTCTCAGATTTCGATCATTTCTTTATTGATTTAAAAGGCAAGTTGATGATCAGCCTTCGTCATGCTTGATACATGGATTACTTTTTTGGATTTAAGGCCTGTTTCCTAACGATATTTTCCTTTCGTTAACAAGAACGTAGTAAATGGAGCACATAGAAAAATGTTTTGTCTTTATCAATTCACTTTTGAACCGACAATTCTGTTATTTTTATCCCAGTACAAATGATAATAGATCAGCTGTGAAAGTATAAAATATATGTTAGTTATCTGTGGAAATAACTAAAATAGCTGTGACAATATTAAATAATAATAATCTGTGGAAATAATTGCCCGCTGTAAGCATTAATTACAAAAAATTTGCGATATTTATAACAAATAAGTTTAATTTTATATATTAAAAACACCTATTAATTTCAGAATTAGTTCCTTCCTCTTAAAGTTTCTTATAATTCTAGACTTAAATTTTTTGTTTAATTACATTTTTATACATATTTGTGGACATTATCAATTTGTTTGCTTTTCAATATTTCATAATCTTTTTAAATATTATATTCAATTAATGGTTTGTAAAATATTTGATAATTTTCTTTTCATCCTTAAAAGATTAATTTAAATTTTATGAATATATCTTAGGTGTGATTGGTTATCTTAAATATTTTGGGGAAACAAATCTAGTGAAGGCTTGGCAACACTGTTTTGTGACTCTTTCCGATTTCAAGATGGTGAGTGTTAACGCGAAGTTGTACAAATTTTTATTAGTTTTTGTATTATGGAATGCTATTCTCATATTTTTCTGAATGGTCATTCTTAATAAGATAATAGATGATATATTTAATTCGTTAATTACGTGATCCACTTCAAATTTGAATACTGACGAATATTATAACCTCGTGGCGACTACAACATGTCTGATTTTATTGTCGTACTTTGCAGCCGCCCAAGAAGGACACGAAGTCTTCGGCTAAACAGCCGCAAAAAACACAGAAAAAGAAGGAAGGATCAGGTGGTGGCAAAGCTAAAAAGAAGGTATGAATACAATAATAAACTTCAAAGTTAGGTTATGTGGCGTGTAGTTGCTGAAATATGCAACTGTTATATTGTTTGTGATAATTACAAGTAGTAATTAAAGTTAAACCTTCATTTCATTCAACCTGAATAAAATTTTCATGCTATACGTATATGTTTTACACATTGTTGCCCAGTACTCGAAAGTGGCAAACAACACTTGCTATTTTCATGTGTTCTAAATGTTTTTAAAGAATATCCTCTCAAATATTTTTTTTACTTTGTAGAAGTGGTCCAAAGGAAAAGTTCGTGATAAGTTGAACAACCAGGTGTTATTTGACAAGCCTACATATGAAAAGCTTTACAAAGAAGTACCACAATACAAGCTGATCACCCCCGCAGTAGTTTCTGAAAGGCTAAAGGTCCGAGGATCCCTTGCGAGGAGAGCACTCATCGAACTTAGAGAAAAAGGTAATTTGCTATTTTGAGTAAAGCTCCTAAAACAAATACTTTATTGTGAACATATTTTAATTTAGGTTTAGAAGTACTCACAATACTTATCGATAAAATTAACTGAAATTCTGTACATACATCAATTGTTTGACAATATATTAATTATAGCCTTGAATTCACTTCTCTGCTATTATAAGTATTTAATATGATTCTCATCATTAAATTAAGTTTAACATGCATTGTGGGTTGACTACTTATAATTATTATCTAAAATGATGATCATTTTATCTGGAAATACCATGACAGTTACAAACTGATATATTGAGTCTGATTTTATTCTCATTAAAATAAAACATTCAAAATATCTGAAACTCCAGTACAATATGGGTCCTTTTTTACAGGCTTAATCAAGCAGGTTGTTCAACACCATGGGCAAGTGATTTACACCAGAGCAACTAAGGGTGATGATCCTGTGGCTTAAATTTAAGGTTTAAAAAATAAACAAAAAAACTGCAAATAAATCTTTTTATTTCAATACAAATACAATAGTCAATTTTGCAATTCTAATATTCACATTCATCTAATATTCACTTTGTGTTTATTATCAAGATCCATAGCAAATCTAGTAGATGGGTAAAGTTCACGCAATTTGTCCTTTAAGTTTGCTGAATGTGTTTCATCAGCTGTTTCCACTACAATATTAGCCTGAAAATAATTTCTATAACATATCTTATTACAAAATAAGTACTGCAATGAAAATATCTTGATAAGTTATCATTTAACTGAACATAGGTTAGGTAGGTAATTAACTTTCTATCCCAAATCAATTTTAAGTAAGATTGAATTCATAATCTACAAAATCTAAAGCAATTTTTTAAAATTGTAATAAATATGAGTAGACACTCACCCAAGTTACAAAAACGTCGCTGTGAACCCACATCTGCTCGGTGACTAGGCTCTTCATAACGGCCTGTTCATCGGCAATTGTCTTCGCCAGCTGTTCCAAACCAAAGGGATGGTCGGGTATTGCGACTCCAAAGCGGAGTAATCGCCCCGTCGCACCCAAACCGCGCTGAATTGTACGCGCTAAACACCCCGAATCGATATTTCCACTGCTTATTACACAAACGACTCTAAAATAAATAATAATATTATAATTCTTTCATATTTTTATATTCACTTCCATAAAAAAAAAAATAGGAACCTACTCCACTTTTTTCTTAGTTAAAACTTTTCTTTTCAGTAGTAGTTTTAGGTTACTGCACTTATTTAGTTACATGCCGATACTAATACCTGTTCAAACTAACCTCTTCCCTCTCAACTCTGGGACTAACCCCTGCATAACAGCAGCTAGCGAACAAACTCCGGCACCATCTGCCACCAAACGTTCGCGTTCTACCATACTCACTATGGCTTTGGCTATATAACATTCATCGACTAATAACTGAAATTTTACAAATGCAATTGATGAAAGGCCGACAACGCAATTGCGAGTTCTTTCGTAGACATTGTATCATAAATATTGCTTTTAATTAATATAAATGTATTTTTTCTTATTTATTACACATAAAATAAATAAACATAAGCAATACCATTCTGTCCAAACGTCCTTTAATTGTAGCAAATGAATTAGTTCCAACAATGGCTGCATTAAGATTTTGTGCCAAGTTGGCAACAATTGGAGTGATCTCTGGCCTTCCAGCTTGTAAAGCCTTCATCATTTTTGGAACTTTGGCACATTCTACACCCTTAAAATATAATGTATCTTGTGACTGAATTGTAATAAATTCACGTGGTCACGAGTGACGCAAGTAATAACACATTACATAGGTAATAGATGGAAATTTCTAATTCGTAAAAATTAACAGGATTGGATTTCTAGTCACAAAACTGATCACAGATAATGAACAGACATAGTTATTTTTGTTAAAAATTAAAATATTTAACTAACATCACCTAAATTATTAACATAATTCAACTACACCCTGGAATATGATATTTTACAGTAAATGTAAAAAAGACATTTTTTAATTTTTATTTAGCAAAACATCTCCTTACATATACCAAGCACGAACACTTTAACTTCTTGCAAGCGACAAGAATGGCAGCCAACAAGGCTCCAGTTGCTACCGGGACTATCACAGCATCTGTTTCCGGAAGCTGAGTGATAATCTCTACTCCAATTGTACCAAGACCTGCCATTACCAAGGGATCGTCCGAGCTGTAAAATATTTATGCTGCTCATCGAATTAATTAGCAAAAATCTCAGTCTAGATGGCATAGAATGACCGAAGTGCGGCAATGTTATATAGAAATAATGAGATAAGTGAATTTATTACTTAAAGTATGTTTACAAAGAGTGTCTGTTTTATATTTTACAACATATCAGGCGGCGAATAGCGAAAGCCAAAAGCCTCTTCCTGTCAAGATAAATTTTAGAGCGCTAGGTTTGGTCCCAAGTAAATCAACAGGTATTTTCAGTTGAGTTTTGAGTTGGTATTTGAACTAAACAGGTTATTTTCCTTACAGAACTTCACACTTATCACCTACAATTTGAACCAAAAATTCTATTACCATAATAACATTTGTTGGCTACTTCTAGCAGCTTTTTGGGCATAAGAACAAGCACTGTCTATATTCTCTCCTTGTTGTACAACTTCCGCACCGAGTTCTGAACAACGAAGGGTATGCGCTGGCGAAACTCTCTCAGGCAAAACAACAGTCACCTATGAAGTAATTGAAGTACTGTTCTCTAATCTAAGTTTAATTTACGTTAAATGAAAAGTCGATGGGCCACTGATGTTGGGATAGGTAAGGTTTTGAATATGCACGCGCATTTGGCAGTCTAATGTAAATAATTGTAGTATAAAAATAACCAAACGTATAAATACGTTTATCATACCTATTAGTACTTGTGGTATTTATTAAATAACTAATATATAAAAGCATTAAATGTGACACCGCTTTACAATTATAATAGATTTTTCGATAAACCTAATTTACCGGAATCCCTAATGGGGCGCTGTGGTAAGCGGCAGCTACCGCCATGTTACCACTAGATGGCACTATCACGCCTCTCTCACGCATTTCTTCTGCCTTGGCCACAAATGCATTGCGAATACCACGTTCTGCACAGCTACATCGTAAATACAATATTTACATTAATAATATTCATTTCACCTATTGACCTATATAGAGTATCTATTGTTACGCTTTTTAAATAATGAAATATCAATTCAGGTAAATACCTGCCGGTATACTGTAAATTTTCGCATTTGAAATAAATATTATAGTCCATTTGTTTACTTATTTTTGCCTCCTGTAATATTGAAAAATATACAAATTTATTTACTTTGATACCTAATACTTAGTTTGTAATCTTTTTAATAAGTTTATTTCAAAATATTATTAAAAAATTTCTTACACAAAGGGGAGTATGAATAATTCCATCATCAATTCTCTCAGCGGCTTCTTTTATTTCGTGAAATGTCAAGATATGAGGTTGTTCTAAATCAATATCAAGAACATCCTGTAATTATTATTTGTAATTAACGATCTACAGTGTCGTGCTTAAGTCATATTTTCGAATCCGCTTTTGTAGATCAGATAATTAAGTTTCATAATTACTAAAAATAAAAATATTCAAATTACCATTTTAAGAATATCGATATGGACTGTTGCAGTAATAATGCAATATTTTCTTGAATAAACTATAATTTAGTAATATTAAAAATAGAAAAATGTCGTAGAATTTGTCACAGAAATTTGGTAATAAATTTGACGTCTCTTTGACATACTTAATATGAATAACATCATAATCTATTTGTTTATAGCTCTAATCTTAGGCTAAGCATAAAAAAACTTCTTTTAATAATTATAAAGTTTTAATACTTGTACAAAAATTAACAAATAAAAATCTATTTTAGATGGAATTTATTTCAGAAACAGTATAATCTTTAGCCAACTTTTGTTGAATTTCTTCACCATGACTTGAATCATTGACCTCAAGAACTAAGTTAACCTGAAAGTAGGAATAAAAAAACGCATTAAAACACTGATTGAGTTTGATTCATTAAGTCCCACCAGTTGGGTATGCGAACGAATATTGATTTGATCAACGATTAAAAATTTAAACAAAATATGTATAAAATCTTAAAAGAGTTACACATAGAGGAACACATTCACTGAAACATAACAATAGCGAAAAGAAAACAATAGGAATGATAAAAAGTAATTATGTAAATTAAGACATTTATAAATTAAATCTAATATGGGACTTCTAGGACGAAGCAAATTCTTATTAGCGCTCAATGAGCTTTATAATAATAATACCTTAATAGACATATCTTTTTGTAACGACTTTCTCTCAGTTATGCTTCTTATATCAGCGCCTGCATCTGTTACTTTGCCGATAAGTTTTGCGATGGCACCGGGCAAGTCATTTATGGTAACTGTTAAATTCATGTATCTGCCTTCTGCCAGCAATCCACGATCAATCACCCGCGCAATGCGATTACTGTTAATGTTGCCTCCCGACAATATAACCACAACACTATAACATAATTTATTCATATTGGTCTTGAGATAACAAATTAATATTTCACAAAGTACAAGTTGTTTATTTAGAGAGTAAATACGTTAAACAAATATTATATACTTTTTTCCACGCAATTCTGGTACTTTTCCTGCAAGCATGGCTGCTACCGGACACGCAGCAGCGCCCTCTACAAATATTTTTTCGCGTTCCAACAACTTCACCAAAGCCCGCGAAATCCAACTGTCGTCAACAGTAATCTGTAATAAAATAATAACTTATAGCATACGAATGAAAAAATTAGAAGTCCCACATTAATATTACTAAAACGTTTTTAGGAATAATTGATTATCACGTACACATTTTTAAATAAAGAGATCACAAGAAAAAATAATAAGCCAATGAATACAGACCATTTTGTCCAGGTAACCACGTATGATATTGTATGAGTTGGTACCAGCAATCATTTCAGACAAGCTATCTGCAATGTTTGGTTTTATTTGTACCGGAACAGGCCTATTTTCTTGCAATGCTTTAGTTAGCGTAGGCACCATTGAACATTCAACACCCTTTAAAGAAATTTTATTTTGTTAGAGCTGCATTTTCTTAAAATGAGAAATCAAATAAATAATCAATAGTCCTCACTTTACGGTTATTAAAGTAATAATATTACTTTATACTTACATAAATTAAACAATTCGGTTTAAGGGTTTTAATTGCAAGCAAAACACTAGCAACAAGACCTCCACTACCTACTGGGCATAATACTGCATCTAGTTTGTCAACTTGTGTAAGTATCTCCAGTCCAATTGTGCCATATCCAGCTAATAATTCCAATCTATCAGTACTGTAATAACAACCAATTATCAATAAAAAAATTGCCTCGGACGTTCATCCATTCATATTCGATAAACCTTATCTGATAGTAATTTACCAGAACGAAGTTCCAAGAAGAAAATTTCTAAAATTAAGTCCATCTTACCTCCGCAAAAAAGTGGAACCAACATCTCTGCTAAAGGTCAGAGCGTGCAAACCAGCTTCTGTCGAGTCATTCCCAAGACACTTTACAATAGCTGAACCCTCCCTGTATCGTTGTTTGTCAGCCAAAGGAGTATTCTTTGGTATAACTATATTAATAGGAATTGAGTTTTGCAATCCATAATAACTAATAGCAGTCAGAAAATTGTGCCCTCCTGAGACAGTAAAACCTTTGCTTTTTTCTGAAGTTTCCATATTTGCAATTAAGTTACAAACTCCTCGCGCCTTGAAACTGAACAGTAAACTCCAATTAAAAATCAAAAGTATAATATGTAAGCAATGCATACTATAAGTCTAATCAAGCAAAAATATAGCAGATGTAATGTCTACACTTAGTAAATTATAGAACAAGAATGTCTGACACAAGTATATAAAATTAAGACATACCTTCCAGTAGTTTGTAAGTATTCACATTTGAACATAAGTTTACAAAAGTATTTCCCAATATATTTTGCTTCCTAAAATTGTTTTGTTTACAGTGTGATTAAGTGAAGTATATCAGTTACATCAGTATGAAAAACTTACAAGTAATGGGGTAACAATAATTTGATTTTTAATCTTGTTATGAGCATCTTGTATATCTTCAAGTTTTAGTTTTATATTGCTAATTGAACCATTAATAAGATTTGGTTCCTGAAATGTATATTTCGTCATTATAGAGACAATGACAATTTTTATCCACTATATATACTACTTACCATGGCAAATTTTTCCCTAGTGGGACAAGATCTTCCTTGACCAAGCATTTTAGGGTTTTAAGAATTCATTTTAAATTTAGTGTGTATCCCAAATTTTATTTGATATATTTAAAACTGTCAATGTCTACTGAATAAGAGTAAAATTATCCACAGATAATTTTTTAGAAGTCATTAATAACAGTAAGTATTATAAATAGGATATCATTTATAAAATATAACTAGTAAGAATTTCATTATTCTTCTATAAATGAAACCAGTGAAATTATTTGAATACTATAATCATCACAAGTTCATTTACATTAATTCAATTAATAGCTAAAGCATCATTTTGAGCTTCTTGAGACAACTGTACTTGTAAATTCAACAGTTTATTTTTCAACACCACTATACCCATTAAAACAATATTTTCAGGTTTAAGGGCTCCTGCTGATTCAACATTATAAAAGAATTTATTTGGCTTAGCTTCCCAATTGAACTCTGCTTCATATTGATCCTCGTCTAATTCAGTATGCTCACTTTTAGGCCATTCATCTGGTTTTGGGAATAATGTATGTCTCATTGCATTATCAGGATCATATTCAAATGAAACACCTGCTGTTGGATTCCATTTAGCATGTTCTTTACCAAAGCCTTTTTTTGCATATGCTCTTAATTTTAGTTCCTGTCCTTTTCTTAATTTTATGATAAGAATTTCATCCATCTCACCATAATCTGCTTGATCTTCATCTCTATGACGAGATGTTACAGGCACTACCCGGGGATCACTGGATTTTAGATCTGCTGTAGTGACATGCCTTGTTTGATCATCTGTACACTTCACGTCTAAAGTGAATTCTACACTACAATCTGAACAAAAATCTGCACACATGCAATCTCTGGAATATCTTATTTTATCAACGACGTCATCTGAAATAAGAGGAATCAGACCAATGCGATGAGCCAGAAATTCATCACTCAAGACGGTGGAATTAGCCTCCAATTGTACCCAGTCTATAGCCATCGTTGGAGTTTCCGCAATAAATACACGTCGCATACTATTTGCTACACTTAATTCTGTATCCTCAACAACAAACTTTACGTTATCATCAGTAAGCTCAGTTATATGGACAGAAGGCTGATTCGCGTACGGCATCTTTCAAACCGTATGAAACTGCATCAAATAACAAGCAATTATAAGTAGATGAAATCTACGTTCTGAATTATTAAAGAATTACACTTTATATAATTTCGGTTTTGTTTGTTTTCTTTTTACTTATAAATCTTGTAACGCAATACTAATTCAAACTATATATATTTTGAAATTCACCATATAACTATCAAGAAAATACATAAATTACTCGTACTGCGTACAGCAACCACTTTACATTTCATTCATAGGGCATAGGCAAAAAATTTGACAGTTGATAATTGAATTCTACAGACTACAGTATAGTAATCGTGGGTACAGACGCAAAACATAAAAATACATAAAAACTAGTGAAACAAATATCATATTCACTTGTTAACTTATGCTTCTTTTTGATTATGATAGAAGAAAATAAATTCATTTATTTATCAATCCTTAATATATTCTTTCAGAGATCTTTATCATAGAAGGATGATAAAATACATTATTAAATAAAAAATGGACATTAGAATAGTTTTCGGTAGAGCCCTTGGGGAAAATTTTAATTTGAAAATTATTAAATTGAAAAGAATATTTTAAAATCTTCCTAACTACTCCGCATTTTCATAAAAATCCTAGCGGACTCGCAAACAGATAGAAGGCTGAATTTACAGGTCCAATGCATTTTTTTATACTATATACGAATATATTTGGAATAGAAATACTAAGGCCAGACGCGCACTACGAATTTTTCGCCGAGCGGCAGATTAATCTGCAACATTGTACCGTGCGGCAAAACAACGTAAACTACGTAAACGCGCGCACTACAGTTTATAAAAATTATTAGTTTTAAAATGGATTTAATAGAAACAACTTGTATTTGCGCTCTGATAATAATAAGAGCTCGAAAAAAGCAAAAAACGATTTTGGATTTGAAGTCCGGTACGGTCCTTAGTGGTTAAACACCGGACAGTTTTCTAAAATATTTGCCAAACCTCGACAAGTTTTAAGGGTTTAAATTTAGTTGGACCTTATATTTCATATGAAAACGTCGTGTAGTGCGTGCATTCAAAGCTATTCAAATATGCTACAAAAAGATGATGAACCAAGTTGTAACTTGTAACAGACCTTTCGCCGCTGCGGTGGTTCTGCCGTCAAGTGCGCGCAATACAATTTAAAACTGTTTGGTACAGTATTACAGTGCGACATTATGCCGCTGCGCTTTTCTGCCGCGCGGAGACAAACTCGTAGTGCGCGCCTGGCCTAACACTCAAATGTAGTACATTTTTATTATGATACAATGTACATTGATCGTCCTAATGGTGGGCGGAAATTATTTTCTCCTAATTGATGAATCTAATTGACTCCGCCATATGAAATATCCGTTATTTTGGATCAAGAAATGAAATAAATAAAGCACAAAAAATTTGCAATATAATAAATAAAATAATAATAGGCAAGAAGAGCATAAAATCACATTACACGTTGAAAATTTATTTAATATCAAGCAGTTACTACTAGGGAGCCTGATTAGCTGAAATGTAAATTGTAACGTAATTACTTGCAAGTTGTCCTTATCGGTGATTAAATTAGCGCAGCGCGGAAATTTTCTTCGATAATGAAAAAAGAGTATTTTTTTTTACATTTCATTAGTCATAAATCATTTTTCAAATAAATAATAATCTCACATAATTTCGTTTGCATTCTTCTTCAGACAACCCTTGTAAGAATATAAATATATGCTTGCACCACGTGTGAATCTTAAAATTATAAATAAAATATAAGAGAACTTTATATCTAAATAATTAAAAATTATTTTAATACATGTAATGTTATTATTATCTTTTACAGCGCGTATATATGGTACGCAAAATCTAGTTTAGCCCAGTAAACGCTCAAGAAAATAAATAAAAATTGAGTAATCTGCGAAGGACATTCAGTTGATATAAGCGTAACTTACTGACCGGTCATCTGAATCTGATAATATAGTGTTTTAATTTTATTATTTAACGCAACAATCAAAAATGGAACGCTACGACTGCTTCCAGCCAGTAAGATGATTTATATATGTTGATTAATATATGTTACCACTACTATTATTCAATAAATATGGGAAAATACAAATAGCAATAGAATAACAACATTAAAATGGAACACTTTCATTGTGCACCGATCGTAATTAACGAATTCTTAGTACAATTTGTCATTCATGTATTATTTGTTTGTTTGAACACGTTGAACACACTGCTGTTTCTGAGATGAGCTTGAATTTTTTCGTTAGATAGCAAATCATCTATCATTCGCTAAATAATAATGCTAATTCATAAATCGGCAATCAACTTTGACATATATTTTTGTTAAAATATTATTTGTTATGATAAAAATATTATGTTCATGTCATGTTCATGTTATTATATAGATAGAAATGTTGACCTCCCAAGCGAACAAGTCAATATACTTATTTATTAATATTAAGATAATTATTTGTAAACCGAGACATCTGCTATCATTAATATATTCCCGTCACCTTTGATCTTTGTCATCATTAAATCTTAGTGCTAATACTTAAAGTGGCAGTTGTGGCCGTAGTGTTAATGCACAATGGTTTTTCAGACGATAGAGTTTGATCCTATGTGCGATCAGGATAATCCTCAAAAGATTACCTTTGAGGATGTATCAGCAGCTGCATTTAGAATCCAAAGTGGGATAGTTAAGACACCATGCGTGGTGAGTTTTTAATTGTTTTCCATAAAAATATATTTTTTTTCTTATGTAATACGAATACATTGAAATAATACAACTTTATGAAATATATTGTAATATTAAATTGTAATCGTAATCATAGTAATAAATGAAATATTAAAAAAAACAAATATCTTATAAATATAATATTATATTAAAATAATAATAAACTTAGTATTAAATTAAATTAGCTTCTGTTATTAATAACATTAAAGTCGAAATACAAGGGTCTTTCCTCTAACTATTATTGTTCTCTTTGTAGTAGAGACTCTTGGTCCTTGGGGTACCGGTACACACGCACTAGGTAGACGCTTGGTAGACAATATCAGTGACCCCAGAGCCGGTGCTTTCCTCCCTTAGCGTATAAGCACCACAATACAGCGAAGAAATGCCACCAACCTCTGCCACAGGGTCCACATTTTTTAATTATTATACGTTTTTTTCTTATTTTTTTCTTTTTCGAAACACTATAGAGTGTGGTCTCTGTGTCAGTGCTCTTAATGCTGACAGCATATCCTCGCTGTATTGCAGTAAAAAATATTTATTTTAATTAAATAATTAATTAATTTTCTACGTGCCTATAGGGAAATTATCAGTTTATACACAAAGCTACATGCTTTATTTATAATATATACATATATATAAACGGTCTAGCCTCGTATTGAGATTTCTTACATACTATGTAATTCATGTCGTATTACAGAAATCTCACATGTCAAACATATATGGTATGGACATATACCTTAAAAATGATTTTCTGCAGCACACGGGGAGGTAATTAATATATAAAGATTTCTAAACACTTTATAAGTTAAATTTATTCTATAAAAACTTTACGATTTTAGCTTTAAGGAACGTGGTGCTCGTAACGCGTTACTTTTACTTCCGCCAGAAGCCAAATCTCGCGGTGTCATTTCCGCTTCCCTTGGAAATCACTCCCAGGGCTTAAGCTACCATGCTAAGCTGTTAAAAATACCAACAACAGTGGTTATGCCTAATGTGGCGCCTATCATGAAGATTGAAAACTGTCGCTCGTATGGCGCGAATGTAGTCGTCCACGGCCATGACATGAAGGAAGCAAAATATCACGCAATGACGCTGGCAAAAGAGAAAGGGCTTACATACATTAATGGGTAAGTGAATGGTTCATGAATGATGGAATAGTCCTTGCAATATTGAAATGCCATAGCAATACACATTATCTTAAAATTTGAATTGGTTACGAGGCACTGACCTCACCAGACACGAGCCGACCAGCTTTGTTCCATTTAACATGACTCTTTTACCACTTTCGCATTGAGCCTGTCTTATATATAATGTAGTATTAATCTCCAATTAGTATTTTTTTTAATGTATAAAAGTGGTATTAGGTATTCTTTACGAAACACTGTAGAATTACTAGAATTATCTATCTATTAAAATATACTATAGGGTAAATGTAGGTAATGGGGATCACTTAAGTCGGTCGCGTTGGGTTTTTGTTATATTGAGGTGATCACCATTGCCTACTGACTCCCATTGCCTACATCTCCCCTACTACTAGCAAAGTATTTTTTTTATATGCAATAGAAAATAATATACAAGAAATGTTTAACCAGTAAAGGAATGATAGTAATGCTATATATTGCTTCTATGCCATTCTCTTAACATTAAGTTTAAAACTTGGTCCTATATATTCCTATCCTCCTTTGATTGGTCCTTCGCATTCGATTGTCATAGAATGATATTATAAAGAAAATCCTCAGATACGATCATCCTCACATAATGGCTGGACAAGGGACCGTGGGCTTAGAAATACTTGAACAAGTCCCCGATGTCGACGCCATCTTGGTTCCCGTTGGGGGTGGAGGGTTACTAGCCGGAGTCGCTACTGCTGTCAAACATCTTAAACCTCATGTTCTTATTTATGTAAGTCCGGACTGGGTCAACATCATCATCATCTAGTTATAAATAAGGCCGTTATTTATAACTAGATGATCCATGCGGCTTAACCCGCGTTAATAATCTGACCCGTGTACGTCAATAATGACGTACCTACATATAAATGTACCCGGGATCGAATCCGGTTGAAGAAATTGTATTAAATGTGTGTTACTCGGGTATACCAAATATTAAATATGCATTAAATTTGCAATTGAGATGTGACGAAACGTGAAATGAAAGATATACAAGTTAGATTGTTTAGCTTTAGTAAATATATCAACCCTGGTATGCTTATACTTGAAAAAAGAATTAAATTTATTCGCTACATTTTAGGAATAAAACATTGTTCGTCAGAAATATATTTGATTTTTTATTTCAAGGGTGTGGAAACAGAGAAGTGTCCAAGTATGGAGGAAGCGATACGACATGAGTCTCCAAAATGTGTAGAAATCCGATCTACGCTGGCAGACGGTCTCGCTGTACCCACCGTTGGTTTTAACGCATTTTGTACTGTCAAATCTCTTATTGATAAGATGGTATGTATAGCAATGTTTTGTTTACCTCTAGTGGCATGTTTGATTACGTTTTACGACACTTTGGCTGTAAATATACATAATATACACTAACACGATAAAATACCGTTTAACGAATTAAACGAGATTTATTATTTTATTTAAAAATTCGGCAACCGTGATCACGGCCAGTCTAGGCACTGATTAATCGCATTTTATTATAACAGTTCAATATAATATATAAAATATACTAATACTGCGTAACAGATACAAACGATAAACTATATAAAATCATGATACTCGCGTTAGTATATGGATAAAATATTTATGAATAGGCCATATGCCTGTTTGATAAAGAATGTTCAACTTCCTTCTTCCTTCCAGATTACCGTAAATGAAGACTGGCTAGCGAGAGCCATACTACGGTTAGTGGAACAAGAGAAGTATGTTGTGGAAGGGGGTGGTGCAGTGGGGGTTGCAGCAATCATGGCCGGTCTAGTACCAGAACTTGCCAGCAAGAAGTAAGTAACCAAGCATCTTTAACTTTTTTGTTTTATTGACTTTCGACACACACGGTGTGAGCAATGCAATGGCATATTTGATACTCCTTTTATAAATCGTATCAATTTAAAAATAAAATTGGAAAAAGCAGGTTTCACGCTTAATTTAAAAAACGTTTTATAGATAGGAAACAGCCGCTAACAATAGCAAATCGTATCTCAATGTACTAACAAGGTGAATGACTCCACTATGCTTGTGATCTTTAAAAAAATAGGTCAATCAGTAAAATCTTTTTCGAGATATTATTTTATTGTCCGCCTCTCTTTGTTCCGTTATTTATCTGTCACGCGAGCATCCCCACAAGATAAAATATATGATGCTGTGAAACACGCTTAAGATATCTTATTATTCATATTTTAATGAGATCGAGGTTATGACATTTTATTTGTAATAATTTAAAATATGGCGATAACTTACAGACTCGGTTAGAATAACGGCACTGTGGCATTAAGTCTAAAAATTTGTTATTTTAATTATTTAAATATCATTGTATATTAGTAATATGGCGAATTTGTCAATTATACACGCTGTTATGGCTATGTGTGAGCATATCTTAATATATGTCTCTAATTTACATGTGATATATATAATTTTAAAATGTTGCTTCAGGGTTGTCTGCATACTATCAGGCGGTAACATCGATACAACAATATTAGGTCGTTGTTTGGAACGAGGACTGGCGGCCGAGCAGCGTTTGGTCAAATTCAAAGTGACTGTCAGTGACCGGCCAGGTGGAATTGCAGAGCTATGCAAGCTTTTAGCATCTTTGGGAGTGTCAATAAAGGACATCATGCAAGAAAGGGCTTGGGTGTATGGAGATATATTTAGTGTTAGGGTGAGTTTTTCATCAAAATTAATAAAATCCACAGAAATATTGTCTTTTATTAACATAACTGTTACTCATTTAAAGAAAAACACTTTTTAACGGATTTATGTTGTGTATTTTTTGCAAAATTTAAATATAATTACATTATTTAAAATGTTAAGTCGTTAGTCGATACCAACTCCGGGGCAATAAATATAGATAACACTCAACCTCTCTGCAGCTGTAACACTTAATTTGACAGTTAACACCTTTTGTTTTCAGTCTACCGAATCCTATTATATCTGTGGTCTTCAGTGACCACGCACACTGTAAAGCACGCGAAACGTCGGGAAATTTTTTAAATAATGTAATTATATTTAAATTTTGCAAAAAATACATAACATTAATCCGTTAAAAAGTGTTTTTCTTTAAAATCTACAGAAGATATATTTATTATCGACTTTTGACTTTATAGGGAAAAAGTATTATGAAAACCTTTAATGTATGTAACATGTAATGGTTTTGTGCAGGTAAAAGTGGTATGTGAAACCCGAGGACCTGATCATATGGAAGAACTACGAAATGTGATAATGGACACATACAAGGAGTGGTATTTTGCGCGGGAATTTGAAGATCGCAATCGGCGCCCGAGTACTGATTCTTTAGATGACGTTTCGCACTAGTACTGATCCTTTCGGGGCCATTTGAGTTTATTAATTTTTTTTCGGGCAGTACTTGAAAGCTATTTTCACCTACGTGAAACATTATTTTTTTTAATTGATTTTTTATATCATTGAAAACATGTTTTAGCCTACTACTAATTTACTTTACTTATTTATTAGTACGATAAAATTCTCACATGCAAGCTGAATAAATAAAACTCTAGTTAAGACTTCCCCTCTCAACAAGGTTTAGTACCTTAATTAAAATTAGAGGTATTTTATAATTAGATGGCTTTAAAGGTAGAAATAATTCATAGTTTAGAGTAGGGACAAATAATTTGACGCAGGCGTCGCTTGAAGAAGTTAATTTGAAAAATTATTATTTAATTGTAATCTGTATATCTGTGATTTGAAATAAAACGCATATTAAATAAAAATAAAGTATTTATTATTTATGGAATATATGTTATACATATTTTATTTCTCAAAAAAGATGGACTATTGAGATTACTTCCAAAGTTAATATTTTTTTAACATTATCGTTCCGTGTTTGCAGGTGCCTGTGTGCATTCTCCAAATACCATCAATATTTAGATGACATAAATAGCTTAAGAAGTTTCTTCAAGGTATTTGGCGAGTCCCTTCTCATTATACTGCTTGGTAAACTATTAAAATGTAGGGTGATCACTTTTCTTTATATTTTCTTTTGGTTCGGTTGTTCGGGGTTTGTGTGAGGCTAAATCACTATAAACTAAAAACTAGTAGTAGTAGTATTCTTCTAACTATCTAGAAATGATTGGTAAAGATATGATTTACAAACGAAAAGTATGTTCTATGCCCGTTTGGTGATGATTTCAAAAACGCACACATAGCTACGGCTAGAGTGCGAGGTCTACTACCCTCAGTACGAACTTTTCAACAGTAGTGTTTTTCTTTCTATCGTTATATTTGTTTTTAACTAGGACAGCCAGTGGTTGTTACAATAGAACTTAGACTAATAAAATACACAATAAATAAATTAAGAGTAACACCCTTTGAAGGCGGTCACAACTTGTTTACCTGTTTGTGATAAAACAATATGCGTTTACAAAATGCAACAAAACAAAAATAAAATAGGCAAACCAATGTTACAAATATCCGAAAACATTAAGAATATTATTAATAAAGAAGTTATACAAGGCAAAGTAGGTTAACACTTAGTATGTAAAAAACATGACATATCCAAAAAAATTAAAACATCAATAATAAAATTATACATAGCTGACAAGGCTAAAAATTTGTAATACAAAGAGAAAAAATTAAAATTTAAAAATAATAATAATAATAACTACAAAACAACCCATAGTTCTAGACAACAAAGAAATAGAAACATAAAACCCTAAGTTGACAAAATAGGAACAATGATGAAACGCACTTAAACTACAACGAAACCTAATTGTTGCTAAGACTGAGTCCTTAAGAGCCTCAAGACATTTCTTTTAAATTTGTAGAGAGAGTGATTAAATATGTCGACTGATTTACTTAATACATTGTAATTTCTACACATTCTGGAAACTGTTGAGAACTGCTTTAAATTGGTTCTAGCTGAGGGTGGTTGGAACAGGGCAACTTGGCGTCTGGGGGCACGGCATGGGACATGGAGGTTTATAAGATTTAACAATGGGGGGCAATCAACACGGCTTCTGACAATTTTGTATGTCGAGATGTCTAAGGAATCTTTTTTGGATCATCTCAATACGTAATTGATGGGTGTTGTAGTGAGGTGACCAAACATTGCTGCAATATTCAAGTACGCTCTAAAAAATGAATTAAAAAAATTTTGGTGTTCGAGTTCTTAAAAGCTTTACAATATATATATATATATATATATATATATATATATATATATATATATAAACATATAAACATATATATATATATATATATATATATATATATACAAAAGAAGGTCGTTTTAGCTACGCTATTTATAACTCAAGAACGGCTGAACCGATTTAGCTGAAAATAGGTAGAGAAGTAGCTAAGAACTGGGAGAAGGATCCCGGACTTACTTAAGTCATTTAAAAAGCACGGTGGTCTCCATGTCTGATCTTCCCCTTCACCGTTCCCCTTAAATAGTTTACAACAATGTAATATGACAGAATTGTTAACCACAGCAACACATAGCCGGATCATCTAATATTTCTATAGAAGTGTGAATACTCTTAATTGCAGATGATGGCTTGAATCTATCGAGTGTTTTTACAATTTGCGTAGTACATGAATTGATTTATCGTAGGGGATGAACGTAAGTTCTCGTGCGGAACTGATTCTAGCTATAATTATATATATATCCCTATTCTATAGCATAATTAAAAGAACTGGCTGTTAGGAAGCGTCAAAGAAAATAAATCATAGAGAATTGACACACATCAGACACTAACAAATATATGGAGACTCGCCGAATAGACAAATAATTTAATTCAGTTTAATCATGATACAAAATTCTTAGTTACATTAATACACAAAATAATATACAATGCAAGACGTAAGTATAAATGAAATGGATCGTTGTCATCGTCTTCTGCCACTCGGATTACATCTCTATCATACCTAGATACCTTTCTTCTAATTCTTTCTCGTTCTTTTATTAGCTTTTAGCTAGGATATAGTCAGTCTTGTGTGCTTGTCATATTTTGCCTGTAGAGGGTCTACATAATGGGCTAATGTAAAAATGTATCTTACAATGATTTCTTTTAACATGCGTTAATTCACCAGCTTAGGGTAATAAATTTGTAAACTTTCATCATAGGACGTGGAATTTGACGAGTTCTGCGACCCTAACAATCCAAGAAAAATTAAATATGAAGACATACTGGCTGCATCGAAACGAATTGCTGGATTTGTCGTAAAGACATCATGTACGGTGGGTATAGTAAATTATTGCTATCGTAGTTAAAACTCCTAAAAATTACCTTCCCTATTAGAAGTTACAATAGACGCAATATTGTACCGTAACGTTTTTAGTAAAAGCAATTTAATATTTCAGAGGGCACTCATGTCAGACAGACTTGGAATGGAAATTTATCTAAAACAAGAATTCATGCAATACACAGGATGGTAACTCTGCAAAATTAATTTATTTCAGGCACCTGATGTCGTCTTATGAAGTTTGCAACTTTTATTTCGTTGCAAACTTCATGAGACTTAAGCAAATTTCGCAGAAAAATATATATATAATTATATTGTACTTTTCACTCAGTAATAAAATAAGTGATTTAGTTACAATATTCTCGAATACCCGAGAAACATGCTATTTAACAAGGCTTCATATTTATCACTGGGAAGGAGGAAGGAGGATCTGTTAATATGAGTAACATTAATTTATGTTTTCAGTTTTAAAGAGCGAGGTGTAAGAAACACCCTTATGTTACTTAGCGACGAACAAAAGAGAGCTGGCGTGATAGCTGCTTCGACGGGTAACCACGGGTTGTCTCTGGCGTACCATTCAACACTTATGGGAATCCCCTGTATAATTGTAATGCCAATACAGGCACCCATCACGAAGATTTCTAAATGTGAAAAGTTTGGTGCAAAGCTATTACTACACGGCAATAATATTGCGGAAGCGAAACGTTTCGGAATGGGCATAGCTAAGGAGAAGAAAATGCAATATGTTAATGGGTATGATGTACTAATTGATGTATTTAGGGATTTCACTATATGAGTAGCTTAAGAAGGTTAAGTAGCATTTTTGATTAATATACGACTTTTCTTCTCTTTTCAGTTACATTCGCGTAATGTAACGCATAAATTAATAAAGTTAATTTTTCAGCTACGATCATCCCAACGTTATAGAAGGTCAAGGTACTATAGGTATTGAGATAATGGAACAAGTACAAGGAATTGATGCAGTTATAGTGCCGGTCGGAGGTGGCAGTTTGGTTTGCGGCATTGCAGTTGCTGTGAAACATTTGAAGCCTGATGCAGAAATCTATGTAATGTCTTGAAAATTGATTTTTTATAATGTCTGTCCTAAAACCGCGTCAACCGCTTCACGACTAACCGTTTACGTATTATATGACCAATGGAAATTACCTAATATCTACTATATATACATAGTAATAATTAAAATTAATTGTATTAAAATAGCTACGTAAATTAAATACATTCATAAACTATTAATTTTAACCACGTTTATCTGACGCGTAACGCCCCATAAATGTGTATAAAATCAATGTACAACTAGCAAATACATCGAATTACAGGGCATTTGCACAGAAAAAGCCTGCAGTATGGTCGAAGCGTTGAAAAAAAATGAGAGGGTGAAATTAACAATCGATTCTACAATAGCTGATGGGTTAGCTGTCAACATGGTCGGAGTAAACACGTTTTACAATTTGAAAGGTCTTATAGATAAAATGGTATCTGCCCACTGCTCCTCATTTTATTATTTTAGTATACATATAATTATTATTTATTTGAAATAATTTGAGATAAATGATTGTGATATGCACATTGTAAGGTTCCAGGAGCCTTCGAACAAACGATGTGATACAAAAAATCTCTAGAGAAGAAATTCGATACTGAGTGTTTCATATTTTATACCATGACACTACAAAGTTTACCAATTATATTTGTTTGCTATCGTTAATATAATCACAGAAATTGCTAACAAGGAGTTCCGACTTATTTTGAATTACTATAGGTATACCATGTATACACCCATATAAATATTATTTCTAAGGTGGTCGTTAAAGAAGATTGGGTAGCCCGTGCTATAATGCATGTTGTTGAGGAAGAAAGATTTGTGATTGAAGGTGGTGCTGCCGTCACCATTGCTGCAATTATGGCGGGCTTATTTCCGAACCTAAAAGGGAAAAAGTTAAGAGTATTTCGAATTATATTTATACACTAGCTGATCCGGCAAACGTTGTTTTGCCATACATGTGATTTCAATTTTCAATTAATAAATAAAAAATAAGGGTTGATCGTAGAATGGTGGAAATTTAGGATTGTATGTATTTTTGTATGTTGTATCATAAAAAAATAGAAACTAAAAATTTTGTCTAAAAAATAAAAAATAAAATTTAGGGGTGGACTACTCTTAATATTTAGGGGGATGAAAAATAGATGTTGGCCGATCTCAACCTATCAATACGCTCACAAAGTTCATAGAATCGGTCAACCTTCGGAGGAGTTCACCAACCCTGACGAGAATTTTAAATATTTGAATCTAAACATCCCAGATCCCCTGAACACACACAAAAATTCATCAAAACGGTAGCGTGAGAGAAGTTCAGTGACTACACACTCACAGAAAATTATATATATAAAGATATATTATATTGTACTATACTCTTCTATTATATATTCTTTTGACACTTTGACATGTTTGAATACGTTTGTCACTAATTGTAACAAATTTCAGCAGACAAAGTGGTCTGATCTTATTTTAGACTGCTCTGCAAAAATGTAATGTATTTATGGGCTAAACTATTTGAGACCAACACTTTTTTATACATCGCTGTCTGCAGTTGTCAACATATCTGATCATTCAACTTTTTTTCACAGAGTTGTCTGTATCCTAAGTGGTGGTAATATCGATACAACAATCCTTGCTCGGGCCTTAGAGCGTGGGATGGCAGCTGAAGGACGACTAATTAAATTCAAAGTAACAGTCACTGATCGTCCTGGTGGAATGGCAGAATTATGTGGAATGATGGCAGCCATGGGGGTAACTCTTCGGGATTGCATTCCTGAGCGTGCTTGGGTCAAAGGAGACATTTTTAGCTGTGAGGTGAGAACTAGTGCGATCAGAAATGCATCCAGTCGTGGAGAACCAATTAAATGTTTTATGTGCACAAGTACTTACCGATCGTCTCAAAACATCGTGAGCAACACGTCAAGTCGTGAAAAATAGCAGCGTTAGCCAATATAGAAGATGATAGAATCACCCTAGATGCATATAAAAACATAAAGTATATCAGTAATCTATGGGCCTTACCAATTATGTCACTGCTTGGCGTAGATATAGATCAATGTTTGTAAAGAAATAAATTGTCATTTATTTTTTCAGCTTAAAATAATAGCTGAAACGAGAGGCTGGGATCACACTAAAGAATTAGTTGAACAAATAAAGAAACATTTCAAGGAGTATTTCTTCCCAGAAATGGGTGATAGCCAAGCGAAATCTCCAGGTGCACGCCGCGGACCCTGTTTAGCGCCCAACCCTGTTTGTATGCAGAAATAGTGTATGCGATGTATTAATAAAGTATATTCTAGACATGTGTTATTTAATTAAGTAATAACATCTTAATAATCGATTTTAAGGGGACTTAAAGATTAAAAATTCCCGCTATTTTTAAAATAGGAAACATGCTGTTTAGGCATTGAACTCGAGAGATTATGGTTTCTACTCTTTATTCTTATACCTTACAATGGCTTTAGTAAATAGAATCGAATGCATCTGTGGACCCACTGGCATTGTAGTCTCATTTTATGATCAGTGTGTCAGCCAAGTGACAAGTGCGGAAAACGCCACAAATGTAAACAAAAATTAGCATAAAAATCTGTCGATTAATAAACAATAAATTATGAAATAAGCCAAACATTATAATAATATGATACATTTCGAATAGCAAATCATACTGAATATAAAATTTAATAATAAATTAAACACAATTTTCTACAATGGAAAAGCTCCCTAAACTAACATTTGAAGAAGATCCGCTTAAAGAATCTTTGGGCGAAGCTCCTGCAGTATTGGCTAAAAGAAAACCAGGCCTTCCTGCTCCTTGGTGTCCTGCAACTGTAAATACCGCGTAATCAGTAATTTTATAAATCTGTATATCGAGCCCTGAAACTTATTAAATAATACACAATAGCTCATATTACCTATACACAGAAATTCTGCGTGATCATCATCATTTTTTTATGCAATAATGTCTGTTGTTGAGCGAGTCAGTGCGAAGGGTTATGTATCATTATTTTTTAGTATTCATTTTGTTTTTGTGATAACAGATAAATTTTACCTGACTATCATGTGCATGAGATACAGCCTAGTGATAGACAGACATCGAATTTTCAATAATAGAGCTCATGTTTTAAACACAAACACTTACACATTTTAAACAGGCGAACAGTTTTGCTAGTAAAAAAGTCACAAATTAGCTACAAGAAGGCATAGGTATATTTTGTAGTCAACTCACTTCGTGTATTGTAAATACGTGAGTCATAGAGGTAATTACTTGTATATGATTGTAATATTATTTACCTATGTTGCTTCTACCAACTTATGTTAATTTTAAACACATCGAGTCATCAAAGTCACGAACCACGAAATGAGATTCAATAAATGTGCAAATTAATAAAAACTGTTTTTTCATTAATACAGCGGTCCCATACAGTAGAAAATTTAAACGTTTTCGAACAGAGTAATAATTTTAAGATGTAATTCGCGCAGTTTTATTTTCAGGATGAACAAATGGATCCATCATGCGATCCTGATCTTCCCAAAACCATAACATATAGAGATATCTTAACTGCGTTCCGTGCGATAGGTGAAGAAATACCAAGGACACCCCTATTGGTAAATGCGATATCCGCTTAACTATTCTTACCATTAAATAATTTAATGTACTAAGTAATCCGTAAAAATCTTAATTTAAATTGAAAATTTAAGTGTAAAATTAAAAATTCTATATAAATTTATAGGATATACCGAATCAGCAAGTAATCTGCGTTGTAATTTCTTGAAACATTATTTTATTTTATACTAAATAAAAACATGTAAATTTCTTGTAGACAATAAATATCATCGTGTATGTTTTCATTCTTTATTTAAAACAAGAGATATGTATTTGTTTTATTCCAGCGATCAAAACATTGCACTGATTTTGGTATGGACTTATTCTATAAAGTTGAGATATTTTATCAAACGGGCAGGTAAATATATTTATTACTTAAGGTAGTTGACTATCCCAGAGCCTCTAAGATAAAGATAATATGTAAACACTTGATAAATACTAAACTATCTCATTAGCGTCATGTTATTAAGACTTTTATATCTGTTTCGCGTTGGTCAGCAAATAATGTGTTAATGAAATCTTCATTACAGCTATAATGAAAGAAAAGCATTTTACGCCTTATCCGTATTAAATGAGGATGAAAAATGTAGTGGTGTTATCACAGCTTCTTTGGGCAATTGGGCTTTGGTAGAGTATAAGAATGTATATTATTTGGTATTTTATTCGTATTGATTTCGCCATATGAATTAGCTAAGGAAGCAATATCTGTCGCTTTTTATGCATCGTTTAAATTTTAAAACGTACAGTGTAATGTACGTTTTTACTGTAGTCTAAACTTAATTAATTTTCACATACTTTGGCATAACAGCTACAAGAGCTGACAGTACCCCGTAACTAAAAGAAAGTTTTTCATATAAGTTATTTGTTTCCAGGCTCTGGCATTTTATGGTCAACGCTTAGGCATACCGGTGACTGTAGTTCTGCCGTCAACGACACCTGTTTATGTTGTGGGAAAGTGTCATGAACTCGGCGCCTTTGTTGTATCTTACGGAGAAACTCTTGATGATGCGAGACGACAGGCGTTTGTTATGCTTAAACACAGGGGACAGGTGTTTATAAATGGGTATATTTCCTTATTGATATTGACACATGCATAATTGTAATGGGATTTAATTGAACGACTATCCATAAGATGAAGCATCATCGCTATTAAACTTGACGTAACTTGACTTGGCCACGCATGACGTAACATAGGTTCTAATTTAGAAGACCTCCAGAAAGCCCATACCCTATGCTGTAGGTCAGGTAGGTAGGTTTTGTAGTCTCTATCCTTATCGTTACAGCGTATATAGAAGTGACGCATACATCTATATGAAAGTACATTATTGTACCTAATATTAAAATTACCAGTATTCGGTTCTTATTTTCTATCGCGCGCCACATCTATGTGGAATCAGCCGCCAACAAAGGTATTTCAGAACCAATATGACTTAGGGACATTCAAGAAAAGAGCATACACCTAAAAGGTCGGCAACGCAATGGCAAGCCCTCTGGCAGTGTAAGTTTCCATGGTCGGTGTTATCATTTAATATAAGGCGAGCCTGTTTGTTTTATTAAAAACATCGAACCTTTAATTCATTCAAATTCATAGAGAAAAATTCATATCGGTTCTTAATACTGTTTATTAGAGGTGAGATATTAATAATATCATATGAGCCTCACCTTTGTTCCTTGTTCTAGAAAAAACTTATTAAGTATATATCCTGGTTAACAGATACGATCATCCCAACGTTATAGCTGCATCCGGTTCAATAGGAGTGGAGATCTTAGAACAGCTTCCGGAGACTGATGCAATCATAGTACCTGTGGGTGGTGGTGGTCTTCTTGCTGGTATATCAGCCGCAGTTAAGCATATCAAACCAGAAATATTAGTATACGTAAGAACTATTTGTTAAGTTCTGGTTTCAGCTATTGGTTTTAATTATTAAATAAAACAATGATAATGATATTTCGTTCCATTTAATGATTGACTGTCTAGGGTGTGCAAACAAAAAGTTCAAACTCATTCTTCAAGGCGATGGAAAAAGGACGACCATACCAAACAGTTGTGACGCGTAATTTAGCCACATCCTTAATGGTGCCTACCGCTGGATATAACGCATTTAACACTGCAAAGGACCTTATTGATAAAATGGTTTGAACAAATATTTTAGTTAAAGCAACAATGTTTGTATAAGCACTCTGACCCTTTGTTTCATATCTATAAGAATTCCATAAGATATTCTAAGGAAATCTTACACTGATACGAGAAAACATTGTAAACTTAAAATTATTGACTAACCGGTATTTATAAGGTTTTAGTGAATGACGACTGGATATCACGTGCAATGCTACATTTGGTAGAAGAAGAAAAGCTCATCGTGGAAGGAGCAGCTGCTGCAACCTTGGCTGCATTCATGTCAATACCAAATATATTACCGGAATTGAAGAAGAAAACGTATGTTCTTATGATTTTCTTATGATCTATAAATTTTCTCACATTTCGGAAGATTTGTTCAATATCCGGTGTATTAAATGTGAATTGAAATCTAACAGGCTAACCTCATAAAGTGTAGATTTATATTACAGTGTTGTTTGCGTATTAACTGGTGGAAATTTAGATACTTTGATTCTACCTCGCTGTTTGGAAAGAGCCAAAAGTATCGAAGGGCGAATCGTTAAATTGAGTGTAAGTATTAAACCACAAAATGTTTATAATGAGACTAGACTACAACTTGCTTTTGATGCTTTCATTTCTTGGCATGGTTCTGCGTTTTATACACTTGTTATGCATGATTTGACTTGAGCCAGCGTCATTTGCATACTAAAATATGAATAATAAACACAAATAGTACTTGTATTTTCATTAATTTGAAATTAAAAAAAATCAATTATCATCTAGTTTCAACTAGACTACTATTCTATTCCAGCTTCTTTTGGTCTATTTTACTATTGATATAGTAAATAAACTAAGAAATACTTAAAAATAATTATTATAATAACATGCCAGCAAGTCAATTTAAATGAACATCAGAGGAAGATAGAGATCTTCTTGATTGATTATATTTTTTATGTGTAAGGTCGGCGTCATCGGCATACTGAAATAAGGTTTGAAGAAATTACAAAAATAAAACCAGAGCTTCACGGAGAGAAACATACCTGAATAAACGGAAAAGCTGTCTTTTTTAACCTTTTAAAACCTTTTTCAGTGCAATATACATCAGATTTAAGAAAGTGATCGGAACAAATAACACTTGAATCATTTGGTTTAAAATTTCTTTGAATCTTTCTTTTGCCACCGACATGCGCCATTTCTCTTTCATAATCTCATGGCGTGGAAAGCTAAAATCAATATTATTAATTATTATTAAACATTATTTATAGAATAAATAACATTTTGTATCGAAAGATTAAATCCACTAGATAAACCCACATAACGAAGTCCATCTCGCTATCTACGAAGACAGTGAAAATAGGTTTAGGTTCTAATCAACAAAATACATAGGTAATGCCTATGCAATTGACAAAATGTATGCAAACAATGAGAATCTATCCTAGATCTATGTCCAATTGCCTCTCTTTTCGACGCGCCTGAATGAAAGAGATGGAAACATTCGTTTATTATTTAAGATATTTATAGTTTTTAACAGTTATTAACAGCGCGACTACCAAATTAAGTCAGCACTCAGTAGTTACTTAGTCAATACTCGGTGCTTACTTTATGTTTAAGCACAATGTTGAATTTTTGGAGCGCCGACTCTTAAGTCTTTGAATATATATAATATTTATTATAATTATTTTATTTATTCATTATTATTATTATTATATATTATTTCTGCCCTTATGGCCATACCATATTTATTTACAAATTTAATAGAGAATAGATTGACCCTCGTATCTATGTCAGATTTACGTATTTTAGGTGCGTTTAAATATTGATGAGCCATGGGAGCAACTAAAAGTTCTAAGTATGATTGCTAATGTTGGTGCAAACATTGTTCACTACCTTTTTGAGCAACCACTACTAGAAGAGGAATTTAATAAAAAATATGTGAGTATTTTTTATAATTTTAATTTTATGCAAGGCGCCAATTTTAAAAGAATTAGATTTTATATTGTCCTATGATATACATAGTCTCTATGTATACATATAGGTACGTATATTAAGTACTGCTAATTGATAGTAAATAATGTAGAGAATTCATACAATATATTCTCATACAGTTTAATTAATGGTCAATCACAAATCAGCGGGTATTAAGTACCTACGTTTATGAATGGGATGATTCGGCATTCATTAAAAATCTAATTCAGCACTCTGAATCAAAGCTAGGTATAAATTAAAGAATATTTTTTTCAGATCAAAGTCCTTTGTGAAACACGTGACATTGGACACGCATGTACTCTAAAAAGGGTTATGGAGCGTCTATTTCCAAATAAATGCCAATTTTACGAAGAACCATACCTTCCGGTCCCTATTTGCGCATGTTTTCCACGGACATAGATAAATCTAACGGGGAATTAAAACACGCAATTTTACATGTTCAATGGTTTCAAATACATCGAGAGAAAACTCTATGAATCAATTTTAACCCGAAAAAGTGAAAAATGTTGTCATAAGTGACATATTTTCATGATTTGATTTATCTATTTTTTTTTTCAAAATTTGCAATGGATATTTAAAACTAATAAGTTACAAAGACACTCAAACAATGACTCGACGCTACGTAAGTAAATATGAAAGACAATTAAAAATTTATTGTATATTATAATTTTAAGTAATCACGATATTTAATTGTCGCTCTAAGTAATGATTTAATTTGCAGGAAGACTTTGATGAGTTTTGTGATCCAGACAATCCAGCAACTATTACGTATGACGATGCATTAGATGCAATGCAACGAATAAGAAAATATATGCCAGAAACGCCGTATGTGGTATGTATGAAGTGTAAAGTTTCCTACAAACGAAAATAAACAGTATATAAAGTATCATATTTCCATAGATATCTCACAAACAGAAGGACTTCTGTATGAATTTATTTTACAAGTTGGAAACTGTGCAGAGGACTGGAAGGTCAGAAAATTTTAAAGTATAACCACTATTACATTAGCAATATGCATGTATGCTTAGTAAATATTAATAGAATATGTGATATGTGAATATAGCTTTGTGTAAGTTTATTTCCTAGAAACTTCTAAAAAAAATACATTTTTTTTAAGAAAAGCCCAA
This sequence comes from Pontia daplidice, assembly GCA_963693355.1. Lineage (NCBI taxonomy): Eukaryota > Metazoa > Arthropoda > Insecta > Lepidoptera > Pieridae > Pontia > Pontia daplidice. The sequence goes on along the minus strand of CAVNZL010000137.1, from coordinate 2,162,994 downwards.
AACGAATTAACAAATTATACTCTTTTTGGTTTATTATATAGTTTTAGGAATGCCGTTGTTAGTTTGCTATCAGACTAAGATTAGTAACAGATTCTTATTTTTGCAATAAAATCGTTTGTTGAATTCGTTACGTAATTTTTATAATTTATTTGAATATCCCGCAAAATTGCCGCCGAAAACCCTCACCTTAACTAAAATCGTTTGAGCAGATATACCTTGTGTGTACATTATAAAAACTACGATTTGATCGATTTATATACTTCGTCTTTCTGAAGAGCTTTCATGTGAATAAGGTGGAATGATTTTCCAACTTTTTTAAGTTTTTCAATTGTAGTTTGACTTTTATATATTTGCATTAATTGCAAGTGCAATTGTTGCGAGTGCAACATGCATGCTTCTAACAAGATAAATAAATGTCCCCGACCTATTATAGTCGACTCTGAAAGTATCACATGCCTACATAATTTAATCAACAAAACAGAACAAAATTTATCCGTGTGAAATTACGTTCATACAATTTATTCGTTTTTTTGACAGCTTTAAAGAAAGAGGGGCATTGAACTCATTAGAAATGCTCCCTCTGGACAAGAAAAAAATTGGTATTGTCGTTGCGTCATTAGGAAATCAGGCAATGGGACTCTGCTATTACGGACAAAAGCTTGGTATACCTGTTACCGTGGTAATGCCGATCAATGTGCCAATAAATAAATTGCAACAGTGTCATAACCTTGGCGCAAAAATTGTAGTACAGGGCGGAAATCTAACCGAGAGTCAAAGATTTGCACGAGCAATTGCAAGGGAGAAGGGCTTGACTTATATTAATGGGTATGCTATCTCTAAGTATAAAGTTAAAGATAATTACCTCGATAGTCACTTTATACTATATAGAGTATGGACGCCGGTCCTAGTAGAAAGAATAGAATCTATATTTCTAAATGAAATATGTACTGTAAGAACAGATATTACTTTGGTCCACAGATATTTATATTTATTAATTTTCTATGATCTGATACTTTTGTAAGCCTTTTTAATGTACTATTTTAGTCGCGACCATCCTCATATTCTGTCTGGATATGGTACAGTGGCGTTGGAGATTCTGGATCAACTTCCAAACGTTGATGCCATTCTGGTACCCGTAGGAAGTGGTGGTCTCGTGGCCGCAGTTGCAGCTGTTGTTAAAGCTGTAAAGCCCGATTGTCTAGTATATGTAAGAACTGTTTCTAAATAACCCTCATAGATGTTTCTGTAGACGTGTGTATATTGACGTTGCCATGCCCGATCCTGAAATCATAATTCGTTTAGAATTCCACGGTGGAACATATTTATGTGGTGGTCGAATATTTACTGAAATTTGATAAATTGTAACAATAATAACGTTACAGGGTGTGCAATCGGAAAAGGTCCCAACTTTCTTTAAATCGCTAGAAATGGGAGAACGAATGAATCTCCCATGGCAAAGTTCCGTAGCCGACTCGATCGCCATGCCCAGTATTGGAATAAATGCGTTTCATACAGCTAAGCCATTACTGGATAGAATGGTATGCTTTAAAAAATGAGATTTTTGTAGAGTGAGAGTATAATTTGAATACGCGATGCCAGAGGCCTCGTATGCCTACTGTGCATATGGGAGCATATTCGCAAATCCATTTTGGAAGTTTTATTTTACTAAAATAAAGATTTCAGAGGGAGAGAATAAATAAAAAAAAGGTTGCACTATTGTTACAATTGATATACAATTCGTTTAAGTTATTGGATAAGAATTCTGCCAACTAAACACAAGCAGACGAAACATAGTATCCTTTCATGTTATTTATATGTCAGGCTGTTACAAATATATTTAGGTATAAATATCTCTTTCATACGCTCTTTTGCGCTTATAACACCAATCCTAAGCAGTTATTATTTGAAGTAGGTATAAACCTTGGGCCTCCAATGGATAATTTTTATTTGACTGATGGAGATAGTTTGGCCGTAAAAGGGGGATCAAATTGAGAATTTTTTATAATCCCAGTTAGGTATTAAAGGCACAATTTAATTTCTCGAGATTTTTTATAAGGGAAAGGATAAGATGTAACTGTAATACCAAGATGTCATGACCTCTTTTATCAACACGTCAAATTATTATCTACCAACCAGTGATAATGGTAAAAAAAACAATCTTATTCATGTATTTATTTAAAGTTATTGGTGAATGAGGATTGGATAACACGGTCAGTGCTCCATCTAGTGGAACTAGAAAGATTAGTGGTCGAAGGGGCCGCTGCTTGCACGTTGGCTGCAATTTTGGGTAACCTCGTGCCTGAGTTGAAGACGAAGAAGTATGCATATCTTTAAGTTAATTAAAATCAACTATGATTTTACTGTAAACAATAATAGTCAAGTACTTAGAGATAATCGATTTATATTGCAACAAATAACATCACAGGTGACGGCTAGCTGAAATATAACACTGGCGACACATGCACTGAGTTAGTTATGAATGGATGATGATTTTTCATTGCTAAATTTTTACTCATGAAAAATTTAGTGTGAAGGTTTTCTCGTTATTTGTATTAATATGGGAATACTTATATATTTATTAATTTATATAAGTCACTGTTTCCCACTGGGGTATGTAGACCTGAGACCACCACCAGCCAGTAGCTACGATCCTTGCGGTGTGTTCTCAACATAATTATTACAAAACTGTGTTTTTTTATTTAAAATATTTCACTTCTTATGAAATTAAAATTTAACTATTGGAATGTATCAACAACCACATTTTCATTTCAGTGTCGTGTGCATTTTAAGCGGAGGTAACATTGACGCAGTTCTGATGGGTCGATGTTTGGATAGGGGGCTTGCAGCTGAGGGAAGACTCGTCAAATTTAAAGTACGTTTCAAAACGATAAATATTTTTAAAAATTAAGAAACTTATAACGTGTTAGAATATATCAGGAATAAATATACACCATCGCAATTAACAATGTATAAAATATTTAGATAACGTATCTTTAGGTTTATATCAAAGATTCGTCAAAGGAATTTGAAAGACTCCTGCGGATTTTGGGAAACGCAGGATACAACGTCAAACGACAATTCCAAGACCGTGTGTGGGTAGAAAATGAAATTTATAGAGTGGAGGTAAATAACTACAATAGCGTTAATTAGATTTATCAAAAAAAACGACGCTCTTTAACTACCGCCTTAAAAAGATAGCTAATACGACCTAATGCTAGCTAGTTCTCATTGTTTTTGCAAATAGTATGTGTGTATTATAAAAACAATGTATGTCCTTGATACATATGTAATAATAAAAATAGGTCTAAACTTGATTTCTAGAAGTTAATGTAATCAAAAACAGTAAACAATTTCAAAAATCTGTATCTTTGTTAATTAATAATGAATAAATTTTACTATCACAGGTGAAACTAGTGTGTGAGACAAGACATTTAGAACACGCGCTTGAGTTGAAGAGAATAATGGAACGTGAATATGGTCCCACGTCGGCAGTTTTCGAAACTGAACCATTCAATGAAAAATATGTGTGTCCATGCTACGTTAGAAAGTGTTGCAATTAATTATATAAAATTTCTGTGAGCTACCCATAAGACATTTACAATAAAAGGTATGTACTATAACATACTAAACTTCAAACTTAATAATCAAATTTGTATACATTGGAAAGAAATAAAGTAACAGTATAACATGTACCAATCTTTTAATTTTAACATATATTGCAAATGTTAGTTTTGTATATTATAATATATATATTAGAATTAACATTACACTTAGACTTATATGATAATAAGGTTTATTTAAAAAACATAACAATTCTTAAATATGTAACCAAATCACAAATATGTAGTGGACAGATTGAATCTACTTAAAAATTTGGTCCATGAATGTTGCCATTTTGACATCCCGCTTGCTTAATCCATTTACATCATGAGAAGAAAGTGTTACCTGAAAAAAAAAAAACTTGCAAATAATTATCCAAAATTACATAAATTATATCAAAATTCTAAATTATCCTGTGATGATTGTAATTAAGTTATGTATGGGTAATCAAATACAATTATATACTCATGTCAACAAAAACTCAGCAGCTAAACATACCTGGACTTTGTTGTAAACATTAAACCATTCAGGATGGTGATCCATTTTTTCTGCTAGCATTGCAACTCTTGTCATGAAACCAAAGGCCTCATTGAAGTTTTTAAACTGAAACTCTTTTTCAATTGCATCTCTATTGTTTTGAACTTTCCATCCCGCTGACAACAAAGGTGCAAGTTGGGTATCACGTTCCTCCTGACTTATTTTGTCAGCCTTGAACAAACAATTTGATATGTATTATAAAAGCACTACAGTCAACTAAGCACGTTATTCTTATTAAATTAACACATTATTTTGTAATTATCATAAAAAACTATATATATATATTAACAGACACATGACATTCTTAGCTAGGAAATCAGGAATTAAATTTTATGTGGATTACAGAATGTAAATAAACTATTATTATTATAAATTATTTGCTTAGAATACTTTTAGAGTGTTTGTTAAAGATGTTTGAAATCTTGGTTCACTTATAATTTCCACTAACCATTTTCCTTCTTGTTGACGTGGGCGGAGCAACACTTGATATACCGTCGCAACGAGTAACTGGACTGGCAATGGCATTGATCGCTTTCGGAACGTACGCGCTTTGTACAGCTTCGGGGTGAAAGTGTATCGCTACGTAATGGCTCAAGTTAAAACTTCTACCTCGAATTAAAAACATTTTAAATGTGATGTGAGGTATTATTTCGTTTCGTTAGCAATTTTTATTTTAATATAACTCATTTAAATGGCAAAAAATGCAGCCAAACCAAAAAGCTTTTGAACTTTTTAATGTTTTTGTGTGTCTTGGTGTTCTTTATCTTTCTATATATTACAATTTATTTGTCTTCAGTTGTAGTAATTTAGTAATACCCTCAGTTTTAACATTGTTTGGAATTGAAGCCAGGAGAAAAGAAAAAAGGAATTAGAAGCTATTTCATCAACAGTTTTGACAATTGACTTTTGAGTTTGGACTTACCGTTACCACCACAGGTTACCACCACTAGCAAAATTGTACTTGTAGATGTTTTTCATATGATTGGAAATTTGTAATTTTTAATATTTATTTGCAGTTTATAATAATTACAAATTAAGATGTCAGACTTGAAGCACATTTTGCCTTCCAAGATGTACGATGTTTTAGAAGGAGCAGGAATCTGCACTGGAAAAGAAATAATAACTCTCTCCACGTGGGATATACAAAAATTAACAAACATGAAAGAAGAAGATATAAACTTTCTAAAAGCTTTACTTGCTAGATATTTGTGTCCTCAAATTATAATAGCTGAAAATTTACCAGGAGAAAGGCACATTAAAACAGGTTGTTCAGGCGTAGATAATGTATTAAATGGAGGATTTCGAATTGGTACTATAACTGAAATTTATGGTCATAGTGGTGCGGGCAAAACGCAACTAGCAATGCAGGTAGCAGCACAGTGTGGAAAAGATGGAGTTGTTTATGTTTGCACTGAAGACGCATTTCCCATAAAACGTTTTAATGAACTAATAGACTATCCAGTTCAAGGGGCGCCAATTAACGAACATCAAGACAAGATATTTATTGAACATATAACAGAGAGGCAAGATCTTTTATTATGTGTTCGTGTACGACTACAAAAATTACTGGAAAAACATAAAATTTCAGTCATTATAATAGATTCTATAGCAGCTCCTTTTCGAGTTGATGTTACTAATTATGTTCATCGTGCAGAGGAATTAAGAGAACTAGGTATATTATTAGTGAATATTGCACAAAAATATGGCATAGCAGTAATTGCCATAAATCAAGTTACATCTTCTTTTGATGAATTTGACGATATTATACCCTCATTAGGACTAGCATGGTCTAACATAATTACATATAGAATAATGATAAAAAGAACGGCCATAGATGTAAATATTAAGAATTGTCTTTTTAACGTCCGTGAATTGATTGTTGTATTTGGTCCTGATTTACAGAATAGCATTTGTAAATTTATTATTGATTCTAAAGGTATTAAAACACTATAATCTCCACTTCTCTTTTTATGTTTTTAGTTAATATATCTACATTTTTATTTTCTGACAACTAAAATTATAAGATCTGGCAGATCTGTATCGAAAATTTGTATAATGCTTATGAGTTGGATTGGGTGCGAGAAAAAAAAAAAAAAAAATTTTTTTTTTTGGGTTTTTTTTTTTTTTTTTTTTTTTCCCCCTGGTGTTGATTATGTTATAATGTATGCTTTGTTTGAAACATATTATCATCATAAAAGTGAGGGACACTTGGCCACACAGCTGATCGTAGTCCATCGCCAACTAATTAAGGTCCATATTCCGACTCATTCTTAAAATCAAAACATCACCTGAGTAGCGATGTAAATAGAGATTAAATACGATACGTTAATTAACTGCCCTCACTCCCTTTTTTTATATCGTACGGAAATGCGTTTACCCTCTATTACTCTCCTACAGCGTGACTACTTGCAGGATTGTTATGTCGGACTCGCTTTAGTGCATACCCATTAAGGCCACGCGATATCACCAAGTCGCTATTGGTGGGTAAAGGTAAAATCCGGGCCTTGTCCGTTTCCCACCACGCAACGAGCCGTCTTGTGTCCACGGCCATTTATTAATGACCCTTGTTACAGTAAGAATTATATCCAAGTCGGCCTTATCTTCCTTGTATTGTTGAGCTGGGGGAGGTCGGGACCAGTGTTTACAGGGATGCTGATGGATCCCTTCTATTCGACCCCCACTCCACTATCTGTGTGCCTCGAACCATGTCACACGATGACGTGGTGCTGCTGCTGTATCCGATGCTGACGTGAATGGTCTGCGGGTTCAACCTATCTTGCCCTTTCCACCTCACCCCCTTGCACTTCTGGCCTCTTGCCTGTCCCTGGTTTTACGTTGTTGGAATGCTTCCAGGATTAAATAAACTGAACCAGCATCGGTGGTTGGTTTGGTTGTTGTAGTTTTGAACTGAGCAATAACCAATCTTATACCACAATAAAGATTGGAAATCCTCCTGTGAACTCATTAATACCTCAACTTTCCTTCTATCACGTCCCGAAATTAACGTTCTATAAAAAACTGATCATCACTAACGTTAACTAGGTACTATTTTTTTGGTGGATGACTTATAACTTATTTTATATTTAAGTGTAGCTAAGTTCACGGAACTTATCTTGTATTTAATTTAGTTGAGGTTAGACGTTCCATTTTAGCCAGATTCCAAGACTATGACTATTTCTATACACTGGTGGCTATAATATTATTCTATTTCTAATATGAAACTAATGACTGTGTAGAATGTAGACTAATATACTAGACATTTCTATTGGGTTATTATAGCTTATCTGTATCTGTTCTCTGTAGACTGCAGTAAAAGATATATTTGGTAACCTAGATTAATAAGTTAGATTGTGAGAGGCAAATATTTTTAATATTTTTCATGAACAAGGAATTTTATTAACATTATTGACTAAAGTTTAACAAACATCTAAAATATGTCATGTAATACTTGTTGCAAAACTTTTTCACTTATACGAAAAGAGGTAATAAAAGTTATAAGCACTGAAACCAATAAAACTTTGTATGATAATAATATATCAGTTTGTACTTGATACCACTATTTGCAGAAAGGATGTCCAGGTTGTGGTTTTAGTCATTGTTCCAAGTGTTTGAAATACAAAATTTTTATACCAAAACTTAATTGTGAATCTATGGTAAGGCAATGTAATATTAAAATCAACTATTTCCTAAAATAATGTTCAACAATAAATAAAAAAACGTTTTTCAGGTCTGTATCAAATGTAATAATTCTCTAAATTCAAGAAATAAAGTAATAGAGCCACCAGCTGCCTATTTTAAGTAAGCACATTTGCATATTTATCAGTTCACTGCCCTACTACAAATATTGTAATATTTAATATATTTTACAGAAGGATTGAAAATACAGGTCTTGTTAGCAATGATATGAATATTAAAAATAATGATCCAATTGATGAAGAAATCAAAAAAAGACTATTAAAGCTCAAAGAGGAAAAACTTAATATTACAGAGTGTTCTAATGAAGACATTACTGAACGCTTAACAAAATTAAAAGATATTCCTTCCACTTCCCAGACAGAGCTTGAACAACGATTAGCTAATATTAAAGAAATTCCACTTGATAAAATTCAAAGTAAGGTAGGAAATTCCTACTCATATAGACATGTTTAAGGACTTTTAATTCTTGCTTAACATATTATTTTAATAGTATAATAAATACAATCATTGCAGCCATTTTTACTGACATCAGATTTAAGAACGGAAGAAGAACAAGCCAATGACTTACTGAAACAATATATGGCTCAAGCCAGTATTGATAAAAAATATGATGAAGGATTTAACAGTAAAATTACTGATATTGAAGAGAGGCTTCAGAAGCTGAAAGGTTCAACTACATCAAACAATATTTCAGAGACTGTTATTGAAGATTCAGAAGATGATATCATTAAGAAAATCATAAACAAGGTTATCTTTGAAGTTTTCATTCCAACTTACAACCCTATCCTATGCTTCTCTAGGATATAGTAAATTAAAATAACATAGGGCAAATATTTTGTAATACTTGATATCTTTACAGGCCATTATTGAATCTGACAATGAAATTGCCAGCTCTGTGAATGAAGAATTGCCATTTTGTGAAATTTGCAATGAAGATGCAGAAATGAGGTGTTTAGGTTGCAAGTATTTATTTTGTAAAAAATGTTTTATAGAACATAAAGACGATGAGGGTTGTGATAGATATGAGAAATATACTGCACCGCTTAAACCATAAAAGATCAATGTAATCATATATAAAATACAATATTTTTATGTCATTTTAATGAAGAAATAAATATAGAGTACATGTTTTAATAAATAATGTAGTAAATCATTTATTTTTTGCAGTCTTCTAAAAGACTTGGAATAAGTTTAACTAAATCATCACTATTGTGTTTGTACTCATTGTCTATCCAAATGTTTTTTAATTTTTCAATTATTTTTCCATACATTTTGCCAGGTGGAACTCCATTATCTTTTAAAGTTTTTCCATTCACTGGAAATATTGGGACTTGCCATTTTTCAAAATGATTTAAAAGATTTATATCTCCTCGGTATTTGAGTACTTCCTTGACATACTCAATAGCATTTTTCTGTTTGATTTTTGTATTTATAACTAATTTCTCATAAGGCCTGTAAAATAAAAACTAATATTAATCTTGAGTAGTACTAAGTAGTTTTTAAATGGCAGTTTCTACTGAGTGCCATTATAATGATCTCTTTCAAAGATTGTTCAATACTTACAATAAAGGTCTTGTGGACTCCTTATCATCCCTGTGTTCTACAATAAAATATGTCATATCCCTATCATATCCTGAAAATTTTAACCTACTATTTAAAAGTGTGACATCATCAATATTATTCATCAATGATGCTAAGTAGCTCATAGGGTGTAGGCTTAAATTTCCACTACGTTTAAGTAGCCTGTCCAATGAATCCATGTTAGGGTCTGGAATACCTGAAAAATTTTGTAATATATTATTTTGATTTCCTGCTGTGATAAAATATGCACACACTACTCACCAATATATTTTCCGACACCAACATTTAACATTGTCTTTAATAGGTCTCCAGCAAAATTTCCTTCAAGTGTCTTTTTTAGCTCCATCCAAATTCGCTCCCCGGACACATTTTGGAGACCTTCAACATTCTTTTGTATAATTTTAAGAGTACTTTCCTCATGATTATTGGGTTCTTTTGCTATTCTCCCATAGAAGCGGAAATAACGCATAATCCTTAAATAATCTTCTTTAATTCTTACATCTGCATCTCCAACAAATGCTATTCTTCTCTGTTTTAAATCATCATATCCGTAGAAGTAATCATAGACAGAGCCATCAAAACCTATATCATTATAAAAGGTTATTTTGTGCAATATGGTCTATGGAGAGATATTTGATCAGAATAATTTAATATAGGATTACAAATATAGATGTGTAATCTGTAAGAATTAAGAAACTTATTAAATAAGGACAACCTAAAAACATTGAGTTAATCGTAAGATCTCGACGATTAGCATCCAATTTCCAATCTTTAGTAAATTCCACTTCTGCATGACGTCCATCTGTTACCATATCTATCCTTAGAGTTGTCACTTCAAAATTTTCTTTGTCATTAATCCTTGGTGTAATTGTTCCATGCTTTTCTCCACTTAAGTTGATCATTCTAATATTTTCCATTGTAAACATTTCTTTCATTTGATCAGGTGTAGCTGGCGTAGCAAAATCTAAATCTTTGGCTTTCTGTCCCATTAGGAGATCTCTATAAGAAAATAAAATATATTAATAAAATTGCACTATATTATTTTACTTAATGACTAATTTAGAGTCTAAAAGTATCTGTATACCTGACGGCACCTCCAGCTATCCGAATTTCATAATTGTATTTATCAAATACAGATTTCAAATCCAATACCTCTTTAGTGAAAATACTTTTAAATTCCGGAGAGTCTAATTTTATAACCACTGGATTGACCCGAGATTTAATATTCTCATCCATTTTAGACCTTATTCGCTTGACGACCGGTACTTTAAAATTATGATAAGAAATCTAAAATTAAACAAAAATTTATTTTAAATAAATATTAAATAACACAACACAACATTTGTTAATTATTAAGGGGTCTTAAATCATGAAAGAAAACTTACATTCTGGTGAAATGATCTATATGAAAAAGTAAGTATGATTTTCATGGTTATTTTATATTACAATTATTCCATCCTTCAAAATTTTACGAAACTATATAAACCTCTGCATATAAAAGAAATGAAATACCTACAACCTATATGTTTGTTATCCAAGCAGAATCACTGAATAAATTGAATCACACTAGCTTGAAGCTTCAAAATTCATTTTTGTAAACATGTTTAAAAATTAAATTTCACAGGTCACATATCAAATAGTGTTTAATTCTAAACTAATCACAGATTATATATAATACGTATTCGGAATCGTCAGTGATCGGCGGCATGTATACAGACTGTCGCACTGAATGGATATCCCGTTAATTGCAGTTGGATGGTTAGCTTACACCTTAACGTCCGGAACGTTAAGGTGTAAGCTAACCATCCTTTTTGCCGGATTTATAAACCTTACGACAATGGCGAAAATTAGTTTATAATCTTGCTACTTTTTCAATTGATCCAGTGCCATTTCGTCAAGTTTAGCCTTTTTTGCATTTTTGTGTTATATACTTCCTAAAATATATATTATTTAATTTTAAAACAATTTTAGGTGTTCTTAACGTTTACATTATGAAAAGTGACATTTAAAGATATATTTTTTAATTTTCTTTATCAACTTTTGGACGTTACTGCGAAAAAAATTAGGTACGGAGTTACGCCCGCCTCCCACTTCGAGCGGAACTGAACCTCGATACGATGATTTTCATACATATGCCAATATGTATATATTATGTATTGTATATACTAATTAATTAATAAAGTTTTCTTGATATAAGGTGATGTTCTGAAAAGAAAGTTTTCGACGTTTCGTTTGATATAAGGAGATGTTCTGAAAAGAAAGTTTTCACGTTTCGTTGATATAAGGAGATGTTCTGAAAAGAACAGTTTTTGAGTTTGTTTGATATAAAGTGATGTTCTGAAAAGAACAGTTATAAACGTTCGATTGATATAAACAGTGTTCTGAAAAGAACAAGCTATGAACGTTTCTCAGAGTGCGACGTGATGTCTAATAAGAAACATGCGAACAGTGTGACGTCGATGCGCAGAAAAGGAACACATATGCCACGTCGCATTTTTATAAACTCGCGAGCGAGATAGCGATAACTCTGTCGCACATCCTATACGGTGGCAACGTGTTATTACCAGTAGTATGTTTAACGTCATATTTTTGTATATACTTACGCTATTTTTTTAAATAAATATTCAGTAATTCATCAAGTTCCATCTACATCTCTTCTCCAACAAGCAAAGGGATTTTATTTCAACCCCTCAAACCAACAATCCCTAAATATGTATGGTATGCATACCAAAGCGGAGTCGACCTGAGCAGAGTGAGCGAGATGTGTGAGTTTCCCACGGACTCAATACGAAACTAGCTGAACTAGTTTTATTAGATTTCATACAATTATTTCCACTACAACAGGGTAAAGCAGAGCGAAACAAGCGAGTAAAGCGGAATCCACTGCGTTTGCTCTTGAAAACTAGTTTTAAAAGGACTCGTAACGTGTTATAGCTTTTCTGAAATTCATATCTTGTTTTTTGAGGTCTTCTTATATAAGTGATAATATTTCTTGAAACTGTTCTCTACCCATTTTATGATAATTTTTGAAGTAGTCATCTTGCAAATCCTTGTACATTCTTAATAAATCTCCTTTTGCGGGCCTTGCTCGAATGCGATTATTGATCCAAAATCTTGATTTTCCAACTATTTCTCGCTCATTTCACTTACGCAGTGGAATTAAAGTTGCCTACACGAATAATAAAATATGAATTATAAAGATTTAAGACAATCATAGAAGATACGAATTGTAAATAGACAGTGTACAGTGTTTAACGATCAGGATAATATTGTGTATCGTGTAAAATTAGATGCAAATTAAATTATAAACGAGATTTTTTTTTAAACATGCCAATATATATGTTTTTATGTAATTTTATGTTGTATAAGTATAAAAAAAGGTAATAAAATTTGAATTTTTTTTTTCATGCAGACTCTGTTTATTCTGATTATAAAAATAGAATGTTCCTTTCGAAAGAACAACGTGTTATAATTGTGAAAATTCATTACAAAAATGGGGAACGTAACGCTGAAACCCTTCGCAAATTTCGCCAAATTTTCAGTGAAAGTGCACCTGATGTGTGTTGACACAGGTGCACATTCATACCAGTGCTCACAAGAGTGTAGCAGAAAACCCGAAATCATCAATTCGAAATCATTCGCAACAAATTCAAATTTCACGAAGCGCAGCGAATAAAGATGACTACAGACGTCCACATTCAGCGTACAAGATTCAGTTAACCCAGGAGACCACGAAAGGCTGGCAATTTGTTAAATGGGTAATGGAACAGCCTTAATAAAAAAAAAAGTAATGTAATAAAGTGAAGCCGATGCAATTTTTCGAAAAAAAAAAAAACATCTCTTTTCTCCAATAAAGGGCATACATACGAATACAAAATTTTCATTCTCAGGCTTTGTGAATACACAAAATTAGGGACTTAGGAAATCCTCATGCGATCCATGAGAAACAAATGCACATTGGATTTTAGTAGGCGTATGACCTTATTTTTTTAAATAAATTAATTGATTCACAGTCAGGCATTCGTTACAGGAATATGATAACGGACTTCTTGTTGGTGCATGAAAAAATCGAATTATCACAGCAAAGATATCCAGAACACATTATCTCACGAAATTCTGAAGTCAACTGGCTACTAAGATCGTGTGATATTTTTCTTTGGGGTTTTCTGAAATCAATTTCCACAGTTCTTTTTAATGCTATCTACGATTCAGGAACGATTCCATCTGATTGGCTCAGGTCAACATTTGTCACTATACCCAAGACAAAAAATCTCCAAAAATGCAATGACTATCGGACTATCTCACTCATTAGCCATTTTCTGAAACTCTTTTTGAAAGTGATTCATACTAGGATATACTCAGGGCGCACTTGGTGCGATGTTAGGTGTTCTCGATACTGCTCTACGGCGTAGAATCTTGGACGCTGACAGAGACTATGTCCAAAAAACTGGAAGCATTTGAGCTTTGGGTGTACAGATGTATGCTTAAAATATCTTGGACAGACCGCATACGAAATACAACCGTGCTTGATAGAATGCAAAAGAACAAAGAGGTGCTCATGACAGTAAAGAAAAGGAAGCTAGAATATTTCGGTCATGTCATGCGTAACTCCAAAAAAATACGAGCTCCTTCAGCTAATCATACAAGGCAAGTGGCGGGTAGAAGGAGGCCTGGCCGCAGACGTACATCTTGGCTTAAGAATCTTCGGCAATGGTTTGGTCAAAGTACAAAGTCGTTATTCAGAAACGCGGCATCCAAAGTTAAATTAGCTGTAATGATCGCCAACCTTCAAAAGGAGACGGCACCATAAGAAGAAGAAGAAATCAATTTCTCATCAATTCCGGAGCCCAAATCGTAAATCCAACAGTCATCGGTGAGATGAAGCCACAAAAGTCCGCCATCGGAGGTGCGATGCTCATTTGTCAAATATTTTTATTCCATACTTAACGGTATAAACATTAAAAATATGACAACTCTATCAAAAAATATTGGCTTTTATTTTAAAACGAACTTAAGTGCGCTCTTACTGAGTTACGGCTCTTACCTGTTATTTATATTAAATGTAATAAACATTTGGAAAGTTGGCAGTACAGTATAGGTTGACAAGTTATTTATGCTTAACCTATCTTCAATACCAATGCTTAAATTATTAAAAAAAACACAATTACTTTAACATAAAATGATTATTACGATGAAAACATGTTGGAAAATTTAACAGCTATTACTTATACTATTGTCACTTTCCACCCATTAAGTTGTTCATGCCACTTGATCCCTGTTGTAACTGTCTCATCATGTTATGAAGCCCAGACATCCCACCCATCTGTTGTAATATACGAGGATCCATCATTTTTGCCATCTGCTGATTAAGTTTCGCCATTTGAGTTTGATTAACATTTTTAGCCATATCACCACCTTTGAATAGTCCTTTAATACCCCCCATCTTCTTAACTACAGCTGCAAATTTTGTATATTGTGATATCAAATCTTTAACATCTCTTTCAGTGACTCCTGCACCTTGAGCTACTCGAGTTATTCGGGTGGGTTGTTTTGAGAAAAGTCTTGCTCCATCACGATGATCAAGTTCACCTTCATTCATTGAGTCCATTATTGTCATTAAACGTTTTAGTTTCGCCATTGATTCTTGTTCACTACCTTTGGACATAAGATCTTGTGAAAAACCTGGTATCATACCCTAGAATAAAATTTCATAATTAATTCTCCTTAATTAAAGGGTTTAATACAGTTGATGATTTAAGTTTTATTCAAATAGTTCTAACCATTATTTGTGAAAATGGTCCCATTTTCATAATATTTTGGAACTGCTCATACATAGCTCTTAGAGTAAACTGTCCATGTTTTAATTTCTCTAGAAGATCATCATTGTCATCAAGTTTTAATTCATTGACTTTGTCCAATAGGCCTTCAATATCACCCATGCCCAATAATTTGTTGATGAAAGGTTTAGTTTTGAATGGTTCTAGGTCATCAATGTGTTCTCCAGTACCTATGAATATGATAGGACTTTGGGTTGCAGCCACTCTGAAAAAAAAAAAACAAGATTACTCAATGATTTTAGTGATAAGCATAGTCATATTATTTTTGTAATATCTGAAGCCAGCATTGATGTTATATTGCTAATTTATTGTAAATAAACTTACGCTGATAGTGCACCACCACCTTTTGCATGACCATCTAACTTAGTAATAATAACAGAACCAATATCAACTTTTTCTTTGAAAGCCTTAGCTTGACCTTCACAAGCCTGACCAATTGTTGCATCCATCACAAAAATAATATTATCTGGTTTCTGCAAAAAGTCAAGATTATATCAATACATTTAATTTATGTTAATTACAATGCCTAGAGTTGCTACAGTACTATTCATCAAGCTATTACTTCAAGAAATTTTCTTTAACAGGAAGTTAATGAGGAGCATTTTGTTGGAACCTTACAAAGGCCATCTATGTGAATCTATGTGGCCATCCTAGACAAACCTGACGGCGAAGAGATACAAACAAAATAAAGACAACCGATATGACTTGGAGTGTGATAAAATGGTAAGCCGCAGACCAAATGTGATGGAGGACCAATGTGGACGCCCTCTGCCCTATCCAGAGGCTATGGGGCATTAAGTTGAGCAAGTCATTTTGTGCTTAACACACATAATTAATTTAATATACTATATGAGTTTTACATTGTAATTCTTTTAGAAGTTGTTTTCATTAAAAGAAGAAAAATGCACATTTAGGTAGGTTGCTCCTATCAGTTGAGACACAAAACCAGCCTAACCTAAAAACTTACAATTGCATTTGCAACAGCCAACATTTCTTCAAATAATGACTCTTCTTGTTTATGCCTCCCACTAGTGTCCACAATTATCATTTCAAAACCTTCCTTCTTAAACATATCAACTCCAGTTAATGCAATCACAACAGGATCAACCTCTGTGTAACTGAAAAAGAAAACATAAAACTTTTATACTATTAGATCATGTAAATTTTTTCAATACTTTTTAAGTCCAGCTACACTAGATAAATTGTGTATTTTTTAATATTAAATTTATATCTGTTTCTAGCATAAAAGTACATGTTAAAAATAATGTCAACAAACCTTCCATAAAATGGTATTCTTGCTTTAGTACAATTTTGTTTGACTTGATCATAAGCACCAGCTCTAAATGTATCAGCACAAACAAGACATGACTTCCAGTTCTTTCTCAAGTAATGATATGCTAATTTTGTACAAGTTGTGGTTTTACCAGACCCTTGTAAGCCAACAAACATTATTACATTTGGCTTTCCTTTGACTGGTTGGTAAGGTTTTACTCCAGGGTCCACTAACTGTAACAAAATACTACTGAATACAACAATTTAATTACTGTTGCTGTAATATTCAGATTTATATTACAGTTTCATTAAGTATAATTGCAATATGGTACTTGTTCATACCTTAACTAGCTCCTTAAATACTGCTGATTGTATCATCCGGCGCTTATTGAGACCTCCTGCCATCTCATCAAAGTCAATAACAGCACGTACATTTTCACGTAAGTTTTTAACTAGACGAATATTAACATCAGCTTCTAAGAGAGCAGCACAAATCTGCTTCAGCATAGAATTCAAAACCTGGAATTAAAATTTAATCTGTAAGTAATAGAAGTCATTAGAACAGTAAAGGTATATATACCAATAAAACTAACAGTTTACCTCTTCATTGATGACGGTTGCTCTACTAAGGGACTGTAAAGCAGTGGTTATTTTACGACCTAAGTCTGCAAGAACCATTGTGGATCTTTTAAGTTTTCTTTATTTACACGGCAATAGTTCTGCACTTATAAGGCAACGATATATTTATAAATTATTGATTACATTTCATTTCTTAGTATTAGGTTTTAATAACATTTAAACATGTTATCGAAATTATTTAATGAAAGTGAAATTAAAAACAGTCACCACGTCCACCACGTATAATTTGTCTTTTGACAGTTTAATTCTGACGGCAGACAGTTTTGCACGGAAGACTATATAAAAGCCACACACTGCGCAAAATATATTTTTACATCTTTAAGATAAAATAAGCAAACTAAAAATATATTTGCACGCATCGTTGGTATGAAATTTATGTATAATTTTATTTGTATTAAGCACAGGTATCAGTACATCACTTACAGATATAAAACACAGTGTTGTAGGAATACTCCAAACTCCTCGTATCTACTTTCAATTTTAAAAATGTATTTTTCGCTTTGTAATGGTACCGTTGTCAAAATGAAAATGTCACAAAGCGTTTTAATACCCATCGTTTGTGAACTTAAGTGAAATTAGATATACAAAATAATACGAGCAAGTAAACTCGAAAGTTAGTCAATCAGCGTAAATTAAATAAATAAAAGGAAAATGGTAAGTTTATTCATTTTTATATTTAAAAGAATTTAACAAATAAAGCAATCTCCCTGGAACCTTGGTAAATTGTTATAGAGATTATGATCTTTCTTTGTGGTAGGGACAAAACCAATCTGGAGGTGGAAGTGGTGGTGATAAAAAAGATGACAAAGACAAAAAGAAGAAGTATGAACCTCCAATCCCTACAAGAGTTGGAAAAAAGAAGCGTAAAGCGAAGGGGCCAGATGCCGCTCTTAAGCTGCCACAAGTAACTCCACACACACGATGTAGGCTAAAGCTTTTAAAACTAGAAAGAATTAAAGATTATCTCTTAATGGAGGAAGAGTTCATTCGTAACCAAGAACGACTTAAACCTCAAGAAGAAAAAATTGAAGAAGAAAGATCAAAGGTAAATCCTACTTGTCCATTTAAATTTTCTGGCTAGGATATTATGTGTAATCATATTTTCATATTCTGCGGTTTATTTGTTACAAATTTTATGACATACTTAATTACTTTTGGTATCCTTATAAGGTTGATGACCTGCGAGGAACTCCTATGTCTGTGGGTAATTTAGAAGAGATCATAGATGACAATCATGCTATTGTTTCTACTTCTGTCGGCAGCGAACACTATGTTAGCATTTTGTCATTTGTTGACAAAGATCAGCTGGAGCCTGGCTGCTCTGTGCTATTAAATCACAAGGTATGATGCTTATTTCTTTTCTTTTCTTTATTATATTCCTAAATTATTTTTTGCATGATATAAGGCATAAATGTAGTTAGCTATTCCTTACAATCAAACAGTTGTTTAAAATAAAACTTACTGTTTATTAAATTGTTTACTTGATTAAGTATCTAAAGTTGAAAGTTCTATATAGTTTTTACTCTTTTTCTTTGATATCTCCTTGGAGTCCTAAAATGAAAGGAAGACCTTTGATTTGGGGAAATGTTATTACAGATTATGTTGTATATTTCTAGGTTCATGCAGTCGTAGGTGTACTGGGTGATGACACAGATCCCATGGTATCGGTGATGAAACTGGAGAAAGCACCTCAAGAAACTTATGCTGATATTGGGGGTCTGGATACCCAAATTCAAGAAATAAAGGTATGCAGAGATATTAAATATGCTACTTTGAGTAGCTAATAAAACAGAAAGTTATCCTAAAGTTCAGATAAGTTATTAAAAAAAAGGAATATTCCAATTATATGTATTTATTCTATGGCAAATGGTTTGAGCTGAACTTGTCTTGTCAAGGTTCAGTGTATTTTTCAAACAATCTTTTCCAATTTAACTTTTACTTCATTATTGTATACTATTTAATCAATTTTTTTTATTTTTAGATCCATTGCAAACAAACAAATCTTATTTTATTAATAAGATTCTTAATGTATGAATTTAAACTTAAAATGTACAAAAATATGTAATAATTGAAATTGATGAATGTTTATTAATAACTATAATAAATTATTAATATGTAATTTTTATTTGGTTTCTATTTAAATAAATATTTATTTTGTTATATTAGGAGTCGGTTGAGCTGCCCTTAACACATCCTGAGTATTATGAGGAAATGGGTATCAAGCCACCAAAAGGTGTCATCTTGTATGGTCCACCAGGAACAGGAAAGACTTTGCTTGCAAAAGCTGTGGCTAATCAAACTTCAGCTACATTCCTTCGTGTTGTTGGATCTGAACTTATCCAGAAATATTTGGTAATGTCATTATTTTTATATGTGAAATACGTAATAATTTGTTGAATCAGTGAAATAACAAATCTTTTCACAACTGAAAACACAGTTTTTCTTTACTCAATTGTTCTTGACTTATAAGTAAACAAAAAATTAATTATGTATTTGTATTTCAGGGAGATGGACCAAAATTGGTAAGAGAATTGTTCCGAGTTGCTGAAGAACATGCACCATCTATTGTTTTCATTGATGAAATAGATGCAGTAGGCACAAAGCGGTATGTATTAATTAACATATAATGGTTGTTTGAAATATCTACTGTTAATTTTTATTTTTGTTCCAGTTATGATTCAAACTCAGGTGGAGAACGGGAAATTCAAAGAACTATGTTAGAGTTGTTGAATCAACTGGACGGTTTTGACTCTAGAGGAGATGTAAAGGTAAATTTAAAGTCTTAAAAAAGTATATATATATACATATTTGATTCACAAAGAAAACCAATCCCTTTTTCACTTTTGCATCCTAATTCCAAACTATTTTACCGAGCTAACCTTAACTTAAAAATATGTGGCATTGTCTGTCCGATTAATAATTTCTTTATTATAAGGAAGCAACTAATTCATCATAGAAAATGTAAGAAATTATGCAGATAATTATCATGAAGTGTTCTGAAGTTTAATATAAAAAATTATACACTGATTAAATATTTAAGGTTATAATGGCAACAAACCGTATAGAGACCTTGGATCCTGCTTTGATTCGGCCTGGTCGTATTGACAGAAAGATTGAGTTCCCACTGCCAGATGAAAAGACAAAGCGTCGTATTTTCACCATCCATACATCTAGAATGACTTTAGCTGATGATGTTAATCTATCAGAACTTATTATGTCTAAGGATGATCTTTCAGGAGCTGACATAAAGGTATTGATTGTTTTAAGATTATGAAATTTGGTTGAGTTTCTAATTTCAATATACTTACTGAAATGTGATTGTTGGAAGTAATTTATATAAAATATGCACTAAAGACGTCTGTAGCCGTCAAAACTATGTAGAACACTTAAGAGATTGAGTAAAACTATTATTTTGACTAAATTATACATTGTAATCAGTTATCTTTCTAATAATTTAAATGAAATAATAATATTTGAATTTTCTTTTTAGGCTATATGTACAGAAGCAGGTTTAATGGCTTTACGAGAGCGGCGTATGAAAGTCACTAACGAAGATTTTAAGAAATCAAAAGAAAGTGTCCTGTATCGTAAAAAAGAAGGAACCCCTGAAGGATTATATCTTTAAATGGATTCCATTCAACTTAATATTCATTGTAATTGAGTAATAAAAAGTAATAATTAAAAAAGTGTTGTATTTTAAAGTAGCTGGTCCATATGGATTTCACACTCTGCATAAGGTATATGATTTTATAAAGTTTTTGGGGCTTAAAAAGCCCTAATCAATTAATAACACTGTAGCAATTCATGACACCTGCAAAGATTTATATTATTTATATTTAATTTAAAAAAATTATATCTATACATACTATTCTGTACTGTAGAATGTTAGGTAAAGCCTTTGTTTAGTACATACTAAAAAACACAATTATTACAATAATATCTCGTTTTTTACTCCACTTGGTAAAGCCGGAAGGTAGGGTTGAGATTTTCTCTGCATTATAAGATTAAGTTTAACATGTATGAATTTTATTGAGATTGCAATGGAGTTAAGATTTATTCAATACGTAAAAATTCTTGCCTAGAATTATTAATGCACGTTTCAGCAGTTTTATTAAGATTAATTCTGTTTTGTCGACAGTATTACCAACTGTTTTATAGAAACTGGCATTTATATTAGAGCTCCCACTGTACTAAAAGTGTAGTTGACAGCTACAAACTAAAGCTTGAATTACAAATTTCGTAATAGATCTAGAGATTTAAAAAACATTTATTCATTATAATTAAGTATTATTCATATAATAAATTCATAAATAGTAAATTGTTAACTTCGAATGCGGTTAGACTTGAAATATACTTGATCAACATATAACTTCGTTTGCTGGTGTAGTGCGGATTCTGTTCCATCATTATAACTGCTCTGTGATATGGGGATTTTTATTCTGTGATTTATGACAATTTTCATACATATGTAAATGTTGTTGTAAAATGTATTGTGTCAAGTTTCAATTTAGAAAAGATTCGAAGTTCGAAACTTAACAAGCTACTTGTTGGAATTCTTTCTTTCTAACTAAGTTATTTTATATCGTTTTCTGATTTTTTTTAAAAGTTACACCTATATTTAAAAAATTTTTTTTTTTTAAATTTAAAATGGCTCGAGTACTTGTCGGAGTAAAGAGAGTAATCGACTATGCAGTTAAAGTAAGAGTTCAAAGGTTACTTTTCCAAATTTCAATATCAAATTTATTTTTAACTTTGTTAAGACTGTCTCGTACAGCGTACTTTGTTCAAGTAAGAGGTGGCGAGGCTTACATTTTCTACAAACATGATATTATTTTATTTAGATAAGGGTTAAACCAGACAAAAGTGGTGTTGTTACTGATGGAGTTAAACATTCAATGAACCCATTTGACGAAATCGCTGTGGAAGAAGCTGTAAGGATGAAAGAAAAAAAGTTAGCTAAGGAGGTTATTGCTGTGTCTTGTGGTCCTGCTCAGGCTCAGGTATGAGTTAAATACACTGTAAACTCTATATAAATAATAAGGTCTGATCATTGCTTTATGAGTGTCTATGGGTTTGAATAACATAGTGTGGTTGCTTCAGATGTGTAATACTAAATGTAGTGTGCATTGTTTGGACAAACTAGGTAAACAAATCAATAAATTTTACGTTACATTTTCCATTGAATATAATTTAAAAATTTATGTTAATGAACAGTTATTAAATCAGAATGAGGAGATCTTAATTTATTCAAAGTTTTTTAATATTAAAATTCCAATTTAATTATTCCCATTTTGATTTTAAAGGAAACATTGAGAACGGCTTTAGCTATGGGTGCAGATCGTGCAATCCATGTTGAAGTTGCTGGCCCAGAATATGAGACAATGCAACCAATTCACATTGCCAAAATACTGGCTAAACTGTCACAAGATGAAAAGGCGGATATAGTGATAGTTGGAAAACAGGTACCCTACTTAAGTTTAATTTTTAAATAAATTTATAACTTCACTAATTTGGTAGCAAATTTCATAAGACTTAAACAATAATTAGCTATTTCACAACAAATCATTGTAAAAAACTGGTGTGATGACTTAATGTGAATTTATTAGATATTTATACTTATATAAAGTAATCCCTTAAGACTTATGGAAATATGGAATTTTATGTTAAATTTTCAGGCTATTGATGATGATTCAAATCAAACAGCACAAATGACTGCAGCATTATTGGATTGGCCTCAGGGCACATTTGCATCTAAGGTATGATGAAATTATATATTATATTAATTTTATTATCTTTCTGTAAACAATTCCAGATAAAATACAAGGCCACCTGAACAACAAAAATCTTATCTATTATTAATATTATCTTTTTAGTTTTGTGTGTGTATTTATATATTATATACACATAACATAGTGTACTATGCCATCCTTTGCTCAATAACTTCCCTGGCCTGTGCCCAACTGGAAAGAATATGCTTTAATTTAAATCCATTACATTATGTAACATAAACTATATTAAATGATAACCTCACAACATCACTTTTGATAATCATCAGTTTTCTTCACAATATAATTGAAAAATTTGAAGAAAAATACATATTTGTCTATAAGGGAAAATATCAAAACAAAACAAAATTTTGTATATTATTAAAGAAGTAATAATATCTTGTTGTTATTTTAGGTAGAGAAAACAGATGCTGGATTGACAGTAACTCGCGAAATTGATGGGGGTCTAGAAGTAATTAAAACGAAAATACCAGCTGTAATAAGTGCTGACCTCAGATTGAATGAGCCAAGATATGCAACACTACCTAATATTATGGTAAATGTTAATTATGAAATTAGCCTAGTAGTAGATGATTTGGGTTATACAACTTACTCCAGTGTTAAATTTGATCCAGTTCTCATTGAGCTATTCATGATGTATGATACATACAATTTAATATTTAAATAACTTTAATTTTAAAAACGTGAATCAGTTTCAAATCTGTTGTCTTTTCAAAGGAAATATAATATTATGGTAATTATTGCATAAGTAAAATCAAGAATAGCATTTCAATGTGCATCATCTTGCATCAGCAATTCCCTTCTTTTTTTCATTTTATAAAGATGTTTCTTATTACATTACAGAAAGCAAAAAAGAAACCCATGAAGAAAGTGTCAGCAAAGGACCTTGGTGTAGATTTGGCAGCCAGAATCAAAATTATTTCTGTTGAAGATCCACCAGTAAGACAAGCTGGAGCTGTTGTGCCAGATGTGGACACACTTGTTGCCAAACTTAAAGAAGGGGGCCATGTTTAAAAGACACACCATATCCACAGTCCAGTTTATTTCATGTAAAAACTTAGCTTAAAAGATTTTATATCCATTTATGTAGACATAATATATTGTTGCACAAAAAGTTTGTTATTATTGACACTCATATTATCTTATGAACTATATACAAATTAATTGCCAATAAGACTTAAAAGTGGCAGTTGAGACTACATTTTAGCAGTACTTAAATAGTTATTTCGTTTTCAATGAGAAACATAACTTTAAACATTCTTGTATCCAACTTTTCAATATATACAAAATGTAAGTCTTATAAAACATGCCCAACAGAGCAAGGTCAAGTATCAAATTTATATAAGTACAATGCATTTACAAGTAATTAAAAAAAAATTATTTTTTTGTTTGCTTTGTATTATAATCTACATCAATAATTGTCAAATTTGTTAAAACTAAATTAAAATTGCGTTATACAAGAGCTATGATAAAATAAAAAGTCCAATCCTAACTTTAGAGTACTTCAATCAAATTAGCCAAATAAGTTTTAAGAAATAAAATAGGCAGGAAAAACCTTTAATTTACATGTGTTGCAATTTAAAAAACCTTAAGTGACTTATATAGAGCACAAAAAAATTGTAAGAATGAACTTTACAATAGTTTTGTTTGTTCAAAGATTTCTAATTTTTGACATTTCAAACAAATTTAATATATAATTTTCTTCCAATCAAAGAGTGCTCCTTAAGCTTTTCTACCATAAGGTTCAGAAGCAAAACTTAATATTTAATAATATTCAAATTATTCAGAATTAATAAATAGCAACATTAACATGATACAGATCTGACCTCCCTTAAGACTTGATTACGAATTTATCTGTATTTCAAATGCAATTTAGTAAGCTAAATAATGCCCAGGTTTGATATCTTCAACGCTAATGATATTTATAAATTTAATCGTAGAACTTCCTTTATATAAGAATTACGAATCGTTCCAATTACTACTAGGATATTGGATGTATCACTTGAGCGTTGTAGGAAGCGCATCATATTGACAAGGGGTTGTGATGAAACTTTGGGTGCTTAATTGGTCACACTTGCTTAATATAACGCCTCACCACTATGGGGCTCGTACCAGACGATTTTCCCTTCAAGGCATCCGGTTACTAGGAGATGGTGACGAGGACTAAACTTGGAACTAACAACTAAATCCTGGTGGATCCCGAGGCTCTGACCGACCTCCACCATTTGAGCTGGAGAACTCGGATCTTGCACACAATGTGAGAGTTCGCTGCAAGAGTCGTTTAGCGCAAGAAGACGCATGCCGCGACCAAACGGCGAACAAACGAGTCGACCATCCGCTGAATAGCATAACTCCTGCAAAGAGATTTGTTTTTTACTTTAATACAATCATTTTGATTCTAAACCTAATGTTTCGCTTTAATAAAAAAATACTATTCCTACGTTTAGTTCGTGTAATCTAACTATAATCAACTTTCTGAAAAAGATATCGGACCAGAATTTACAGTTCCTTTGGATACATAAAAAATATATGGTTTACCTTAATAAATCCTTTTCCTTCATTCGTTTCTTCAACATAATAGAGGAGTCTATCTTTATTTTGATGAATTCGGTAATTCCTTGTTTCATCCTCACCCTCACTTAAGCTATCCCTCTCCCTCCCACTCGTCGGGGTTTGGCCGGATGTTGACGGCAGTGTTCTGCTTTAATATTATTTATTGTTACAAAATAACAGTCGAATTGAGTTATAAGCAAAATTACAAAAATATCAATTCCTAATTTGTAGACCAGAAATAACGACATATAGAAGGAAGCTTCCTTAACTTTTCCTCCCTGAACTAACCTATAGTAGTTGACGTCGTTAGATAAAGCGGGCTGTAGGCGCGGCAATAGGCGGGCTGCCTCAGCGCGAGCGGGGCGTGGATACAAAGGCAGCGTACGCGGACGAAGCGCCGCGGGCGGAGTTATACCAGTATTGATGCCCAGGATTCGCTGCATGTTGAAGTTACGACCCACCTGACCCCTATTGTAACACCGCTTATTTATCACTTTTCCTGTCACTAATTTTATTACTTATTGAGCTTATATCCAAAGGACGACCAACATTACGAGACTTTAAAATGCGATCTTTTAAAAGACAAGTTTTAAGGACCAATATAAGTTGATTAATATCTGTGAGCATACAAATGAAAAAAACTTTACCTGCTATACATCTCTTGAAGCACTCTGTGCTGTTTGATCGTAATGGACGCTTCCCATACGTCATTTTGGATACTCGATAACCCCTGGATAGAAACATTTAATTTAATATACAGAAAACTATTTAAAATACACGTACAAAATATTACTTCACTTATCAGTTTCCAAAAACTAATGTAGAATATTCAGAAAGGTTTAGATTTTATGAGATTGATAGTAATAAAAGAATCAGTACATATATATTTTTGCATGGATAACAAATACGCAAGAAATAAGGGGAAGAGATGTATGCTCACAGTAATTAATCAACTCACCAAGCCCAGTCGCGGCGGTTGCGCAGCTTCGCCTGATGAACTAGGCCCAGCCTCTGGTTCTGCCACCCGCTCCGCTTCTCTCCCCTCTTCCCGCTCCCGCCTTTCGCGAGTACGATCCCCTGTTCTATGCACCGATATTTTTATTATATCAACCGATAAAATTCTGAACAATTTTCTTGTCGTTTTTTCTGGTCTATTGCTTTCAATATCAAAAATTTTACAAAAGCAACGTATACGCAAGGGGTATTAAAAACGCAAAAAATAGCATTTGTTATATGGGAGCCCCATGAAATATCTCAATTCGTTCTGTATCTGTTTTAGCGGCAACAAATACATCATCATATGTCATAATTTCTTACTACTACGGAAAGACTTACAGCTAAGTTTCAGTAATAGGGTTCCCGTTTTCTTCGTTTGGGTAAAAAACCCTATTCGGAGAACCAAGGAGAAATAGAGATATTTTTTATCAGCAAAATACAAAACAAAGACAGGGGGCCAAAAGTAGGTGTTAATGCATATCTGAAAAATAATTTATTAAAAACACCCACATCTGGTGTACTTACGGTACTGGAGTAACAGATGCCATAGGCCTTGGCGATCTGTAGGGCCTGGTTCGTCTCCGCGGGGTTCTTCTCGGGGCAGGACGTCGCGCAGCGGGAGGGGGTGGCGGCGGAGGGGGGGAAGAATCACGAACACTTTTATCGGAAGGAGAGGCGTGCGGCTGAATGTCATGGATACATGACCACTGTATGATAATAAATATATATAGATATACTACAAAATAGCTGATATTATACAAAGAGTAAATTAAAAGTAGTAGTAGGACTAAAATTAACATAATATACTCTATAATACTCTATAATTAATTATTGCCACCGGTATATCAATAGTATATAACTTTGTTGAATTGTTCTCCCAATGATTGTTGAATTCTCAGACTTACATAACTTATATACCTTTTAATATGTATTCACCTGCAATACTAATGACCCAACATTAAAAAATTTTAAACTCACCTCAGATCTATCATCATGGCTGATGTTTCTGCTAAGTGCACTCCAACCTTGAGGATGTATCTGTAATTGGAACAATGTCAAACAAAAGACAAAAATAGATTTGCAAGTCAATTCAAACAGTTCAAAATCCTTTAAAATATTAGTATTTTTATTATAATAAAATATATGAATTTATTATTAGTAACAGCAGAGTAATTCCCAATGGTTGTTTTCTACTTTGTCTTTAAAGAAATTAGCTCATACCAGAAAAAGACAATGATAGTAGATAATTGCTTACTTAACTACAAGGCTTACACTGCTTTTAAAATGACCTCAAATGTTATATTCACACTAAAAAAACTCTTACCTGTAATGCACTCACAACTTCTGCATCATTTCCATCTGGAAAATCTGATACAAATTCTACTCTATTCTCTGTTCTTTTTGGATCAAATAGATGATCATACATTGCTGCTATGGGTATAAGTTGACGGCTCATTTGCATCAACCTATACAAATTTGGCTGTGAATATTAAAGAAATACATATAATTTTATAGTTAGGTAAGATTACTTACTTATCATAAAGAAAGAGTAAGAATCTACACTAAAATATAAAGTTTGTATTATAAATATTTTTAGAAAAAGTTGTTTTTACCTTAAAACCATGTAAATCTTGAGCCAACATAGATAAATTCAAATCATGTATAATTACAAGTAGCCCACCAGTGGTACACATAACCATTTGCTTAGCATCAGGAGATAATCTACACCGCATTAAACCAGATGCATGAAACACTCTTTGGTAGACTAGATTAAACTCTGTATATGAATTAATATCCCATGTATAGATACTGCCATCTAAGCCAGAGGTGACTAGAAGTTTGTCTTTAACAGAAAATTCTATATTTTTAACCCAATTTGAATGACCTAATAGTGAACGAATTTTTTTCTTTAAGTGACGGACATCCCATAATGCAATTGTAGTGTCATCTGAGCATGTGGCAAACATACGGCCATCAAGAAATCTGAAATAATATAATATATTGTAGTTTAGTAGATTATACAAGGTTGGATGTCTGAAATTTAATATTATGAATACTCACTTGACACAGTTAACACAATCTGAATGAGCTCCATTGACAGAATATATTCTCTGGTGAGTAAGAGGGTCAAATATTTGTATGGACTTTTTCTCACACGCTGCAACTAACAGTGATCTGAAAACATTACACAAAATAGGAACTGCTTTTGTTTAACTACTACTACTTTTATAACAAACATCTATTGTTAATTACAAGCTAAATGTGATTTCAAGGCTTTTTAATGAACTTACCCTTCCGGGGAAAATTCAAGGTTAAATACCCCACCAGTAGGAAGAGCGTTATATTGATCGCAGTCCCATGAGGCAATTGGTTTCATCCCGCAGTACAAACTGCGAGCCATAGCATCATCGCCACCTACGGGTTTTGGAAACCCACATTCTCTCTGTATCAACCGATATGGATTGAAGGCAGAGTATCTTGCCATAAAACTATCACTCCAACAATTTGTGCCCATTTTGTACCCATATAATGAAATGTTAAATTTTTCTAAGTACACAACATATCAACAATGTTTAATGAGTTTAGTGAAAAGAATTTCTGTTTCACATATTACAAGAAATATTTAATGCAAAATAGATACATTAAGAACGATTGTAATTTGAAGCACCTTTGCTTTGTAATAAAACAATAAATTATGGTATCGAAGTTTAAACTTCACCTCTTTTTAAATATCTATTGTAAATTGTTTGACACTGACAACCGACACTTACAAGAAATAGATAGTAAACATAGAGCAAAGCGTTAGAGCTAGATTCACAGATTAGGTAGTAGAATAGGCAAGACCTTACTTAATAAGGGAAGATCACAGTAAATAAACTAAATGCTAATTTTTGTTGTGTTCTTTTGTTTTCATAGCAATAAGTAAAAAATCGGGATCACAATAATTGAATCAGTTGCAATTTTATTGTTTCATATACATTTTACAAAATATATTATGTCAAAAGAATTATTTTTTTTAGTATTTAAGAAAGGATAACACTTAAACTACCAAAGAGTTGAAGACAGTAATCCCCTGGGAGGTGGTATAGCTCCACTTTGAAGAACAGTCTGTAAAAATACCTCAAGTCGTGTTTTGGGCCCCCCTTCATCAATATTTTGTAAAATTGCCAAATAATCAGTGCTTATTACTTTTATAATCTTAGTAAACTGTTTACCATAGTGTTTATAAAACTCATTTCCACAAATGGTAAAGAAATCATGCAATAATGTTGCACAAATATCTGGTTCAGGCTTTAAATTGATAAACGAGGCTAGCCATTTCCAACCATGCCTCAGACCGTGAGGATTAGGAGCAGATATAAAAGATGGAGTCTTTGCAATCCAAATAGCACATCTCAGTCTAAAGATTCCAGACATTCTCTTAAGAAATTTATCTTGCTTTTCAACTATATTCTCTTCATTATAAACATATCCCCTTGACAAATAAAATTCCTTATCTGTTTGACCTTGTTTTTGTGGTAAAAACATTGGGACCAGATATGGACATTCTCTATGAAAGTATGCTTCAAGAAGTTTGCCTAATTCTGGAAATTCCACCCATAGTGCAACTGTTATAGCAGCTAAAGGAAATGCAGCCTCTGGTTTACTAGAAACTAGAAGATCTCCTTGTCGTACAATTTTTTTAGCTAAGAGAGCATTACAGTAATAGAGCCCTTGTGGATGTGCAGATGCAGATACATATGAATCTGATATTTCAACTTTTTCACCTCTAAGTAGTTTAGCTAACTTCTCTAATGTGTTTCTCATATGTGTACCACTCACAGATGATAAAGTATTAATTGGAGTATTAACTGCTTTTTGACAATCGAATTTAAACTTTTTTACTGTACTATCTTCTAAAAGTTGTTTATATTTAGATTCATATTCTAAAAGATAATTTTGGAGTTTTAAATAGTAAGCATAGTTTGATTCAGAGTAAAAAAGGGGGCCTGATTTTTTAGCTTGCTCAGCGATTTCCTGTTCTTGTTTAAGCATGGCAGTTTCTTTGGACTTCTGTTCTTCCAGCTGTTTTTTTCTTAGCTCTTCTTCTTCTATATTTTTTAACTTCTCATTTTTAGCAATATTTAAGTCATTGACAATTTTCTCCTTAACATTTTTAATATTTAATGCTAAAACTTCAGATTGTTGAACTTTTTTATCTGTTATTTCTCCACTTTTACACATATTCATTATATCAGACATGTTACTTAGAATGTCATTTAAGCAACTCATATGTTTGAACCCAATTTCCTTTGCAAGCTCATCGGATTCAATTATACTCATTATTTCATTGTAACAAATGCAAATTTTTGTATGACTATCAGTTATCTGAGCAAATCTAGCTGTAGCTTTATTTTGTTCTGCCAAAATTCTATTCATGTTTTCAAGTGTTTGTCTATTAATCAGCTGACATTTTTGTTCATCGAGTTTTGCTTCCTCTAATACAGACATATTGTCACTTTCTCGTAATTGTTTAATCATTTGTAACTTGCGCACTCGCAATTCCAATGTTTTGCGTTGGGATTCATCACATTGTCTCTTCCAATATCTATCCATTGCTTCTGCATGATTAGACATCATCCTTTCTATTAAATTTCTAAATAGGTCTTGAGATGTTTCCTGAAGTTTGGCTTCATACTTTTTCAATATTAATGAATGCCTTAAATCCCCATCACCAAGCTTATCTTCTAGAAGGCTTATGGCTTCTTCTGGTGGAGAATATGGCTGGGTATCTTGAATAATTCGTTCCTTATTTAGAGGACTTCTAGGACCTATTGTTACATCTTTAATTAAAGGACTTATTTCCGCTGCCTTTGTCAATGCTGAAATTCTCAGTCTTCCAAAGCTGGCTAGCTGATCCGATATACTGACATCAAATTTTTTCAAATCATTTGTATCGTTTGACACATTATTTACACTTGAGTAAGAGTTTTTAATGCTACTATACGAACTATCCATAGCGGAACTGATACCGGGATGGTTTTAATGCAGTTAATTAAATATGTATTTCTCCTTAAGTAGTATTCGCTAATCCATTAAATTATTACATAATTACTGAGCCTTAGTTGACAATAAGGCATGAGTAACAAACCAACAAGTAAAATAAAAATTAAAATAAAATTATCCCGCAAATTGCAAATTCTCAGATTCTGTCTCAACTATCAACTTTTAAATGTCATTACCCTCTGTCTGTTTTTTTTTAAATTATTTATTTAGATGACATGGATACCAGTACTTGCTTCGAATTCTTCTGGCGAAACCAACTTGCCTTCAACTTAAATTAATTAATTATTTAAGGATTATATATTTAACCAAACATTTTTTTGGAGATAAAAAGTTAAATAAACAAAAGCCACAAATCAGTAATTTGTTTTTCCAAGTGTTAGCGAAGATACTTTTGACAGCTTTCAAACGTATCTTCGTCCAAACGACCGTCAAAAAGTTTTTAAAGTGTAAACTTGGCGCCAATTTTTACTCTAATACCTGTTGAGTTTTGACAGAAGAATTTTGTATTTATTTATTTATTTTCGCAGAGTTCTTCGTCTTTTATAATGAAAAAGTGTACTAGATTCTTTGTTAATTTATAATTATTTTAAGACTCAGAAGTCAGAACACGTATATCAAAATGGTGTTACAAAATACAGGTAGATTTAAGAGTGATAAAAATGAGCCTCAAAAGAAGGAATCTGGGTCTTCAGGTCCTAGGTAAGACGTGTATGAGATGTTTCTGAAAGTATTTAATATACATTATAAATAATAAATAAATAATATTTCTAGGGAAGAATCATCTGAGTCACGTATCCGTAATGCTTTGGAAAATGATCGTATTGATTCTAAGTATGGTTTTGACAGAGTGCGAGATACAAAAGAGCGAACAGGTTACCTTATAAACATCCACACGGTATAAATTATTTTTTAATTTTAGTATATCAGACGTACATTCTGTAGATTCAATTCTAGTAGACCATTTTATTAGCAATATTCCATGAAGAAACTCCCTTACAACCTGCAAGCAAATATGTGCCCTCACACTCAACACACTGGATGTTGCTGCAATGAATGCTAATGTTGACCTGAGGATGCTGTGGTGGAAAGGTCACAAGTTTGCTTACAGGTTTTTATGCAGAATGTCTCTAATAAAGTGATTGTAGTAATAAAGGGATAGTATTGTATACTATGGTACTTCAGCAAAGTAACACCTGATTAACTACATTATCTTGATTGTTCATGTGTTGTATATTTTCAATAAAATAATTCTATGATATTAAGATTTGTAAATATATAGTTTTCAATTGTATTTCATTGATCTACTTAGGCTGAAATACTTGATGAAGACAAAAGGTTGGTGGCAGCTGTGGATTATTACTTTATAGAAATGGATGGTACAAGGTTTAAAGTGTCACTTATGTTTCAACCATACTTCCTAATTATGGCACGAAAAGAATGTGAGCAAGAAGTCATTCAGTATTTGTCTAAAAAATTTGCTGGTACAATACATAAAATTGATGTAATACAGAAGGAGGACTTGGATTTGGTTAGCATTGATTTATTCCCTTAATATTTTTTAAACATAACTAACATATTAAAGAAAGTAATTTTAAATTTATTAAATGATTAGTAATTATTTAAACTATGAAGGTAATGTAAAAAATAATGGCTATAAAAGTTAATACATGTATTAAATAAATTATAATTAAATAATTTACAGCTTAACCACCTGTCTGGTATAAAACAGAGTTATATAAAGCTGTCTTTTATGTCTCAAAATGAAATGATGAAAGTGAGAAGAGAAATTTTAACAGCAGTAAATAAAAATAAGGAACGGGAGAAAAAAGATGCAATATATGCTGAAATGTTGACAAATGCCTTAACAAGTTCTGCAGCTATTGAACATGCTAAAAGAACAACAGATCATATGGAAAATATTCTCGATATCAGGTAAAGGTATTCAGTCTGTGAATTTGGAAGTAGATTCTAAACCCAATTTCAATTACAGGGCTCCATCTTTTCAAATTATTTATAATGAAATTGCCTTAGTTATTTGCCATGTAATAATGCTGAAAAAAAAGCACTTCTATGTTTATCACTTTCCTATTTTATTCATTCAATACTAATTCTAAAATATGCGGCAATTCAGGCTCTGTCTGTTTATGTATATATTGTAAAATTATGATTTAAAAAAATTAAAATGAATTAGATATATAAATATGTTAAGAGTAGATTTCAGTTTTTTTTAATACAGCAGTGATTCTCAATGATGCAATTTGATAGGTATTTTATTTTGGCTGTTTACATTACATTACTAATATTTTTATTTAATCTTCCAGGGAACATGATGTGCCATACCATGTTCGTGTATCAATTGACATGCAAATATTTTGTGGCACATGGTACACTGTTAAGTCGAGAGGGACAGAGACACCGGTATTTACCAAAAGAGATGACAT
Organism: Pontia daplidice; assembly: GCA_963693355.1. Lineage (NCBI taxonomy): Eukaryota > Metazoa > Arthropoda > Insecta > Lepidoptera > Pieridae > Pontia > Pontia daplidice. Next base: position 2,129,010 of record CAVNZL010000137.1, on the reverse strand, counting down.
CCTCGAAAGACCTGATCCCATAGTACTGGCATTTGATATAGAGACAACAAAACTACCTCTTAAGTTTCCGGATTCACAGACTGATCAAATAATGATGATTTCCTATATGATTGATGGACAGGGTTATTTAATTACTAATAGGGAAATTATATCAACTGATGTAGAGGATTTTGAGTATACGCCTAAGCCTGAATTTGAAGGGTAAGATATTGCATTTTATGACATTTATATGATACTATTAAAGATAGAAATAATATCTTAAAGAAACAAAATGTATAAAAAAATTATACCAATAACTTAATTTTAGGCAGTTTATAATTTTTAATGAACCAAATGAATTGGGAGTGATACAAAAGTTTTTCGACCACATCATGGATGTTAAGCCACATATTTTTGTAACATACAATGGTGAGATTATTTTATTTATAGATTTATAGAGTTATATTCTCCCTATCCTAATTTAAAAAGATATCAAAGTAATGATATAATGATTATTAGCTCTCCATACCCAAATTATTAAAACGGGATAGGAAGTCATGTTTCATTCTGTTGCCACTATGACATCTTAAAATACTAAGTCATTGCCTTATATGACTTAATTTTATTTGAATAGGTGACTTTTTCGATTGGCCGTTCGTGGAGGCTCGAGCGGCAATTCTCGGTTTGGACATGAAGCAAGAGATAGGTTTTAGCAGGGTCACGGCTAGAGATGGCACCTATGCCTGTAGACCTGCTATGCATATGGATTGTCTATGGTGGGTAACTTACGATATAATCTGCATGCAGACTTTGAATGAAGAGTCTATAGTATAGTTATAATATCTCGCTCATATTAAATACTATAAATAATTAATGCCTAAATGAAAAATGTTACAAATATAAAGGGTATGGGGCAAACCTGAAAAAAGTATTATATTACAGTCAAACCCAGGAGGTTAATAAGTGAGTCAAAGAGGTGGTTTAACTGGTTTCTATATGTTACTCATTCAATTTACAGCTGGGTGAAAAGAGATTCCTATTTGCCTGTTGGATCTCAAGGTCTGAAGGCAGTGGCAAAAGCTAAACTTCGATATGACCCAGTGGAACTGGACCCAGAAGATATGTGCAGAATGGCTGCTGAACAACCCCAGGTCTGTGAATGATTTATAAGTTTAAGCCTTTAATTGTTTGTCTGTGTTATTCAGAATACGATTGGACGAAAATTTTATATTATGTGATGCAAAGGTAATACAGGTATACAATATAAATACCACTTCAAATATTCTGATGTACTTTGATATAAAACTTTTATTTCCATACGTATATCGTATTTAGGTTGCACTTAAACACACATACTAACTTGGTTTAATTACAAACGATCTCTCGTGTCAGAATGCAGTAGCGTAGGTTACCTACGACCTCGTTTTATATAGACCAACCGTCTATCCAATCCATTTAATATCTGCAACTTCTATACATCAAATTATACACTTAATGGAGCAAGACTGAGGTAAAAGTTACATAATCAACAACCATATTATATTGAATTTTACATTATAAAACACCAAATAATTTCTTTTAAACAAATTGTACAGATTTATATACTTAAAAGCCAACGCACTACAAAGTTCGTCAGCAATGGCGCTAACAATAAGATGATACAATAAATAGAACATTTTAATGTTTAATAAACTTAAGGACTCTATTACAGTGTCTTATATGCTTAACGTTATCAAACCTATGATCACCATGTTATTTAAATCTAACAACATTCGCATAAATATAATAGCAATTATTATAATCTAATATCATTCTTATGACATTATGGTGTATCTAAAAGTTATATAGCCTTACTTTCAAACTTTTGTGTCTGAAGCGTAGCACATACTGCCTGTGTATGAAGTATGTCATCCATACATAATTCATTTGTACAATTACATGGCCTCCAATTAAGTCAGTACAACAATGTTTCATGATCATTGCTTTGTTTATAGGTGATCCTTTTGTGCCTGATACAATTTATTTTTTTATGACTAATGCATGCATGTTTCACAATGTTTTCTATATTATAAATAAAAAAAAGTCCTTTGGGCAATATTCGAATGGATGACTACCAAACCCAACGGCCAACACTGCTCTGCAAATATAGTCAATATATTCTTTTATTTTCATGAATTAGTTGGATAGTGTGTATAATATAGTACTACCAAAGTGTAGTAATTGCTTGTCAAAATCAATGAAATTAAATAAAACTAGTTTAACGAATGAAACGCGATGGTTTTTATTCCCTTTTTATTCATTATTATTTATAAATTTTTCACATAATTCGAGATTTATTTAAACAACTCATGTTTATAAGTGTTTGCGTCAAGACCAAAGGTTCAATACGACCTTTTTAAAATAAATATAATTATTATTAATTTAGGAAATAAAATTACGCTACAACCATAGAAGGCATCGGTTATATATTTATGTTTGTTTATCAGGTACTACGTAAAGGGTCGGGAACGCTTTGCGAGGCATTGCTAATGGTTCAAGCTTTCCATGCAAACATAGTGTTCCCGAATAAGCAAGTCGAGGAATTAAATAAGCTGACTGCTGATGGTCATGTGCTGGAGACTGAAACATATGTAGGCGGACATGTTGAAGCTTTGGAGTCAGGTGAATCATTCGTGATATTTTAACTAATTTTAATACAGATTTAGTTGAATTTTTATTTTAAAAAAAAATATAATAGTTTGTCAAGTGAGTGGGTGAACCTGTCTATGTCTGTCATATAGAAACCCAATCTAGAGGCATTTTTTTTTAAATTTCGTTTTATTTTATGTTGGGCCTGATGAATTTTTATTTGAATAATTAATAGAATAGGTAGATCCGGTTCTGCTTTACTACAGCTATCATAATATCCTTATATAATTATCCTTAAATATTATCCAATAATGCTAATAAATTATGAATTTTAGGAGTCTTCAGAGCCGATATAAAATGCAAATTTCGTATAGTACCATCGGCAGTGGACAAATTACTAGAGAATGTTGAGAAGACCATGAAACACGCAATTGAAGTGGAAGAGGGGATACCCCTGGAACAAGTTAGCAATTTCGACGAGATTTGTGGGGAAATAAGGGCTAAATTGCAACATATGCGAGATCATCCCCGAAGAGATGAAAACCCTTTGATTTACCATTTGGATGTCGGTGCCATGTATCCGAATATTATTTTGACGAATCGGTAAACATTTTTTTATAAAACGTCATCAGTCTAATTGCACTCTTAGTAGCTCTTATAGAGAACATAATATGCATTTTCAAATAGCTAGTTAAACTTATTAAAGGCTGCAACCGTCTGCCATGGTGTGCGCAAGCGTGTGCGCCGTGTGTGACTACAACCGGCCTGGAGCTGACTGCCAGAGACACATGGACTGGATGTGGAGGGGAGACTATTGTAAGTTCTACAACCTATTACGATTGCTGCATGATCAGGCAAGAATGACCATTGATACTTTTTTTTAGGCCGTGTACTTTTATAATAATAAAAAGATAGAATTTATATAGGGGGACGTAAGAGAAATAAACATATCCAGTTATAATTATTTATTTCTCCATCTATCTGTATGTCTGTAGTACTGACTAATCAAAATAGTTGGACCTATTTCAATAATAATTTTATGGTGTGATATATCCCTGGACAACATCTAACTTGCTTATATTATCATCCATCAAAATAAGAGTTGTGGGATAGGAAAGAAAGGAATTTATAGATTAGTGGACCCCAACTTATAAAGTTAATTTTTGCTTATTGGTTTGCTTTACTAAGTGAGACAAACCGAAAACATCCGAAATGAAGATAAACTCTGAAAAACTCAAACCAAGATAGATTTCCAAATATATAGTAGATAAACATGCAAACATAGTTCTTAGTTTTCTAACCTATTATAACTAAAATCATTTGAATCCTCAAAACATGTTTATATCTCTACATGTTAGCTACGCATATTAAAATACACATTTGATGTCAGTGTATATTTGTATATTTATACCTCTATATTGCAAAATGTTTGCTGATCTATATTCCAACGAAATTCTCTTTGGTTGTAGTGCCGGCTACAAGAAGTGAGTACCAGCGTATACAACAACAGCTAGAGACTGAAAAATTCCCACCTCTGAATCCTGGGGGACCTCCGCGAGCATTTCACTCTTTGCCAAAAGAGGAACAGGTATATATCAAGTGTTTCAGAGAAGCTACATAGGAAGTTACTTTTCAAACCATATAAAATCTTAATCTTAATATATATACTCCTGTCACGATATTTGTCCGCGACTCCTCCTAAACTACTAAAGCGATTTTAAATTAAATTGGCACACAGTTAGCAGTCTGGTCCAACTTAATAGATAGGATAGCCTAGATCTTTAATTATAGTCGCAATTTTATTTTATTGCAAATTATTTGTCTATAATTAATTGTCATAATTATCTGTTAAATCCAAAAGATTCTAACGGATGCCGATACTCTTCGACTGGATTGAGTAACTAATCAATAGATGGCACTGCTATGTTAATCTTATTATTAACCTAAACAAAGCATAGGTACTTATAAACATATCCCCGCACACGTAAAGCTGATAATTATTTTTATTGAACTAAAAAAATCATTGCTAGAAATCATATTTATGGCAAAACAGCGTTTGCCGGATCAGCTAGTGGTTACATATATTTCTCACAACCAAGCTATTATAAACTTATGGGTGCGAACACATCTCATAAAAATACGTTACGTCACGTATACGTCATCGAGGTTAGTTTTAACACGCTATAAACAATAACTTACCTTTGATCTGATAACGGTGTTTGAAAAGTGGGGTGATATTTATTATAGAGATTTTTAAAAATTTAGGCCGCCTATGAGAAGAAGCGTCTAGCGGATTACTGCAGAGTTGCGTACAAGAAAACGAAGGTAACGCGCACCGAAGTACGTACAACAACTATATGTCAGAAGGAGAATTCGTTCTACGTTGATACTGTGAGGGCTTTTAGGTAAATATTTTTCTCTCAGTTATTAAATTACAGTTTAATAATCTGTTTTATTTTCGAAATCCAAACATTTAGTCCACAGGATTTTATTTAATTAAGTTGTTCTGTTGAAAGTAGAGCGCCGCCATTTATATAAACATAGTTTTATTTTACTTTAATATTGTCGACTCAATACAATAAAATAGCTATTTTAATGTACTATTAAAACACTAATGTAGTTTCATCAGCTTTAATTACCTGGGATCAATTTTCCTATAATCACTAGGTATATTATAGAAAAAGTTATTCACAAGTAATGGAATGTCTTTTTCTCAGGGACCGTCGCTACGAATACAAGGCTTTGAACAAGCAGGCCAAATCGCTCGTCGCAGCGGCCGTGGCAAGTGGCGACGCGGCGGAAATAAAATCGGCGAAAAGTCGCGAAGTTTTATACGACTCGCTACAATTAGCCCACAAGTGTATACTCAACTCTTTCTATGGATATGTGATGAGACGAGGGTAGGTTTATATATATTTATTCATATTTCACACTCACTGATATTGAATTCTCTTATACTAAATAATACCAATATGCTTTAATATTTAAAAAAATAACAACTTTGTTGTAAATTAAAATGTCTTTATACCTATATAAGAATGTGTGATAGTAAATAAAGTTTTCTTTTTGAAGCGCACGCTGGCACAGCATGGAGATGGCGGGAATAGTTTGTTATACGGGCGCCAACATTATCATGAGAGCGAGAGAAATCATTGAACAAATTGGCAGGCCTTTGGAGCTCGATACAGACGGTAATACATTTCAATGTGTATATTTATTGCATCACCACTTGACCGAAGCAAACTGTGAATATTGAAGCCGAATTAATATATTTAATAATAAGTATAGAGAAAAAGTAATATAATATAACTATATAATATATACATATAAAGTAAATGCTTTTTTTAATTTCTAACGTTTTTAATATTTTCTTTTAAATGGGCTATAAACGCCAAAAAAAGAATTCATTTTGTTTCATATGACACAATGCGAAAACAAAGGGAGATAAAGATTCACATTTCATACTTTTATTATATTAGCTAGTACTGGAAAGTACTATAAATTATCAAAACACAAAATTATTTCCTTTTTATTATTCCTCTTTGCTACAATTTTAATACATTTTCATAGTTATATAACTTTAATATACCCTATAAGCTTAAAAATATATTTCTAGGTATTTGGTGTATTCTACCATCGTCATTTCCGGAAAATGTAACAGTACATACTACTCACCAGAAGAAAAAGAAAATTAATGTGTCTTATCCGAATGCAGTTTTAAATGCTATGGTGAAGGTAAGATATTAACAATTATAATTAAAAACCCATAAACCATCCATAATTGATTTTTAAAGGAAGTTTTTTTCATTGGGAATTGAATTCGGGTACTCCCGAGCGAGGGTAAAATTAAACTAAACTTTCACTTAACTAAAGTGAAAGTCTCATATAAAGCATTTATATTTTTAGGATCACTTCACGAACGATCAATATTACGAATTAGTAGATCCAGCTGAGAAAATGTATGAAAAGCGAGCAGAAAATTCTATATTTTTCGAAGTCGACGGACCGTACTTAGCCATGGTGTTGCCAGCTTCAAAGGAAGAGGGGAAAAAGCTGAAGAAACGATATGCTGTGTTCAATTTCGACGGTTCTTTGGCGGAATTGAAAGGTATGAGATTTAATTTTAATTTACAAGTTATCGTTACGTGTAATGTCTGTTATTTTATTGTACTATGAAGTATTAGATTTATCAAAGGACCGCTCGCGTTCTGACTAAATTTATGACAAAATTGTATTCACCTAATTTCTTCTACTTGAGAAATTATAGTATGAGTCGATACCATCTTGAGTCCAAGTTTCATTGAAAAAAAAATATATAGGTTCATGGTATATTTTAAATTATAATAAATCTCTTTTTCTTAGTGCTAGGGTTATATTGTATCTCTATACGCACGAATTTCATACTGCATAAGTATTTGAAAGAAGTTAAGTCCATTAAGTCAACGGATATAATTCTATGAGACCAATTTATTAGCAATATTCCGCGAAATAAACTCAGACACTCGTAAAGGCTCCCTCCGATTCTCGGGTGTCGAAGCGAAAAAAATTAAATTAAATTGGACCATTAGAATTTTTTTTAACTTCCGCAAAGTAAATAATTCTATTATTTTTTTTAAATATTTATGATAATGCTGATTTATTCAGGTTTCGAAGTCAAACGTCGTGGTGAGCTGCAACTCATAAAAATATTCCAATCGTCAGTATTCGAGGCGTTCTTAAAGGGCAACGACTTAAAGTCATGTTACAGTGCAGTCGCTAAAGTGGCCGATTACTGGCTCGACGTGTTATATAGCAAGGGCTGTAATATGCCGGATTCAGAATTGTTTGAGCTGATTTCGGAAAATCGATCCATGTCAAAGAAATTAGAGGATTATGGGGGGCAGAAGTCAACATCTATCTCCACTGCCAAGAGGTTGGCTGAGTTCCTTGGAGACCAGATGGTTAAAGATGCTGGATTGGCTTGTAGGTAAGTTGCCATGTCACAGTCCAGCTACTCCGTAAAATGAATCTAAATAAATATCCCCTCGTATTAGATTTTTTTTTGATAATTTCAAGGTAGATCTGTCAGTCCCCATGAAATTGCGTTTTAATTCGTTACAAAGCATCTTACTAAAACGTTTATAAAACAATATTAACATGTTTATATGTATTAGAAATAGCAAGGCAAATCGGCCGTGCGTGTACAAATCTTAATATATATAAATCTCCTGTCACAATGTTTGTCCGCGATGGACACCTAAACTACTCAACTGATTTTAAATTAAATTGGCACACCGTGAGCAGTCTGGTCCAACTTAAGAGATAGAATAGCGTAGATCTTTATAGTCGCATTTTATTTTATTGCAAATTATTTATTATAATAAATTGACAGTCACAATTATCTGTTAACTCCAAAAGATTCTAACAGATGACGATACTATAAATAATGATTGCTAGAAATCACATTTATGGGAGAACAACATTTGCCGGATCAGCTAGTGACATTATAATTTGATTCAGATTCATAATATCACGTAAACCGGACGGTGCGCCCGTAACCGAACGGGCGATCCCGCTCGCCATATTCCAATCGCCGGCCGCCGTCAAACGGCATCACCTGCGACGCTGGCTCAAGGACAACACCATCTCCGAGCAGATTGACATTAGGGATGTCCTCGATTGGGCCTATTATATCGAGAGGCTGAGTGGGGCCATTCAGAAGATCATCACTATACCCGCCGCTATGCAAGGAGTAAGTGGAAATATTTGTTTAGACCGAACGAGTTTACAAATGTAGGGAAACAGCTCTATTGAGCAATATATTATAGATAAAATATGGTTTGAAAGTTTTAGTTATGTCAACTAAAATTCTATTTTCTTAAGCCCTTTTAGAGTTCCATTGCCAAACGTGTACAAACTACGTCTGTGTTACAGTTTATATCTTTAGAGATCAGTATTTTTTACTGTTGATATCACTGAAACGGTATAAATTAAATATTTCATTACATTCCAAGCAATTGTTTGCCGGTTGAGATTTCTTTAAAAAAAACTTGATCGTACAATTGTACATATAGTTTTCTCAATTGTAATACAAGAATAAAACTCTTAATTATATAGAAGTAGTAGAAATAATGGGTTTAATTTATCCTGTTCAGTATCAATTATTTTTTATATGTATCAAAATACTAACAAAGCTAAATATTGATATAATAAAATGTATATTTTCGAAAAAAATTATTTTTTTCAGTTAGACAACCCTGTACCGCGTGTCCAATATCCGGATTGGTTGCACAAGAAAATGTTAGCGAAAAGCGATAAATTCAAAACCAGGAAGATCACTGATATGTTTAGTGTGAAGCCTAAAGACGTAGTTGAAAGTGACGAGCCTTCTACGAGTCATGCTGACTTCCGAGGTTCTTAGTATTTTTTGAAGAACGTGACATATTCAAGTAACAATTGAGTCTAAAGGATTCAAAATTATACTTCAGACTAATTCAAATAAACACGGGAAATAACTCCTTTATATTAACCAGTCCTTCAAGGTGTCAGACACAGTTAGAAAGAGAGGGAGATAGGTCTGCGTTCAATGGGTACCAAACTCCCTTAATTTATACGCGAATCGTATGCTAACCTTACCATTGCATAGCATACATTTGAATTATTTAAACATGTGGAGATGGAATACTATCGTTTTAAAACAGACAAGTGAGCATGTGAAATCCGATCCGATGGTATCTAATGCTGTACCACAAAATATAAAAAAAAAATTGTTACACAAAATCCATCCAGTAAAACATTTATGAAATTATCAACTGTCTATTAAATGCTCAGATTTTGCAAGGGCCTGTAGGATTATCAGTCCTTATTTCCGCTGCCTTGGGTACTAATTCTGGACAGCATACAATAATGGCATGGAAAATATCGGTAAAAACAGCAAGTGCCATTGAAATCCTCCATGGTACATGCGAGTAAAAGTTAGAGAGAATATTATCCAGTATCGGAGCTGCAACTTCGAAGCCTTAGGACCCCCCGCCTATAAGGTAAAAGCCGGGACACATTTGACTAGGTGACGCGAATTGCACCAATATTACGGATCGGGATCAATTGGTCGTGTCTGGGTAATAAAACAATAAAAAAAATCACTTCGAACAGAAACTACTATTTTCGGTTGTCGTACCATGGTAAACAATTATTTAATTACAGCCTATAGCCAATCTTTGAAGTCCGTTAATAACGACAATATATTTAAAGACCGTTAAAATATTAACGTTATATGCCGAATTAAGAAACCGATCCATTTTTTGAAGCATTTAAATTAAAATATGACCCTAAAACGAGTTCTGCTATCTAGCTCCAGTCATAATTATTAAAGGCCCTATTAAATTTTCTGTAAATATAAAATACTATATTATATAATTTTTTTAAAACAATTTCTACACAGGAGGAACGTATAGCGTGGATTGTTTTCCAAAAGAAAAAATGGAAATGGCAAATAGAACAAAGGGGGCTACAGAATCGAAATAAAAAAGGTGATTTTCTTACATATAACTTATGAAAGAAGGCTTGATTAATTTTAAAATTTTTGATGATCCCTTTAACTACCGTCGTAATTAATTTTCATTTGCAGGTAAAATGGATAATATGGCAACACTTCCGAAGGCAGTCGGCGCAACGAATACCTTAGGAGGTTTCATTAAAAGAGCTCAGCGCACTTTACTTAATACTCCATGGCAGATTATTCAGGTATAAATTATGGAACTGGAACTTTAGGTTAAGGTTTCTATAGAAACACCCTTCAATTTTTTCATATTTCGGCCCATGGACATTCTGTTAAAACGTGAAAAGGTACGCATTAATAAAAAATTAAGTGTGCTATTTTAAAATTTGTTTTGTTTTGTTATATTTTTTTCTTATCTTTAACATTTTAGAGTATGTAAATTGTCTTTTCAACGATACAACAAAATAGTTTAATTTTATATATACCAATGTATGAAATACAATGATTTATTATCACGAGTACATATCATATATAAAGAAAAAACACTATAGATAAAAATAGGTTTTGTTGCACGAATCAAGTAGTATATGTCCCTTAGCATCATAGTATAAATGCAATTCCACAGACTACTAAAGAATGTAAACAAACATATAAGGTTTATTATGACTTTATTAAAATAGGTAACTTTGTAAGACCGCCTGTAAGGAGACACTTAAATATTTAATCCTTTACCTTCTATGTACAGATAGCAGAAACATCGGAGCCGGGTCTATTCCGCCTCTGGGCGTTGGTGAATAACGAGTTACACCAAATTAAGCTGACCGTACCTAGGATATTCTACGTGAATCGTCGAGTTGCTATCGCAGAGTCCGGGCAGTACTACCGCAAATGCAGTCGCGTTCTACCGCGGGCGCATCCCGCCATACATCTTTATCAGTATACGGTGCCTGAGCATTTGTATAGGGAGAAGAGGCAGTAAGCTTATTAATATTTTTTTAATAAATCATTTAAAAGTTTACGATATACACTGAGAAAGACTAATGAGTAATTTATATCTTAAATTGCTAAAGAATATTTAAATATTTATTTTATTTAATTTTTTAAGTACTTTAAATATCTTTAAATATAATTAAAGCACTAAAACACTAACTCCAATGGTTTTTTCCGTAACAAACTTCTTTCTGGACCGGTAGTGCTTATATCGCTTATCTGGTTGTATATATATTAACCTGTAGTGTTAGCGTAATTAGCGTATTCAATAATTTATATATTTTTAGAGAACTTATGAGCGAATTATCTGCCCCTGAGATCGAGGGAATATACGAGACACAAATGAGTTTAGAATTTAGAGTTCTCGTACAACTCGGGTGCATTTGCAGTGTGGACCAACAAGAAGCGAGGAGGTATATGGGCACAATTAACGTTTAATTATTATAATTACAAAAGTATTAAACATATTTATAAAAAAATGTATATTTAGTTTATTTTTTAATTATATTTAAACTATCAAAGTACAGTCTTACTAAATTTTCGTTTACTTTTATTAAAGGAAGATAAATTTGAGGACGCTTAATTTGTTTAAAATAGATTGCTTGTACTCGAGATCTGTGTTAGACACCATCTGAAAATAAATCATATTGCGTGTTTCCATTGTAATGGAATCGGCACACAATAATCTTAGCGTGTCACTGTGTTATTGTTAAAAAACTTAATAAAATTTACTGTGCAGTTTGGACTGAAAATTTCAGACAAAAAATTTTTTTTTCACAGATTGATACAGGTGGGCTCCAACATGGATACATTTACGCTAAGTCAACTGCAATTCAAAAGTGTCGCTCACCAACCATATTTACAGAAACAGGTACTTAAATGATATTATCAACTTAACGGTTTAATACACCCGTCACTGAAATTAATGTTTGATAATTTTATTTCCAGGATGACATATCGCCAGTTAAACACATATTCCTATATCAACACTCTGCTCCGAACTCTAGTCGGAGTATGTGGTCTCTTATACTCGGCCCCAGCAAACGGGCTCATATCTTTGTATTAGATACCGTAAAAACCAATCAGGTGCCAAATATGAATACGCTGTATCTCGCCGAAAGGACTGCTAAGTAATATCCTAATAAATATTAATATTAGTTTAGTGATTAATTCTCAACCATTTCTGCGTTCGAACTGGATGCAATTTCCCCATTGGATAGTTAGAACCCGAAATATATTTGTTTATGGCACCTACTACCTTTTTAGACTCTTAATATTAGTAAATATATTTTATTATTGCCTCAGATAACCTCTACGTTGTATATTATTAATTTAATTTTTTTTTAAATTAAAATTATTTTTTTTTTATCTTAATAATAATAAATCCGAAGCCTGTCATTTTATGAACATTATGTGTTCTTGTTTTATCTTTTCTGCACTTAGCTTTCAGCACCATACAGAATATGCTAACAATCGTTTGATATGTGCAAAAAATATTCCAGGATAAACCTAGGAACAGTAGAGAGCACGCTACCCGGCCCGGAGCTAAGCTGGGAGGTGACAGTGGAAACAGAGGCCCGAGCCATTTACCGCGGCATACAGAGAGCGTTGCAAAGATACCGAGACGAGAAGTTCGGCCCTACAGTGCTCGCCCTACAGGCGGCTCTATCGCCCGCGGCGTTGACGTCACTCATGCCAGGTAATACGTTAGCGTCATGACCATAAAGGCCCCGGCTTGGGTTTTCTAAATATATGTATGCTTATGAGTTACAACTATAATATTAATTAATTATAAGAAGCACAACAAATATCATCATATTTACACACATGCAATAAAGTCAAAGATACATATTTCTTAAACGCGTTTCACAAATAATTAGAGTGAATAATTAACGAGACACAAATACAAGACGTGTAAGCATACAAAAAAAATGAAAAATACGATTAAATGAAAATTAAAATAATACCTACTATTTAATAAAAATATTCGCACCTGAATGGAGAATAATACAAAATATTCTTTGTGAAATTTCTCGGTTTGTAGGTTTTGTAATTATACGTCATCTATTGATATTTTCTGTACAGAAGATAATATTTAAATCCCTAAAGTGATTCGTGAATTATTTAATTTTACACGGCACAATTTCCATAATCTTGTATTTTAAAGTATTTCTTTAATAAAGTATAAGTTTGAACAGGTCTATTGGATTTCCCTCTCGTACCGCTTCATATTCGTGACGTTGAATCTCTATACAACACGCTGGAGTGGCAGCGAATCGGCGCACGCGCAATCGTCAGGCATTATCTCAATCTGGACTCTGTTATTAATCTCACAATCGAACAATGCAGGTATATTCCAATTTTAATAACTTCATAAAAATAATTGTAAAATGTAACAAAGAATTGTATTTTATTACTAACAGACATATCAATTAAACTCTAGTAAGGTAATATAATTTAATATTATAGATATAAAAATTATAACAAACGCCGAAATAATACGATACTTGTAAATATATTCTTTTAATCACACACTCACAATTAGTATTACTGACTTAGGACAGAGTTTTGTTCCAAGAAGTTAACAGTATAATCCAAAATTACACAATGATTTTTGGTACTTTTATACATGGCAGCCACGCTGGCAGTGGTAAAAAATCGGAGGGGAGAACTGGCAAGTCACGTGACAAGAGAAAGAGTCGTTGATGTTCTCTGCGCGGCTTCCGTTTTACCGACTACTGCTTGGCTTGGCTTTGGCTTTGGCAGCTTGTGGGCACTGCTTTTACCCAGGCTTGGCATTGGCGTTTCATAAACTTATTGCAGCTTGTTACAAATATAATATTTGTTCGGGTAATGAACTCCGAACAGCTGACTCAGCGGCCCGCTGAGAATATTAAGAGTAAGCTTAAGATTTTTTGTAAGTCTGTATCATTATTAAAGTAACACGCGACAAAACAGACTCAATAACTGTTTCATAACAGTCTTTAAGACAGTTTTAATAAAATTATAACAGTTTCAACCGTTCTATAATGTTCTAACGCCATCAACTTCGTTCACGTTCCAGATACTTCCACGTCCCGATCGGCAATACGCCAGCTGATCCCACTATATTCGGCGCAGACTTGTTCTATGCGCGTCATCTCATCAAACACAACTTTGTTCTTTGGTGCTCCAACCTCGAAAGACCGGACCTTGGCGGCAGAGAGATCGATGATAATAGGTATGTACTAGTAAGGGCGAAAGTATGTTTGTTCGTCACGCAAAAGCTACGGAATGGATTTAATCAAATCTGCAATTTGGTTTTTATTTCAGGCTTGTTAGCGAAGTAGAAGATAGTAAATCGTGCGCCGTGGGTTCGAGCGGTGCGTACGGGAGCGTGTGCGTTGAATTAGATACGGACGCGCTAAGCGTATGCGCATTGTTACAGGCGCATCATATATTACAGGTATTTTTCTTATATATGTGATAAATAAATCAAATAACAATAATAACAACCACGAAATTTTCTTTTGAGTAATATTTTAATGTCCTAATTGTGAAATATTTATTTTTGTATGATTAGCTGTTAAATAATAATGGCCTGGCTAACCAAACAGGGGATTCCTAGCTGGGAAGTCATTCAATGCATTTTTTAGTAATGCCAATTACATGTTTTTGGCTTTGATATAAGGCTGAATACATAATACAAAAGGGCATCTATACTATTACGTTTCAATTTATAATAATATTTTAGGTCGAAGGGACCAGCGTCGCAACATCGTTTGGAGCACAGCACGCTAACATTCAGGATGTAATGGCAAATACAGGTAAAAAAATCCAATTTCTCTTGCTATATAAATAGGTTTTGAGTCAAATGTCAAATATAATGGGGTGACCATATACTAAAACCAACAATGCATTATTTACATTTATCTATATTCTGTTAATTAGTTTTTTTTTGTATATAAAAATTATTTGGTAAAATCAAGTTCTATCATCTCTTCAGCTTTGCCATGTAAGTGTATCTTTAAAACTGAACATTAACTAACAAAGCAAAAATGAATTTCAGGCACGAACGCAACAGTAAACTACGACGAGACAGCGCAGTGTAGCGCGGCATTCAAAATCCTACGAACGCTGATCGCGTCTTGGCTGCGTGACGTCACAATGTACAAGAACGTATTCGCCGACTTCCAAATATCACATTTCTATAGGTATTTGCCACATACTGCCTTTATCTTGTATTTTTTACGTCACTGTTTACTAAAGCATCATTTTGCAACTAAATTTATGGTTCGCCACGATTTATATATAAGATTAGAAGATACATATATGGTTCAATTTATCAGCTGGGTGTATACGTCCATATATCACAAAATGCTTAATCATTATAGCATTTCTGAATAATCAATATTCCTTGCCAATCGAACCCGTTTTTGGAACAATTTCACGGTGGTAAACATACAACCAATTTATGGAAGTATATTGCTACTTATATTAATAGCCCATGCTTAATTATAAATTAATATTTATTCAACCACATTACTGATTTAATCTTTGACATTGTACATTCCAAATTGTTTGGGTGATTTTGAAAACACTGTTCCCATGTTAATTATGAGAATTATATTATAGTCTAAATCCTCGACACATGAAGAACTATCTAATTTTAATCTTCTTCAGATTAGCGCCACCGAAGAAACAGCTTTATAATATTGTATAGTTCACGTTTTGGTAATAGACTAACTGTCTCAGGTGGCTAAAGACACCAACGTCTCTACTATACGACCCGGCCCTAAGGCGGACGCTGTACAACCTTATGAAGAAATTATTTCTCATGTTGATAGCTGAGTTCAAACGTCTTGGCTCGCAGATTGTATACGCGGACTTCAACAAAATTGTGCTATGTACCAGCAAAAGTACAGTTATCGATGGAATTGGTAAGTGAATATGATGAATTATACAATAAAACTTTATAATAATTGTTCCAATAACTTTTATGATGTTGAACATTACTAACTTTAAAGGACTTGAAAAAGTAGTAGGTGTATCATAAGTTACATAAAACAACTAATGAAAATATTCATAATTTTATTTCATATTGAAAAACGATGGATACGTTTGATGTGATTCCATCCTTAAATCAGTGTGATTATTTATATAAAATATTCACCAAATTGACCTCGCTTTGATTAGTACAAAAAAACACTTATTAAAAATTTAGATATTAAATCGTTATTTCACTAGGTTATGTTGAATTTGTGGTACAAAGCATCAGAAATAAGGAATTATTCCACGGGATTGATATTCGGTACAAGCAGTGCTGGTCTTATCTTCTGTGGCTGGATGAAGCTAACTTTGCTGGTATACAGGTATTTAACATATTTTCATCATACTACTTTTTTTTAGATGATCAAATAGTCTTTGCTGTAGTAACTTAAGTGATTATTCTGGAAAATTCTTAGTATGTAACCTAATTACATATAATATAATATTATATAAAATAATTCTTTTTTTTATAAACTTTGAATGGTTAAAGGTTAATAAATTGTTTCCCAACTATCTTTTAAACTTTCTAAGAAGTACATAACATTTACATATTATAGTGTTGTTTAAAGTAAAAAATATGTTTTTTTGACAGGGCAAATTACCTGAAGGGTTAGTAGAAGTTGGTTCATCTCAAGTACCAAAACCTGATCATGAGCAACTGGATCATGAGGTAAATTTAATGACATCTATAAGATTATAGATACTTTTTATTAATTAGGTCATTAATAAAAAGCAAATATGTTTAATTGCACTCAAGTAATTGATGCATTATTTTCTCTTTTGATGTTTACACTATTATGAAAAGGAAAATGATTTGAAGCAGTACAATTGAACTATTTTATGTTATACTTGTAATTGTTTGATTGTCTTAAACTTATATCAAATATATTTATTATATACTGAAGAAGGTATTGTTATTTGAGCTTCAACTATAGTATACCATTCTTACAGAGCTCTATCACGATGCAATGGAACTTAGCCAAGTTCCTACCGAACGGCGTCCGCGAACACTTTTGTACTGCGATAGCCGGTTTCCTTAGTGCAGCTCACGAACAACCGGACAACTTGGCCACACTCCTCGCCACTGAGATGTCACAGAAGCTGTTTCAGTTAGTATTTACTATCTGAGATTCTTGGCAGGATTTCCTTTTATTGAACTGTGCTTATTATATTATATATTGTGTATATATATATACTAGCTGATCCGGCAAATGTTGTTTTGCCATACATGTGATTTCAATTTTCAATTAATTATTCGAATATCATTTAAAATTTGACACTGCGATGGTAGCGCCGTCTGTCGGATCCAATGTAAAAAATTCCCAAAATCAACATTCTACTAAATATCTACTAATTAAATAAAAAAACATTGTCCAGCGGACGAAATTGTGAATCTCAACCATTCCCAGATCCCCTTGAACACACACAAAAAATTTCATCAAAATCGGTCCATTCGTTTGAGAGAAGTTCAGTGACATACACACTCACAGAAGAATTATATATATATATAAATAATCTTTAAATATATACCAAATCAAACCTAATAGGGTAGGGAACTTCAATGAGTTGTGATAGTATTCATTTTTTCAACTTCAAACAAAATTAAGTCCTTTTTATTGTCTACTGACTGGATATTTATTTACACACGTTTACAATTTCAATAATTATTAATATAAAAATATATTATAAAACTGTTATTTTTGTAATTCGTATTTTATTAATGAAAGAAATAATTATTCAGAATAACAGAGAAGATAAAGTCCCGTATGCCCACGCTTCGCATCTCTGATCTGGAAGCTTCGCCCGGTTTGAGAGAAGAGGCTCTTGAGGGCGCTTCGCCCGCCTTACTCTTCGTCAACGCTCTTTGCAAGGTGCTCTCCTTGGACCAGGCACTTGATGACCAGGTGAGCTTTTTTCAATCTTAGGCAAGCAGACCCGTGCTCTACGTACTTATATATATAGTATGACCAAATTATATTAAAATATGATTTAACATCTGTTTATAGGTGACACTCCTCCGTCGTAATCTACTCCGTCTAATCAATGTGGGAGAATTTAGTCCTTTGGCTGAATGGCGGGAAGCAAGTGCATCTTGCGTGCTCTGTGAGGTTATTTGCAAAGTGTGCAACCATTGTAGGGATCTTGATCTTTGCTTAGACACACATAGATCCATGCAAGGCGAAGTGTAAGTAAAAAAAAAATAGCTATTTTTTTGTGTTGTTTCTATATAAATAATTGAGACAGAATAGAGATTTTGGTTTAAATAAGATTAGATATTGGATCTCAAGTTACCCTTGCCACTTACAAATCTTTTCATTTGCCGCAATTAGAAAACTGGGGTAATTCATGTATTTTTTATTTTATACTTATTTGTTATAGACCTGTATGCCTGTGTCCCACATGTCAGACACCATATGAGAATCAAGAATTAGAATGGAGGTTAATTGAGATATTGAACAGAAGAGCTATGTCTTACACACTTCAGGATTTAATCTGTACTAGATGCCATCAGGTACATTCCTAAACTCTTGTTAGTTTTTGCAGAAAATTTAATAGCTACAAAATACTAGATGCCAACAGGTTTTCATGTATCCTAGTCCTTTATTGTTTCCTTTCCTGTTTATTATGTCCCTTCATATATGAAATAATTATTTTCTACATTAATTACAGGTGAAAAGGGAAAATCTATCAGTAGTATGTGACTGTGCTGGAGAATTTAAACTAATGGTTCCGGCAAATGAAATAAAATCACAACTTGTCACTTTCAAGACAATAGCTCAGTATTATCAAATGCCTTTATTGTTAGAAATCATTCAATTTAATCTAAGCAACATGTGATATTATAAAAATAAATTTACTTTAAACAGCATTTGTATTTCTTTACACATTGAGAATGAAAATATTCTAAATACATACAATTTCAGGAATATGTTAATGATTTGCAAGTATTCAAATTAATAATAATGTTGAGAATATTCAAACAAAAATTGTTTGCATGGAATTATTTACGGACTTATAGAGTGCTCCTTTCATCATTGGATGTTGGCCCTAAGCCTTTAGCTACCTCACTAATACATTGCCACTGGCCTTCTGCACTTTCCCTCCATAAGCTCACTTTATTATCACCACCTGATACTGCCAAAATATTGCCTGTTAGGGACCAACTAACACTCCAAACAACATCATCAAATGTATTTAAAATGGTAGGTGTCCAGGAAACATTATCATCGCTTGTCCAAATTACTACTCGTTTATCTTGGGAGCAGCTAGCAATCATTGATTTTTGTAATCCTAAAGAAGGTGCCCAAGCAACATCTCGAACCCAATCCATATGCATTTCCAGATGATTCTCTTCCACCCACTGATCTTCTTGTTCTCTCCATATCTAAAAAAACCATTTTAAAATTGAAAATTTTAAAATTAATTAAAATATAAATATTTCTGACTTTTTTCCCTATTTCAACTTCTCTTAATTATGATTACAATATATTGTTACAATATTAAATTTATATTATCTTATATATTTAGTTCACAATATACAGACCTTTATTAAATTGTCACATCCTCCTGATACTAATCTCTTTGGTGCATCTTTATTTGTAAGTGGATCAAGGCTCAAATCAGCTGATATTGCTGGACACCAGCTTATAGAATTGACTCCAATGGCATGGGCACCAAATATTTTCCTGACATCCCAATTTCCTGTATCTTGATTATAAGTTATAATAGACATGGACCCGTCCGAACTACAACATGCTAATATTAAACCATAATCAGCTGGTGCCCAAGCTACTGAGTTGACAGAACTCTCGTGGCCGGTGTATTCATATAACTTTGCCCATTCCCCAGCTTCTTTCCAAATGATGACTTTTCGGTCGTACGAACACGATGCCAATAGATTTCCATACTTTGGATGTGCCCACGCTACCTGCCACACTGGCCCAAAGTGTCCCTTTAGATCGGCTGCCAGGGTTTGAGTTCCGCTTTTGATATCGTAAACTTTAACGGAGTTATCTGAAGAACATGTTGCAAGTCGAAGACCGTAATAATCAAGCTCTGCATCGTGAATCATATCCTCATGACCTGTATCGATTGTATTAAGAACACTTAACATGTTTTCGAGTTTTACTTTTGGAACTAAAAATTGCAGTTCACAACGTTAATATGTTGTGTCGTGTGATATCATTACAAATTATATTATGCCAAATTGTGTCAAATTGTCAATGGTTGACGTGGAAGAAGTGGAAATTAGTATGACAGAGTGGTGAAAGTATTGAGCACAGATCTGAAACTATCATATTAAATCACATGTATCTGGTATTGACAACTGACAATACCTTATCGTTGTGAAAACTACATCCAAAAATTACCCGCATGAGAAAATAAGAAAATCGTCGAAGACGAAAATATTGATGAGATAATAATTTAAATACAATGAAAATTTCATTCATAAGTTGGCAAAATGTCTGAAATGGAAGGTGGATTGTTCTTTAACATCGAGAGATTGTTCAATAAGGATTATCGTGGCGTTAATGTATGTATTATTACTGATAAGCGATTAAAATGTAAAAGTAATGTTTTGTAAGTTTGTTTGTTTTTCCTCAGATTGCTGTATACAGCTTGGCAACTGCAGGCTTAGCTCTTGCAATAAACAGAGTCCGTCCGGTAAATAACATTATAACATTTAATGTCTAATATACAAAATATTACATAACATTTGAATTTTATATTTACACGCAGGTTAGCAAGTTTTCGAAAGCAACAAAAATTCCCAAGCATTTTATAAAACAACACGAGCCTCTAAGAGGTGTGTATGTTGGAGTACAACACTCACCAGTGAGGTTGTTAGTCGATCACAAGGCACCAATTTACTTACCATTATGGCATTCCAGTAAACCTCCTCTTCCAGTTAAGGTAATAAGGAGAAGGTTTTCAAATAAAAAACATCTTTTAGAAGTCTATAACTTAAATGTTTGAATTTGCAGTTATGGGGTGTTGATGTTGTCAGTGGAAATGCTGTTAATTGGCTAGATTGTGTTGCTAAAGGCCAGAGGGTTACTTTAAAGCCAATAGCCTGTGAAAAAGATGAATTGGTTTCAACAGTAATTTTGCATTTACCACAACCAAAGGTAATTTAAAAAACTGTTTTATTAAATCTCATACATATTTTTGGTCAAATTTCTTTGATTTTTATATTTTACAGACTAAATCAGAAGAGACCATAGACATAGGACAAAAACTGATTGAACTAGGATTTGCTAAAGCTTCACTTCCACAAGGCATTAAGAAAAATAGTATGGAATCTAAATTAGCACCAATGTTACTAAGTGCTGAAATTAAAGCAAAAAGTGTTAGAAACGGTATTTGGTCAGATAAATTACCACCCATACCCAGCTATGTTGGATATTGGAGGAAAGGGTCAAAACTGAGTAAGGAACTGGTTATGCTGTCTTCAAGAAAAATCCTAGAAATTTTAATTTTCATATTAAAAGCTAGCTTTGTAGGACTCAAAACAATTGCTCTCAGACCATTCAGGTCCAACCATAAACCAGCACAGGCAACTTAAGTATTTATACATTAAATTATAGAAAATACCATTGCATTAAATTTATTGGTAATTTTCTGCCTTTACTCTCATGTTTAGTAAGTAAACTAACAAAATTTGTTCTGTATATTATTGTTGAAAATAAATTTACTACTTCTATTACTAAATTGTTTTTTATTATTATAAACCTATATTATTCACATACAACACTAAACATAAAAAAGTAAACTCATTTATAAAAGCACTGTTTATTCAAATTAAATATGTAGTATATATTACATTAAAATATATATCTTAATTAAAATAGCAAAAGAAAAATACAGCTAATAATCTATTGATAATTTCCATTAAACCATGTTCATGTGAACATAACCCCAGTAATTTTAGCATTATAATGTCATAAAAACAATTTTATTATTAAAAATACTGTTTAAAAATAGGAGATGAATGTTTGTGAAATGGTGATAAATGTAATATTTTCTTGTTGACATTGCAAATTAATATCCAACATTGAAGACCTTGAAGAAAATCATACATGGATATAAAAATACAAAAGCAAGTCTTGACTCCATCAGGAGTTGCACCAGTTAAAACGTAGGTCGAAAAATAGTGTAGGGGTTTTGGCCCAAATTCACTTAATACAGGAGAAATTGGCGCGGGTGCTGTATGGGACTGCATTGTCAGAGAATGGAACAGCGGGACAACCATGAAGGCGGTTTGCGCTGCTGATCATTGGCCTTCAGTTGATGTGTGCCACCACGAGCACCAGGTGGGTTACTTGCCTCCTAGAAATTTTAAAAATATTACTAGAAAAGTTTTACTTATTTAATTTGTTTGATGTTACTATAATAAACTAATTATAAACTGTTATAAATTGACAACACAAATTTTGCTGTCAAAAAGTCTTATATTTTTTTAGTCTATTCAGTAATATTTATATACTTTTAATAATATTGCTTTAAAATTTATTGGGTGCATTTGGGTTATTATTTAAAAAATGTATATATAGCTCACATGCACTAATGAACCCAGATCAACTCAGTTATTATATCTACAAAATAGGAGAAATAACAATAGCAAACATTACATGTATATAAACTATCCCAATATTAAATTATTATTTTCATAAACAAAATGATTAAAAAACATTCTAAGACCTTACAGGTAATTATAGTTTAATAAGTTGTTAATTTTGTTAATTAATGATTAATTAAAAATGAAAAACATTACTATTATTTAAAGTAAATGAAATTAAGACAACAATAAAAGCTATCTCTAAACATTCATATCACACCACTTATTACCTTCTGTGCCCATATATCAGTCATGTAACAAGAAAAATAATAATTGATTATGCATTTTCTGTGTAGTTAATCATAAAATATTATTTTACATCTAAAACTTTATTACCTGTTTTTTCTCCATCTTTGCTTTGATATCTTTTGCTAGTGTGTAAAAAGCATATTCAACATTTACAGAATCCTTGGCAGATGTTTCTACAAATTTTATTTGATATTCTACTGCTAATTGTTCACCTCTCTCTTTTGACACCTAAAATCATTTATTAAAAGTTTAAGATCATAACAAACCATAATACAAAAGAAACCATGATAAAATACCTGTCGCTTTGAATCCATGTCACATTTATTACCAAGAATCATTTTCTCAACATCAGCACTTGCATTTTCTTCAATGTTTCTTATCCAATTTTTAATATTTTCGAAGCTCTTTTCATTGGTTACATCATACACAAGCATTATACCCATAGAGCCTCGGTAGTAGGCTGTTGTTATAGTACGAAATCTCTCTTGACCTGCTGTGTCCCTAAAGCAAAAATAAATGTAACAAAAATATTATCTTATACTATTAGCTCATTGTGAATATCCTCACCATATTTGTAATTTAACTTTTTTTCCGTCGAGGTCTATTGTTCGTATCTTGAAATCAATCCCTGCAAGAGAACAGTGTTAAACACTAGAATCAACTAATTAAAATTGAGAGTGTATGATGTCATAAACAGTACATTCAATTAATTCGATAAGGGATTCTTTTCATCAATGAACCGCGCCCTTTTAGTCATAAGAATTAATTAGGGATCTTTCATAACAAAAGATAACAAAAAATATAAATCGTGATGGTAATTACGTTTAAAAAGTATATTTTTGACAATAACCTTTAGTACAAAGACAAGATTACTCACCAATAGTAGAAATGAATGATATATTAAAGGCATCCTCTGAAAATCTAAACAAAATAGATGTTTTTCCCACTCCAGAATCACCTATTAATAATAATTTAAATAAGTAGTCGTAAGTTTTTGCCATTTTTTACAAGAATCTAAATTACAGAATACACGGCCATTCATTTGGCATTTTTGAAATATCGCTATTCGCTAATCGCCTATCGCTCTAAAAGTAACACAGATCAAGCAGAGGTAGTCAATAAGTCGCTTGTAAAGTACACAGATCACGATTTTATGTCTTCAATGTTACCGATACGAGTAAGTCGTGTATGAGATATGCTTTGAAAATATGTTAAATTTACTTTAATTTTATAAATCATTAAATTATATGGTTGATTAATAATCACGACTTCGAAACTCGAGAAAAGTCTATTTTGATTGTAACTGTTATAAAACTAATAAAAGTTTGACTAAAAGTCAAATATTACTACAGTATTCACTTATTTTCTTCTTTGTTTTGAATTCTCAGTTATAATATTTCTCACTCTAAATTTATATGCTAATCAATATAGCAGATTTATATTTAATTATAATTGTTCAATAACTTAAAATTAAAACCTTAAAGAATATAATAAAACTTAAAGAAAAGATGATTAAATATATTGATCTTTTCAGGTAAGGTTCCGAAGTCACTGGCAGCGTTCCCCCTTTGAATAGCTAGACTAATTCTTTGTCCGAGGTAGCTGTCAGTTCTTCTCCAGTGATGTCGACCAACCTTTTTGATATCTCCTTTAAAAGCCTTATAGGGCTAGTACATCACTAAAAAATATTGTATTTGCATGTTTTATCTTTTTCGCTCGCCAAACCTAGCCGTTCTACAAGCCTCACCAGCTCTATATCTGTTGGTCCCATGTACACGGAAAGATTCCAACGTGTCTATATAAATCGAAGTCGAATATAAATATTAGAAGGAATCATACAAGCTGAATTAGGCCAAATCATAAATAACTTGATGAAAGCAGCCTTTTAGGAATTTTGTGACAAGTCACTCTTTCTATTTAAATATTTTTAACTGAATTTGAGATGAGCCTGCGACCCATTTGTTCTATAAAAATATAACTTCTCACAATATACAACAGATAATTTTAGAGGGTTTCCAATATACTATGTTAGCTATGTTATGGGAATTTGAAGACGGTCCTAGTATGCCAACTCCGAGACTATATTCCCCAGATACTGTAGAATTATTGTGTGTTATTCGTGACTCTGTATTAAATTATGAATTGCCAGCTAGAATTAATAATGTAATCTGTGAATTCAGAATTGTGATTTTGATCAAAATCAAGTTTTGCTTGTTGACTGTTATTGTAAATTGTAAACTGTAATTATTAAATTGTTAGCGAGTAGCAAGTAAATTTTAAATCAATCTCTGATTTGTTTTTATTAGGTCTTAAGTTTTAAAGTATAATGTATGATAATATATAATAAATCATAACAAGATGTTTTATCATGTAAGTTTTATGCCTTTCGGTAAAATGTATAAAATAAATTTGTTTTAATCTAGTTTGTTTTTATTAGATATCATTAGAACACGAAATATTATTGCACCCGCGATACTTCGGCCCACAACTATTAGATACTGTTAAGCAGAAGCTTTATACTGAAGTGGAAGGAACATGTACCGGAAAGTGAGTGAATCGAGGCTATAGTTATTGGTTTATATATATATAGTTATATATATATATATATAATCAAATATTTATCTGATGTGAATTATAATGGGTGCTAACTTACATACCTTTGACTGAACTAAAAAATCTGTAGTTAGCAGATTATAATACATTAAATAGCCACTGAAGAAAAACTTTTGTATTTTAATTTTACATCAAAGTCCTATAAAAGGAATAAATATAGGTAATTTTTATGTTTTCATGAAGCTTAAAATATTTTTTTTCTCTCCTGAAGGTATGGATTTGTAATAGCAGTAACAACAATAGATAGTATAGGTGCTGGTCTTATTCAGCCTGGTCAAGGATTTGTTGTGTATCCTGTGAAGTATAAGGCAATTGTGTTTAGGCCTTTCAAAGGAGAGGTACTAGATGCTATTGTAACACAAGTAAATAAGGTAATAAGAAAATCCTCATTTTTATTTCCACAAGTATACATTTATGTCTTCCATAGAGTATGAATTGTATGGTCAGCCAGCTACATCCTTCTTTAATTTTAAGGACATTAGTAACAGACTAGAAAACATATATTTCTATTTGCAAGAATTTAAATACAGCTTTAAATGTTTTAGGTGGGTATGTTTGCTCAGATTGGACCACTAAGCTGTTTCATTTCCCACCATGTAAGTACCAGATAACTTATAATTCCATAAATGTATCCAAAGGTTACTTTAATCTCGTTGACATACTTTACTTAAATTTTGGGGTTACAGAATCACTTACTTTTATAATAATTAGACAGTATTTAAAAATTTGTAAATTAGTTACATTCAGTTCTTTTTTGTATCTTTATGGAAACATGTTTTAGTCCATACCTGCTGATATGGAATTCTGTCCCAATGTCAATCCACCATGCTACAAAAGTAAACAGGAAGATAATGTAATTCAGGAAGAAGATGTTATCAGATTAAAAATTGTTGGAACTAGGGTTGATGCAACAGGCATTGTAAGTATTATTATTTATGTGGCCTTCATTCAATATTAACCCAGCAATTAAACAAGCATTTATTTTTTATGCATATAAAACAATTATAAAGTCCATAAAATGTAATAGTTGGAATGAGTCTATTAATTTTTAGTGAAAAAATTTTCATTCAGTTGAGTATTTATAATGGCAAAAACTTTTATTCGATTTTATGAAATTAATTTAATTTTGATGTAATAATTGTATTTTTCTATTTACAGTTTGCTATTGGCACTTTGATGGATGACTATCTAGGTTTAGTGACACAATAATATTTTATAAGAATAAATGAAATAAAAGACTTTAATCTTTCATTTATTTGGCATTTAATTACTTGGGACATTTCATTAAAACAAATATCATTGACAAATAAAATATTTGGACATAATCAGTCTATTTGGGCAGTATTATGATGCTTCAAGATTCATTGTTCATAAATATCTTAACTTATAACATATTAAATACAATTGTTAAGGAAAAAATTTAGAAATGATTTAGTAAGGAAGAATTTCAGTCACATCAATGGAAGAATATTTGCTATAATAAGCATTGTCACATAAGTTTACATTTATTTATAAAACTGCCTTATTTTAAATGAATTAACATTCAAGTAATAAAATATTTCGAGTATCTGATCTTGATTAGTACCTATAAACCTACTGGTGTAGACAACCAGATGTTTCTTGACGAATGACATTTGCCTTTGAGTCTTCCCAGATTATTATCAGATACTTATTTAGACCTGTGATAAACACATTGTAGCCTTGAGTTAAACTACAGCATTATTATGACATGTACAATAATGAGTTAATATTTTTATTTGCATATTCACCATACTTATTGGACATCTTCCGTAACATGAGTACAATGGCGTAAATATGACATAGATTTTTTAAATGTTTATCCAGTTTTGTGGGTTATACTATCATTAAATCTATATACATATTCTTAAAAATTAACTAAAAAACTTTCAAAGTTGGTATCCAAAGGGATCAAAGTCTTTGGTTCATCATTTATATACAAATTATCAAAATAAATAAAAAATTATACCGTCCATATTCAAGATATGGCAATAAATAATACTCCATATGAGATCAAAAATTCAATCTTAGTAATATCTAAGCACCAAATAGGCCTAAATTAAAATAAAACGTGGATTAACATTACAAAAGAACGAATTGTTTCACATTTATTATCTCTACTATTTATATATTTTATGATAAAATATTGAGACATAACATTGTGCAATATAGTGTCATAATATGCAAGACAGAAGATATACTTGGAACAATTTTAATTATTAGCAACTGGCTCTCTGATTATATGCAAATGCGCTGACGGCAAGTAAATAACAATTCACTTTGATTTAGAGTAATTGACGCCAAAAAAGCTTTGTATCCTTTAACATTTTACACTAGCTAAATATTAAATTTCGGCCGGTCAGCGACATTGCGTTACAAGGCACAAAATAAGACATCAGAATAAAATTATTCGCAATTGAAAACAGATAATATACTCTACTACGTACTCAACAGTACAGGAAAGTTCACCGAAGGAAAGGAGGGTTAACAGTAGGAATAGCTGATATGATTTCTTATGATTAGGATGTTAGTAACTATGCATTCATCTACAGAGATTATTAGTTAATATATGAGGTTAAGATTGTGTTCTAGTTCTATAGAGTCATATCGATATTGGACAAAAAATGCAGCGCACGAGTCGAATCACAAACGATTACTGGTTAACAATTTCACTTCACTTATTAACGTTTAGCGATAAGAAAACTCACCCAAGAATATCTGCGCTCCTCTTATCGTTGATAGATCCAACTATCGATAGTAGTGACATCTAGACATTATTAAGCACAGACTAAAAGGGGAATAAGTCGAATACTATCATATAACACCCAATTCTTAACAATATGATTAAACTGTTCACATAAAACATTTTAATTAATAATACTGATATAATTTATGTTAAGTGCATTGCACTTAATTTACGTGTAATGTAAGGAGGATTCTATTATACTATGGATTTACCGTGCTTTTGCTTCCCCGTCATCTGGCTACGTATGTCCATCTTGATCTGTCTGAAGTAAATGGAAAAAAGGTGAGATTTCGCTAATTAATCAATACAAAGACTAGCATTTTTAAATATATCTAGCGTAAAATAAGTTTAAATGATTTATATAAACATTTACTTCTCACGACCGGTAAAGAAACACTACCTACTAAAGAGCGATAAAATTATCTAAGCATACTAAAACCATAATGTAAATTTACATTAGAATTATCTAATAGGCTTAACTTCATGGTTGCTGTAAAAACCAGATTTAGTTATCGGTAATTGGGGTGAATATCAATTATTGAAGTCATGTGTAGGTTCTACTTACAATGGGGAGAAGGAAACGTAGACATTATCGAAATATTAAACTTTACAGCAACCGAGAAGTTTAGTAGTTCTACTTAATACAATTTGGTATTTATTTCAAAATACCGAAGTGAATATCATTTCACGAAATAATATGATACATATATGGGAGCAGCGACCACATATTTAGTTATTTGAACGTAAACCTTAAGCTTTTGTTTTGACACGAAAAAGAACAAAACATTCAATATAGGGCTTAAGTGTTTGAAAAAATCTGTTTTAAATGCAACATAATTGCAATGAGATGAGTTCTCCAGCAAAGAAGGATTTGCAGCAGAAATAAGGTACGGTCGTCAATCCCTGTCACACCGTGTAGCCGTCACCGGCCGTAGCTCAGTGGCTGACGTGGAAGCAATGGCACTAGGCGTGCGGCTGTCAGGAAGCGGCCGGAGCCCCGCCGGGTTGGGGCACCGCGGGGCACACGGGGCCTCGCACCGCCTCTATGTAGTCCTTTATTAGGGTCGCGATCTGATATGCCTGAAAGGGGGACACATTTTAAAATTCTTCAAAATTTGAGTTTATTATCGTCATCTCAAACGTATCTTCTGTCAAATTTAAAATCTATAAGTAAATATTTACCCTCGTCCCTTAACACAAAATTAATTAATTAACTACAGGATTTACCTGGTCAGTGGAAAGCACTAGCTTGGCGTGTTTCTTGTCAGCCCTAGTGACCAGTAGTAACGCCCTTGGTGCGGGAGAGACAGCCAGCAACTGATCATGGTCGTGGGAGACCAGCGCAGCTCGAGACCCGCGTCGTAGCAACGTCAATCCACGTGCATCCACCGCTAGCCAGAGAGCTCGAGGCCAGTTCGATGTAAACGATTGCTGGAATTTGATTATGAAGATCCAAAAATTACAATTTATTTACTAGTTGTTTAAATTTTCATTTACTGCCCTTTAATCAAGGGCGTAGAGCGAATATGAACTGCCAGGAAACACTTACTATTTTGAATATTTTAAACCATTACATCACGGTCTATCTTAGCTTATTAGAAGCATATTTGTAGTACATATTTTACACGATTACAGGTACTAACAACTTGCTATGTAGAAATCACAAAATTTGATCCCGCTAATTTGGAGTTGTGGAAAAGAAAAGGTTTACACCTCAACAGTCAAAGAGAATCAGAAATCAGAATATCAGAAAACAGTAACTATTAAGAGACACAACAAACATTTATTTATAAAGTATAAGTAGTAAGCAAAAAAAGCATCCAAACAATCTAAAAACTAATTTGTCTATGGAGTTTCTGACTTACCATTACATCAAATATCGTGGCTCTAGCAAGAGGCCACGAAGCAGCCAGCGTTAAAGCTCGTTGCATGGCTGCGTGGGGCGGAGTTCCCCGCAGCGCAAGATGATGCAAGCGGACGGCTGGAGCTGGCAGCCCCGGAGCCAATCTGGCTGGAAGCACCGCTCCCGCCGCTGCGGCACATTCCTCGCCCCCAGAGCATTCGCCTTTCACTACTTGAGCGTGGAGTGCTGCTACCATTACCTGTAGGCGACCCATTTGGATGTTAAATCGTTTCTCTTTTCTTACATGGATTTGGCTCAAAATCACTTAATCATCGTATAAAAGCTAAAGTTTAATCAGTTTACATACCGCTTCGTCAGTTTCAATGGGCAGGCGGTCGTGTCGCACCGCATGTAGCAGTTGATAATACAACAATTCTAATTCCGCACCGCAAGCGCTGTGTAGGGGCCGCTCACCAAGGAACAGACGCTTTTTGAATACTAGCCTAAATAAAAACCATCTCGTTAGAATTTATAAAGGCTTATATCGATATTGTTCAACATATAATGGCGTCGATGTAACCTGCAAGCGGCTGCCGTAGCGCCTGCCTTCTCCCATCGAGCGAGCACGTCCCCGACTCGCTCGGCACCGCCTAACGCACGCTCGCCCGTTCCCGCTGGGGACGAGTTAGCGCACACCTCGTATAAGGCGTACCCTAGAACAAATTTATAGCTTAAGCCTAGACTATGTTAATCTTAATCGACCTCAAATATTACTTTTTACGCTCTAATTCATCATTCATTTTTTTAATGGTTATTTTTAGGCCAGAACATGATATAATTAATTACTATTTTCTGAGCTTTTTTATAAAGACATAATTATTATAAATAAAATATAATTTTAAATTATTCGTCTTACATAAATAATTAAAATTAAATTACATGTGAATTGTTATTTTTTTGAAAATACTTATTTATTATATACACCACACACACCATTTTCTAAATTCTTACAGTTAGCTTTGATTTTAATATGAAAAGTAAAAATTTCGTTTACATTCAATGAAATGTGTATTTCACTTCCTCTAGCGCAAATAAGAAGCGAGGTACTTATAAACAAAAATGAATCTTGAGAAAACAAGCCTACCCGTAGCAGTATCAGTAAGTCCAATTTTCTCTCTCAGCATAGCCACAAGATGGTCGGCTGTAGCCGCGGGTCCAAACACGAGCCCATGCTGTTTTCCGTCCAGTAACAGCACCCGAACATGCATCGGCCGTCGCGCAGCCGCACAGAGTAACTCCTCTTTGGAAGGCGCCGCGACGCGCCTCGGTACTTGGGCTATGCTTAAAGCCACCTGATAATATTTTTAACGGTTAAAACTGGCAATAACTTATACTTTGTATGTGTACATAATGTGTTGGCAGTTAACAACTATATATGTATTCACAAGGATTGACAGTACCTAGGAATCGAACCAAGTGTTCGTCTTGCGGCATGATTACTATTGTACCAACTGGTTACAAGATCAATCTCACTATTAGCTTAATTATAATAAATCTAAATTTATTAAAATAAGGAAGTTAAATATAATATCTTTAACACTATTATAGACTTTTAAAAAAGGGTTTTTATGCATTATGAAATTGTTTTAGCTCTTAACCTGTTCTGCCCGTCTTGCAAACTTTCCCTCTTCGCCAGTATGCAAAGCAGCCGCTCGGTATCTCAGATGAGCTAGCAGCAGCCTCCGCAGGGGCTTCGCCGGGGGCAAGGCAGCTCCCACCGCAGCGCACAGCAAGGCCCAGTGACGCGCCGACACGCGAGAACTGGGCTCTGGGTGATCTGTCGTCTGTGAAAGACAATTTACTACTAGTCATAAAGTTAACGGTGGTAAGCTTTGAAAAAATATCATTTAGTTGTAGTTAGCTATAGTTAGTTATACTTAATGCCAAGGACGTAAGTACGAAATCCAGCTTCTTTTATTTTTAGGTTGTTTTG
The DNA here is from genome assembly GCA_963693355.1 of Pontia daplidice. Classification (NCBI taxonomy): domain Eukaryota; kingdom Metazoa; phylum Arthropoda; class Insecta; order Lepidoptera; family Pieridae; genus Pontia; species Pontia daplidice. The sequence continues at coordinate 2,096,827 of CAVNZL010000137.1, read as the reverse complement.
CTTGTCTCCGTTCATCATACGAAGGAAGGTAAAGTCAGCCCATTGTCTTTACTTGTTCACTTAAGAGTGGATTGACTTGGTAAAATCATGTTTTATAACGATATTGACCTGTTTAATAAGTTGCATGTATAGTTCACAGAGTAGCGTGTCCTTCTGCAGACACCGTTGCAGCAGAGACTGCGCAAGCGCCACTCTATCGTCACTATCACTTTCGTGGCTGCTGACGCTACTGTTACTAGCGAGGTTGCTGCTGCTACCTTCATTGCTGGTAAGGCCCGCGTGGCTCATTATGTCCTGTTTTAATATTAAAGAATTATTATTTTTTACCGTGTAATTTATTTGTGATACAATTTTGAGTAAGGCCGTCTTCGAAAGGAATAATCAAAACGCTTTCAAAATATTTTTTAAATGTTTAGGTTCTATACGTTAAGGTTCAAGAGTTGTGTGCCAAATGCGGTCCAGAAAAGAGAATTTTTTTTTGTTAAAACTTAAAATTTCCTAATTCAAACAAACAAAGCCTGGGATTTAAGAAAGCAATGCTTATGTGTTTAAGGAATAAAATAAATATATTATTGTATAAAAATTATTAAATATTACTTCCTATAAATATACCTTGAAAATCTGCATAGCGGCAACTTCCTCGGCCTCGTTGAGTTTCGTGAGCGAATGTGGCAATGTACGGGCCCAACACCAATATGCCGCTGGAAAGCCCTTGTAGCTCTCGCCCTGAGATTCCGCTGATAAATCAAGTCTCACTCGTTCTAATCGGTGCTTACTTAACCTGGAAATATCAGGTATATCATACCAATGGTTCAGATATTGAGTTCCTTATACAGATTCCAAGATGGCATATATAAGATGATATGATAAGATAAATTATAAGTGGTGACATATTGTGTACATCATAATATATAACTGACCTCCTAAGGGTATTCCTCAAGAAACCACCAGCAGAGAGATCCGGCGGCCGCCTCAAAAGCCCGCCATCAATGAGAGCTCGACGCGCGGACCGTAAAGCGCCCGCAAGACGTGTACGCTCGCTCACTGGCGCCGCACGCCTCGGTGGTTCTTCTGACAAACTATTGCTGAGTGTCGGACTGTATGCTGCCATGAGCCACGCCGCTTCTTGCTTCTGAGCACATTCCAGGACTATACACCTGGAAGGTTAAAGGATATTTTAAGTGTCAGTGCAATGAGTGAATATTATTAAAAAATTAGCAAATTATAATAAGCTATGCTAACAGTTATTAAATAAAAAACCTATATAAGCTTAAAAATATATAGTATGTTGTATTTCACAAAGGCATAGAAAATATATCCTAGACGTAAAATCTGTCTTATAATTTATGCAAAACCCCTCTTTTTTTCCAGGTGGAGCCCTAAGAGAAGTGCTAACCACCACCCCATTTACACCTGCAATTCAAGTAGGCTTACATGTGTTGCCAACCTACCTTTAAGGGATTTTTAAGCCCTTCTTAAGGCACTCTATCATCCATATAACCTTACTTCCTTAAGTTTTCATTATACATTTGGAAACAATGTTATTAACTCTCTAATAAAATTTAACTCACCGAAGCCCGTCATGTTGTCCATGATGTGTCAAACTGAGGGTTAGCCCGTTGTCCACAGGGTCCATGAGTATAGCTGCGATGTTTGAATATGGGTATTCCGCTAATACTACTTTATCGGCCGGTCGGACTAAGACCACACCTTCTGAACCCACTCCGAGTAATACATTTGGACCTGCGATACGAAGTTGTATGAAATGCATATATTTTATGTGTGTAGTACATATATTTAGCGAAAACCTTTTTGTATACTTCTAACTACTTACATTACAGAGGTGTTTAGGTGCTGAAAAAAATTGATTCTGAACCGTGTATTTTTACTTAGTAATTATTTTGAGTTGTATTGGGTCCAGTGCCTTCAAAAATTACAATTATTGTTTGAATGGAAAAAAAACCTCGTTCATTAATTAAATATATTTTTACCTATACTATTTAAAAAACGTATAATCCTATTGTACTTCAGAGTATGCATAGTATACATAGTATAGAGATAAGTAAACTTTAAACTTACCGTGTGCCCAATACCCTTTATACGTGACCGGGAACAAAGTGACGCCGTACAAAGGATACTGCATTACACAGGACAGATAAAGAGCTTTTGCCGTCAGCTCCGCCCGACCTGCGCCATATTGCCTGTGCGCTTGGGCTAATATTGTTGCCTGTTGAAAAAATAAAACATTCATTATAGAGACATTATTTGATTTAACGGTTATTTTTTCCGACAGTAGGCATTTTAATGATAGATTTTTTTGTTGTTTTCCTTATTCCTTTTTTATATATCTCCACTACCTGTTTACATTACTTTATTTTAATTATGTAAGTATAGATATAAGTGGATAATAAAAGTGAAACTATATTGGGGATTCGATACGAAGGCGAAGTTAAAGAATGGAAACTTGCCCACTGGTGTGCCGGCCTGGTCTTGGCGATGCGCGGGGGGAGGAATTGTTCGGGATGCGAGTAATAGGCGCGCGTGTGCGGTGGCGGGGGGCTGGCAGCAGGCTCGCCTAGCGACACCTGGGCCTGTAAGCCAGCCAGTTGCAGAGCCACCTTCTCCGATACGGGGAATTCGTCCATCTGAAAATATAAATACTCAGTAAAACCGAACCAATACGGTGTATGCAAAAAACTGTGTACTAAAAGAGAATTAATGTTGTTTACCTTCACCACACTGTGTACAGCTTGGGCATAAAGCAAAGCGACCTCTACCGGATCGTGCGGAAGTTCCCGACCGCCTCGGAACAGACGTCTCTTAAACACGAAACGATTGTCAGCCGATCCACCGCCAGGACCTTGTTGCCTGGAAAAAGATTTCATAATTAGTAGTGTTTAATACAAGCAAATTATTAAAATAAAAATCTCAAAATGTTGTAGATTAAAAATTGTACTTTAACCTCAAGGTTTCTGGAAGTTCAAATGAAATCATTAATAATGAAAAGAATACTGTTGCTTAAGAATAAAATTCATATACTATCCAAAGAGTTAACTTACATCTCCCAAGCAGCAATAACGTCATATAGATAATGCGTGGCTCTAACATGCTCCTCTGTACTGGCCCTCTGTTGGTATACGGCCCAACCAGCGCGGGCGTTCGGCGGCAAACCCAACTTATCAGCCAACCTTGCTGCTGCTGCTGCTGCCGTGTCAGCAGGGTGCACATCGATTGCCTTAGTTCTTCCATCCAGAAAGAAGAATCGACATACTATTGTACCGAGACGCCGCATTGCCTGGAAAGGGCATATCGTAAGTGTAAAGTGTTGAAGAAATTTAGTAACTGAATGCGTAATCATTGATAGCAATTTAAACTTAATTTGAACACCTAACTTATTGGTACCAACTATTAACAATAATTGTAATATTAAATTTGCGTGTGTTCAATGTTAATACACTTTTAATCAGAGCGTCCAAAATCATTCTCTTAAATGTCAACACAATAGTATGAACATTAAATAGATAGATATTTTCGCACTTTTCATGGCTGTTAGGTAAGATATTTTTGTAAGATAAATTCAGCTTAATAATTAGGTAAATTACATTATTAATAAAGAATTTTTTTTTTCTAATTAAAAATGGTAAATGAGGACCATTTTTGGTAAAATCTTCGCCAAGTAAGCAGGCGGGAACCTACTGTACGTCACAGAATACTTACAGCAATCTCAACTGTGCTGGGCGGCAGCTGCCTTGGCGCTGCTCCCCTACAATTATCCAAACACCACTGGGCACAGTGTGATGCGCGTGCGCTTGACGTCACAGACCCGACCGACGTCACAGATCCAGCCCCAGGTGAGCCAAGGACGGGCTTTGCGCGCAAACGCAACCACGCGCAATAATATCGCGCCAGGCCACGACTTGGTTGCCAGGCAACGGCGCACAAACAAAGTATAAGCCAGACGCGTTCCGCCCATTCTTCTACGGGGCATTCGGTTATCTGGGAAATGAAACGAGAATTTATTTAACTTGACACTGTGCTGTGATTGCTATATTTATGTTTACACTACCAACGAACCTGGCGGACACACTGGACAAGTATTTCATCACGAAGTTCCTCACGTTCTAAGCCCTTGGAGATGATAGATTGAATCACTTGTGTTTCCTTCTCTGATGTGAGCTCTCCTCTCATGTACCGGCAAAGATCCTGAGATAAACACGAAACTCAAACTTATTTCTTCATTAAAATTTTACTCAACAAAAAAACATTGATAACGTGTTAAATAATTTTAATTTTTTTACAAAAAAGGATTTTCGAAGCCAAATTATTTAAATCTTTTTCCTTTTTTTACTACACAATGGTGTTGAGACACTTACTCTAAAAATATTGACCGCCGCTGTAACGCTATCAGGATCATGAAGTTGTATATGTGATGTCGGTATATTATTGCCTTTGTGGTATGTGATCATCTCCTCCTTGGTTAACAGCTCCATAGACTTGCTTTTACGGGTTAATGTTGCCATTATTGTACCTGAATTTATTATTTCATTATAAATTATTTGGTTTTTTTTTTGAGAACTAACAGAGAAAAGTGGACAATGTTCGCAAAATAAATGTAAAAAAGTTTTGAAAAAGTCATAAGATTTTACCCTCAGGCGATCGTGGATGGTCGTTGAAGAACAGTTTGGCAAACTCAGTCAAGTCAGTGTCTGCTGGAGTATCAGTGCTGACTGGCGCTTCCAGTTGATGCAACCTCCGTTCCACTCTCTCTTTTCTACGTGCAGATCTTTCTGTGTTCTATAGATAATATACATATATATAATTAGTACATATATACCTATTGAGAAGCTTTTTGATTAGTGACCGTCGGCAAAGATTGGTTGTTTGGGGTTGGTAGGCATACAAGATAACTTTTGTACTTGGATTAAGTAACGTAATAACGATGGAATGTCCTATTGGAGGGAAGTATCCTCGTATATTAAAATATATACGAAGTTTTTACTAAACTAAAAAAAAAGGTTTTTTAATTTAACTGTAGATGTCCCCAGTTTTGACAACATTTGTTATTAATAGTGTCGATCGATTGATCCAACAAAACAAGGATTTTTCAATCCGTACCAATCATATTTGAGACTGGGGCGTTCTATCGAACAAATTCCTCAGATTTAAAGTATATATACGATTCACCTTCGAAATTACATTCTTGTCTTTCAAACCACTAAATAAATCTTAAAGATCACATTAACTGTAAAAAAGAAGATAAAATAATACACATACTATTGTAATTACTTACATTCACGTCTCCATTGGTCACGGGCGGCGGGCTAGTACATTCCATTACAACAGAAGGCGTTTCCACTTGTTCCGGTGACGTAACATTACTCGGCAATGGCGGCAATGGTGCTTCCGGTTCCATTTCAGGAGTTTTGGTTGGTAAGCTGAAAGAAGAAACATTATCTCAACCTACTTGACAAATGTTTCTCAAAGAATTACTCGGAACTTAGTGCCGGTCAGTAAGACATATTATTTAAAAACTTAATATATGTAAAATATATTACATGAATTAGACGGTAATAGTAGATGTTTCTTTGATGTATAAAGCCTTTTATATCAGAATCATAAGTATCATTAGCGCCGATAATTACGTAATTGTAAAAGACAAGTTAACAGCAAGTTTTAACTAATTTACCTACCTACATAGGTTTTTATAAGAATAATTCCAGTAATGAGAATATGTAGTTTAGAACAGTAATCAATTTCTTGACCCACGGAGAGTGTAAAAACCTTACCCATTATTTTCTGGTGGGTTAATCGGTGGTGGGGGTGGAGACATAACTGGTGGGTGTGCGTCATTAGGTCTCGGTATAACAGATTCATATATAGGTTCTTTGTCTTTAACAACAGCAAGCTTTCCATTTGGCACGATACCGTTCGTCAATTCTGGCGGTGTGGTATCTGAAATTAAGGATGAATATGATCTCATGTTCTACTGAACTACGCACATGTGGAGTTGATATTGATGTTTCTATTAGAAATTACTTTTTCCTTAGTTGTTTTTTCAAATTATATGTTAGGTATATTAATAATAATAATAATCCTCATGGGTATTATGATTTTTGGAGTTAATAGGAGAAATTGATTCTGTGGAATGCATTCCTTACTATCATTGCCATGGTACCTCTTGATATTTCTTTTCAACAAAAAATAATGATCGAAATAACTATAAATAACGAAATTATCGGCGAACACGCAAGAAAAGTATAATATAATTTTTTGAAGTTGGTTAAAATATTATTATAAACAAACAGCATAAAATAAACAAGAGCATGCTAGAAAAACAATACAGTCAAATATTATGTTTTTATAAGTCGTCAAGTAACAGAACAAATAAATTCATCAGTACAATCTTATTTGTACTGACAAAGAATTTTCAAGATGCTAGTTGTGTGCTTAACTAGTGTTTAAGACTTGAATAAAAACCAACAGCCATTTTGACAAAAAGTTCATAAAAAGGCCAGCATATAATAATCTAGCTACTAGAAAAAATCATCTACCTAAAATAAAATAAAAAATGGATTCTTCAAAGTGCACCAACATTCTTGAAAACGTGCTTATTAATAAAATCGTCTTATGACAACAGTGTATATATGCCGGATTCATGCCAAACGAAAGAAAAGTGAGCATGCCACACCTTTGACAGGGGGCGGGGGCGGTGGTCCCGCCGGCTCTGGCAAAGAGCAGTGTGGCGGTGACGGGAAGGCGGGGGAGCCTTCCACCAAAGGCTCTGATGCCGGAGGTGGAGGGAGAATGAGCGATGATGACATCGCGTCGCCGTTGGGTATGCGACCTAACACAGTATAAAGAGTAGTCAGTTGCTTTTAACCCTTCAAAGACCTTACCTTCCTACTTGCTCTTTCATGGCTAACGAACATGATCATATGTGTGTTCACAGTAGACGTATACCCAGAAGAAAACTATATTCGCTGATAGTAAATATGTTAATTTAGATTTAGGAAGCGCCACTTCAATTGGTAAACTCCTTACCATTCATAGAGGTCGTCATGTTGACAGGTGACCCATTGACAATATGATTTGTAGAGACAGGCGTCGCTGGCTGAAGTATGGAGTGTAAGGGCAGTGATGTCGGTGGTGGAGGCGGAAGGGCTTCGGATGGTGCACCGTCGGGCTTGCGTTGGTCTGGGTTCTTAGTTAGCTCACTCATCTCTTCTGCTAACACGTGCTCCAACTGAAAACAACAAGCAAATAACTTAACCGTATACGAGAAACGAAGAAATATGCAACCTTGGGTATTTAAGGGTTGTGCTATGCTTTCCCAACTTCCCCAATCCCAACTTAGAAAAAAATATATAATAATTATAAATAAAATATATATCTTGCTTTTATAAGTATATTATAATTTTAATAATTATTTATATGACGCATAGTACTTTTTTTTTGATTATATTACTAAAATTGAAATACACAAATTATATTAAAGCAATGTTTTGCAGCCGGTGGAATAATGTTAGCTTATAAGACCCTACCTCCTGATTCAAATCATCAGCTAGCCGTTCAATAGAGTCTCCAATCTCATGGATGGTGGGTTGATGGGCCGGTTGCCCATCCGGGGCGCCCCTTTGAGCAGGCACGTCCGCCAGGAAATCGAATAGATTATCCAAATTCACGGATTCCGCGCGAGCAGAGCAGCTTATTCCGCGAAGGTTCTCTGCCATACTTTCTAGTTCTGCTCGCTCTTGTTCTACCTTTTCAGCAAGACTGAAATGGAAATAACTTTTTTAATGATTTTATCGATATTTCACAATTTATGTCACTACCTAAAGAACTACTAAATATTATTTTTATGTTTTAGAAATAGAAAATTTTCATTCCAACTTTGAATTTTGTAAAGAATTATTTTTATATTGTTATTTTTTTTAGATTTACGCCTGTACAATGTCAATTCTTAAATCTAAAATTTCAAAAGATATCAATTTTTTCCATAGTTGACAATGGTAAAGGGGAGATTGTGACTCAGGACACTTTTTGGGAACCTAACGAGTGGTGAAACAAATTAGTGCGGAATGGATAAAGCGAAAGCAATATATCATATTGGACATACCTATTCCTTTCTTCTCGCAACTTGATCTCTTGGTTGACTCTCTTCATTTCCCTCAAAGCAGTGGCTACTTCCCTCGCAAAGGCGCCTCTCAAATGCCTCTGCAGAGTAAGAGCCGCTCTTCTGAGCCTCAGGAAGACGGTTCTTTCATACCAGCCTCGCCAAGCTGCTTGAAGTACGATTGCAGCCTTCCGCCACTGCAGATATTGTCGACGCGAAACCGAACCTTTGTACCACTGCGGACAATTCAAATTTGATTAACATTTGTAATAAATAATATCCAACTTGTGATATGTTATCTGCAATGTGGTTTTCGTTGGATCGACTATATATACATTAAAGTATTCTAAATGTTATTTGAAGCAGTACAAAATATATGAGCCAACCTTTTGTATGAGTAAAGCTGAAGTTTGTAGCAACGCCGTCCTTTTAGCTTCGAGCGGGGCGTGCACTGAACTCCTCATGAATATTTTCGTGTGACCAATTTGCCAGTCGTCTTTTGGCGCGTTTACGAGTAGCATAATATCTCTGAAATATTTATGTTTTACAGTGTAATTTGTAATGTATATATAATATTATAATTAAATTAATAGTTACGTTTCTTATCTGAAAGTAAATTTTTTATAAACATATTTTATTACTTACAAATATATATACAATAAATAAACATTAAATTAACTTACCTGAAAGAAACATTTAAGACACCTATTTATACATAATTTTTTTTTAATTACAAAATTGATATCTACCTTCATAGGAAAAATATTTTATTATTGACAGAAGAAATTGTCATATTATTTACAGCATAAAGCATAAAATAAAAATAATAAATAAAGAGTATATTTTTCTTTTAAATATGAAAGTTGACCTTTATTCATAAATAACTTTTACATTAATGTTCATTAACGATAGTACAACAATAAAGGAGTAGTTAATTAATTTAAAAGTTTCAACTCACGTAATATCCGGTTCTAAGGGCCTCGGATGCGGTAAGAGACATCTGTAGCGCGCTTGGAACAGCGGTGCCGGTAAGTGGACCGGATATCCGTCTCTTCGGATTCGTACTATCTCGTTCATACCCAAATATCGCAGCTGTTCTAACACAAGCTTTTCATTGTATTTACCAGCTACTTTGTTTTCGTTCGGCTTTATACATCGCACGTACCTGAAAAATGGTGATAATTTTGATTAATTATTGAATATTTGTAAGGGGAGAGGGGTGCTTTCTCGAATAATACCATCTTGTGATTCATTATTATTTATTACCTTAGAGAACAATAATTAATAATAATTAAAATAAATTCGCAAAGAAAATCAACAAAATATTAATAGAGGTCCGTCTAACTGAGCTGACTTTTTATTGTTCGACAGTAGTGGGGAGCGTCGAATCGGAACACGTGTTCAACAAAGGATGACGTAATCGGACGATGACTTGAAGTTTACATTATATTTGCGCCGATATCTTATACTTTGTAACTGAACAAAAAATAGTTAATTTTCTATTATACATATTAAAAAAACATAATCATGGATTTATTATAGTAAGTAAAATCTCGGCCGGTTTGGGGTAAACAAAGCCTTTAAAAAAAGGTATAAAATCATTAAATATATTATATATTTTAGAACATAAAAATACACACCAAACATCAGTAACTTGTAACATGTCGACTAAAGACTGCAATTGCGCTCTAAAAGTGTCAACAACAGTTGGTCGGCCTTTTGAAGTCCCTCGTTGTGTTGTGCTAGTTGAACCGGGGCTTGATAGTGAAACATCCTGCAAAGTTATAAATTCATTAACGTTTAAGCACATTAGATATTATTATAGTACATGTAGATAGCACACAATACAGTATCCACGTTGAATGGATTAAAGAAAATATGTTTCTCAAAAATGCCTTTTTAATGTATTTACATGCAAATGAATGGGTATGTGGTATGCGTATACGTTAAGCGATGGATATTCCAAACAATTTTAATAGTTTTCTAATTATATACAAACGATGCATGTTTTTTTAATTTCTATTTAGTTCCAAATACCCTCCAAAACTATTCCACTTTGGATATTATTTGTAAAGGATTAAATAACCAATATTTAGAATTATCAGTAGAAAATTATCAATGCAAATAGTAGAAGCAAGAATGATTTAAAAACTTACGTGGCCTGGCGGCGCCAAATCCTGTACGTAATCCGCCAATTCCCGGACAAATGGATTGGCAGATCGGCTAAGATGATCTATAAACGCGTCTTGTTGTGTGTCCCGATTCTTATCGACGAATCCGTGTACGCTGTACGTAACCGTGCCCGCGTAATGTTGTACGCCGAATTCCTCCTCCCATTTCCTACGGGATCCTTTAACGAAGGTCTGGTGATCGCCGAATTCGCCTTGGATGTTTGTTAGGTATGCGCTGTCGGAGCCCTGGAATATTAAAGAAAAAGTTGACATAGATTTTTGAAAAATTAAAAATATATAAAATCTGTCGGTATAACGTAAAAACTCTTGGAAGAATTAAAATGAGCTAAAATAAATTTTTTTCTACCAATCCACCCCTGATTTCGTCATCGTTTTACATTCAATGTTTTCATTTATTAAAAATATGTGAGGTTTTATTTGATAAACATACTATATATAAAAATACATGAATGTTTTTCATTAATTGTGATTTAAAAAGAGAGAGAAAGAGAATTCTTTGAAAATATCACCTTAGGCATATGGCATTGTTCGCTGAGCAGTTTGAGCAGACTTCTTGGTGGTTTCTCGAGTAACTCAAGGCAGGCAGCGTTGTCCGTGAATTGTATCTGGTTGTATTTTATTCCTTCTTGACGGTACTGTAATTAAAACAATATTTATATTTATTAATATATAAAAAAAAAAATAGTGCACCGTATTATTGTCGTAGAGTGCCGGTATGAGAGAACTAAACTTTTAATTCCATTCATATGATTATATGATAATTCAATTTTAATTTATTTACGCAGCATATGTGATATAATAAAATAAGTATGATATATAGAAAGAAAAGCTATTATTATCTTGAAGCATTTTCTAGTACAATTAGGCGTTACTTCGTGGGTAGTTCATAATATAAAGTTCTAATAGACCAATTTACTATTTAATTCTTTTTGCTATCACTCCCCAAAAAAATATAAAAATATATGTATAAAACCAATATACATACAATTTCTTGCTCCAACGCGAACACGTAATTGTTGAAGAACATATGGAGCTTCTCATTCGCGTAGTTGATGCACAGCTGTTCCAGAGAGTTCGATGCGAAATTCTCAAAGCCAAAGATGTCTAGAACTCCCAAAGCTCGCCTCGCTTCTCTTCCAGGTGCAGAACAACTGTTTACGTGACGAACGAGCCAGGCAAACGTCCTGGAGTATAAGGCACGGGCCATGGCGTGCCGGTTTTCCCTTGCCTATAACCGAATAATTCAATTTATTTCCTACTCATTTAATAACGTGGTACTTGTATGTATGGTTGTCTTTCATGCAAAACTATTGAACAGATTTTATTTTAATTTTACATGGCTACGGCGGTGACGCTATTATATACTTTTATAAATGCACTAGCTGATCCGGCAAACAAGTGATTTCAATTTTCAATTAATAAATAAAAAATAAGGGTTGATCGTAAAAGGGTGAAAATTTAGGATTGTATGTATTTTTGTATGTTGTATCATAAAAAAAAACAAACTAAAAATTTTGTCTAAAAAATAAAAAAATAAATTTAGGGGTGGACTACCCTTAACATTAAGGAGGATGAAAAATAGATGTTGGCCGATTCTCAGACCAACTCAATAAACTCACAAAGTTTCATGAGAATCGGTCAAGCCAAGAGAAGTTCAAGTAAGAACATTGTGACATGAGAATTTTATATATTAGATATACCCAGATCACAGTTAAATAACCATCACTAAAATGCTGACCCTACTGGGAATCAAACCCATTATCTTGCCCCAACTAGTGATAGATGTAGATAGTACAATTATATACCTCGTGCAATCTAAATGGTATATCTGTGACATTCCCTCGCACGTTGATCTGTCTCTCTAGTAAAACTCGTTGTGCAGTGGGCGGAGCCAACCCTAATAAATTCGCGACTGCGTCCACAGCCTCTGCGTCTTCCGGGGCTAGTGTGGTACGTTCGCCGTCTATATCCTGGAAAATATATTACTCAATTACTGTCTAGGAACAAGACCACCACGTTTGAAAGTTTAAATATTATAACAATAATATCAAAAACCTTTAGTAGTTTCAATAGTCAATAAAAAGATTTAAGTAAATTTATCTTCATAGGTCGTACCTGAAACTGGATATTGCCAAGCCACAGTACTGCTGCCAGCACTTTAAATAGGCCTTCGCACATGTGTGGCGGCACTTGAAGCACCGTCAGGGCCAGTTGTAACGCCTCCAGTTTGCCCTGTTCTCCACCACGACTTCTCGCCTCTTCATCTTCAGGTCGAAGGTACTTAAACGTGACACCGTCTCGGAGACGAAGGATGTTCTTGAGTTCTGCATTGTGCTGAAATGTAATTAAATTGATTATAATATATGAAAGCGACAATTTTTCGGTCGCATTAACAATAATACATTTTCATATATTTTTATGTAGGCGAGTGTCCATGGGCGGTATCGCTGACGACCAGGTGAGCCTCCTAGACATTTTCCACCTGTTATATTAAAAAAAATCTTAAATTCAAATATAATTTGAATTTTAGTAACAATAAAGTTACTACTTGACTTTTAGTAGATTTTTCCGCGATTATACTTGCATTGTACTATATTCAAAGCTTCGTCGTAGTTCAGATCAGACATATAACATATTTTGCAAATTGAAAAATGATTTGAGTAATGTCAATTAAAGATCCTAGTTAAACACACCTTTGCACCTTCGACTAATTGATAGAAGACATGATAGTTTGTTTCTCTTGGGGCTGGGCCAGTGATCCTCGCTCGTTCGAGTAGAAAATCTCTCAATACTGCACCTCTTATGCCACCACGATGATCGAGTCGCACTTCAACAAATTTGCCGAAACGCGATGAATTATCGTTTCGAACAGTCTTTGCGTTACCTAAAAATTTAAAGAAAAACACTTTATTAACGGATTTAAGTTAGGTATTTTTGCAAAATTTAAATATATTTTACATTATTTTAAAATTTTCCGACGTTTCGCGTACTTTACATCGTGCGTGGTCACGGTATACTGAAGACAAAAGGTGTTGATTGTCAAAATAAGTGTCACAGCTGCAGGGAGGTTGTGTGTTATCTGTATTTATTGCCGCGGAGTTGGTTTTTTACAAAACTGGCTCACAATGGTTTTTCATGACATTTTAGTTAAGATATTATTGGATCCCATTATTATTTTATTAATAATACATTTCCTTCCTCCTTCGGAAATATTAGTGAAGTGGCATATGGTGTCGCAGTAATATTCAGTACCGAATTATTTCTATACAAATAAATGAAAGAGAGGTTATTTAAAGAGCAACATGAGCGAAACTGAACACAGTCGGTAGAGGCGCACTAATTGTCGAGTTTAAAGTTATATAATTCTAATCCATTAATTCTAAACTCGGGCAATTTCAATAAACAGTAAGTATATATACCAAAGGCTTCTAGAACAGTGTTGGCTTCAAGGATCTGCTGTTCAGCCCACGAGGCCTGCCCGCCAGCCGCGCAGAGGTACTGGAGAATTAATTTTGTGGTTTCCGTTTTCCCTGCACCACTCTCACCCGATATTACAACAGATTGATTTTTCTCGCCATTCTGAAATTAGATTATGAAGTCAATTTGTGTTTTCCCACTAAAGCGGGTCCGGCATCAGTTCATAGTAAAAAAATCTTCTTCCAATCAATTAGTTATTAAGTGTTTTGTCTTTACAACTCACCTACACTTTTAAAGCTTTGTTTAACTAATGTGAAAACAAAGGTAAAACTACGATTCTTTCTAACGAAACCTTTAAAAGATGATGTGGTATTTTTACCTGTAATGAGCTATACGCCGATTCCGCCAAAGCGAAGACATGTGGAGGGAGACTACCAAATGCTTTGCCGCGGTAATTTTGCATATCCTCCTGAAAAAAGACAGTCAGTAATCAGTTATGCAAAAAAACCTTTATTTACAACAGAGATGAGAATGAGAATTTTACTTTTAGTTTATAAGAAATATCAATCATATTTAATTTACATTCATTTCGTGAACCGAAGACTGGAAAGAGAGGTGCTCTTGCAGAACATCAAATAATTATTACTCAAAAACTGAAAGTTTGTTTTACAGCAAAGAGGTCAACAGACTAAACACAGATGCTACACAAAACATCCAATGAAATATTTGCACAAGTAGTTTTAGTCACTAGAGAAGCGACAGTAAAAATAAAAAGCACAGTTTGACGCTTCCATAATAGAGCTTTGTCCACTTAACAATAACTTTTGGCGCGAACCATTCACGGACCTCACGCATCTCTAGCTACGTCATTGCAATTTTCATTTATAAAAGGTGCTTGTGAGAGCTCTTTGTTTGGAATGTCAACGATCCTTAGATCATAATTGTTTTATTATCTGTTTACCGCGTTCCGATTTAAAAGCCATTATATAGCCAAAATTAGATTACGTTAATTTATCTTAAGTCTCATACAATTTGTTACAAAGGCCAAAATTTCTTTAAATTATATTTTACATATATACCTATAAGCCAGACTAACAAATATCACAGACAAATGTTAGCATGAATCGAACCTGAACACTGTTCGTCCGGTATTATGACCATTGTGGCAACTGAGTTTGTAATACTTACAAAATTATAACATCCCAGCTCCTTGTACGGATTGACTGCCACAAGAATTGAACCTGTATATGTCTAAACAGGTATTAAGGAAAATAAGAAGAAAATACAGGAAAAATTCGCGATTCGAGAAACCAGGGCAAAAGGCTGCTGTTGACACACGAGATGTTTTGTTTGGAGCGTATGTACTCGTTGAAATGTATACCCCAAAGGCAACATTATCCTTCTATTATTTTCAAGCTATTGTCATCGGTATTTTCTTTCATTGTTCAAAATCCTTTCAAATAATTATTTTGATTTAAATTGTGTTTGAGAATATGAATAAATTTTTTACATAATATAAATCACCCTTGTTTTCGTTATTTTACGTTTTATAACGCCAAAAGTTGGTTATAAATTCTACTTTTACATTTTTTTTATGAGACAGGGGGGCAAACGAGCAGGCGGGTCACAGAATAGTGCTTACCGCCGTCCATGGACACCTGCAACGCCAGGAGGCTTACAGGCGCATTGTCGGCCTTTAAGGGATAAGTACGCTCTTTTCTTGAAGAAATATAGGCTCAATGTCGTTCATATAGGAGTTATTTTGTACTCAAAGGATACATATATAAGGTCGTGTTTATATCTCCGCTTGAGGTTTTCATTGATTGCGTCTTCTGTGATGAGCGGCATCATCGTCATGTCGGGCACGCCGGGCCCCTCGTCCTTGTCTTGATCTTCCATGATGACTGGAAAAGAGCAGAAAATTAATTAAACGTAAGAGTGATGTCGAACTTATGAACGAAATTTTGAATCAATTAATTTTTTTATGTTTTCCGCATCAAATGAAATAAACAATAAGAAACCGAAGGTAACTGGTAAGTGCTTTTACGCAAAACAACGGATTTTAGCTAAACCTGCAGTTATTTTCCAAAATTAGACCTATAAATGTATTTATGTAGATAGATTTCAAATTGAGTTATTAAGGTACGATTTATAAAGCAAGTAATTCTCTCTAGAGCAATAATAATTTCTCTATTTACCACTGAAATTCTCAACCTCTTAAGCATCGTCGGCAATGTTTGCCCTGCGAAAATACTTGATCAGAAAGGACGCTATAGATTTTCTATTAGATCGGCTTGTTATGAGAAAGGACCTTCGATTATTCTTAATAGAAAACTACTGAGATTGAGGTGTCTATAATTGAAACAAACAAATACTATTTTCATAAGCTATAATAATATTTTTATGTTAAAGATATTAGCAACATAAACATAATCGACCGCATTATAAATCGAAGATTAAATCAGAGTACCGTTATTGTTTACTTTCTAATTATATGATATCCAAATAATAATAAAAATTGGATAAGTTAAATATAATCATATTAAATAACGTTACAATCCATTTAAAATAGCTACATAGGTAACGTAGTTTGCTCAAATTGGTCTTTGTATAAGTAAAATCTATATACCATTCATAGAACTGGACAAAAAACTTTACACAAAAAAACAATATTTCCCAAACAGAAGTACGTCACAATTTCTTGGCGTTGACAATATAATAGTCCTTGAGGCAGGACGCTCCACTCTCAGTAAGTTATCGAACGGAAATGTCACTCGCCAACTTGCGGATAAATACGTCACTGCACTCGGCATCATAGCATTGATACGTTTCGTAAAAAATTCTATTCTAGAAATACTAAGTACAATTTTATTTAGATTATCTAGTAAGTACTAGTTCGTGCTATCTATATTTGTATAAAGGGTCTATTACTATCATACGAATCATAGTTGTACTTGTATGTGGAACATATATGTTATATAGTTGTATTTGTTATATTTAGGTAAAATGTAATATGCCATCTATTGCGGTGTTGGGGAATCACACCAAATTATATATTACTCTGTAGTTTTTGTTCTTGCTCTCTCTGTTAAGAAAAAATGTGTGTGTAACAATATGTCCAGGTAATATTAAAAGTAAAGTACAGTTAAATATGTTTATTTCCTCGATCCAACCCTTTTAATAGTATTAATCAACTAAATTTTTTCATATCTTTTGAATATTGCTCAACCAATCACTACAAATAAATAATACTTACCATCGACGTATTGAAACTAGACTTACAAATCATATAACTGTGGGTGTTCCTAAGATATATTTTCAAACGGCTCTATTTATATCGGGAATAAATTGAAAGAGGTCTATTTCACTATACGTTATTGTGAAATTTCATACAAAGACACGATCAATCTATGTTACGGTAAAAACTCGACAGCCATAAAAGAAAGACTGTAATGAAACCAAGCATATTTCCTACATCCGCATATCATACGGCAGTATTTTTTCCTTGTCTAGCCAATAGTTAATAAACAACCTGTTTTGACATAATGATTCTTCGCACGCACTTGAGATTCCCTTTTAGGATAACGTACGAGACACAAATTGCATATACAGTTACTAGTTAGATCTATATTAATATCTAAAGGAATATACGGTTATCGAGAATAAAATCTGGTTTAAAAATTTTTCATTACAAATTCTTCGATAAGGCAATTATACATTGGACCATAGCTATTTATTTGAAAAAAAAAAAAAAGTTGTATCTAGTGTTTTAAAATTGGATATGTAACTTTATTTAATTTCTGCTCTTTGTCTATGTGTACAGGGGTTTTTACCCTAATAAAGAATTTTAAAGTCCTAAGGGGGTTCATACTGAATATGATATCAATTTAAGAACGTATACTGAAGATATATAAACTCTTTATGAGATTCTTTGTAAATATATACCAACTTCAAAAACGATAAAGATTCTGAACGTGGAGTTCTCAATATTAAGAAGGTTTCTTTCAGTGCAAGACTTCTTTGTGATTTTCCTTTCTATTGTTACCTAGCAACTGTTGTTTGGTGCATTTATTAATTAATTAATATTAAAGAATGTATCAAACCGGGGATGTCATATATTAAATGAGGCCCCTACTACTCTCCTCCTCACGATAGTGTCATAAAGATGTTAGAAATAACGCAATATGACAAAAACTCAACCGACGCATTTCCGAGGAAAGCAATAACTATTGTTAGAATTGTCAATGAGAATTTCCGTATAAGGCAATATAAACAAACGGTCGAAACGTAGCGACTTATGAATCAGAAGAAATGATAGATTGTGTGGGTTTATGATATATTATCATAGATTCATAACCACTTGCTTTCATTCTCTCATTTTCTGTTCCATAAAGATCTACTTTATTTAAAGTAAGATAGATTAGATAAACAAATGTTTATCATATCAGAAGCAAGTACAAAAAAATTGAACAGAAATGAGTTTTATTATAAAGCTTTTCTATTTAGTACGCTAAACGCACCACCCACGTTATCCTTTGTCCTTCAAAGGTTATAAGGGTTTAATGCTCTAAGGATTTTCATTTTTATGATTTTAATATTGTAATTTGTTTTTGACATTTCTATTTTCGAATTTATTATCATCTGAAATATGTTAAAAATATGTATGGTTCAACCAGAATCTTATTTGGGTACTTATCACATTTTAGGAACTGACTTACGTATAAACGTTGTAGTATAAATTGTAATTTATATGTGTAAAATAGTAATTGTCCTATTTCATTGAAATACACACACCTCAATTCGCATCAACTTCTATTGATATTGCCTCTAAAAGTAAAATGAATGAAACGGCTCATTTGTCGTTTCGTGTTGGACGTGGGCAAACTGGCACCGACTGTAGCGAGATCACATAAGATAGCTGATGCCTGTGACGTAGGCTATTAGTGCCATATTTTAAGTTTAAGAAAAAAAGCTTAGTAGCTTAGAATATTTTCGACAACATATTTATCTTTCTGAAAGGATCATATAATTATCGCTTCGTGGATATTGTAGCTATGGTGAAAGTAATGAAAGCTTTAACAATCAAGCGGTTTCGCATTTATTATAATATACTATCTGTAACGAAATTGAGCTTAAATAAACCGTAAAACTTTGTAAACCTACTTTTTAATCAATAAAAATGTCTATACTCAAATTTGTTACCTTTGTAATAATAAATATTTTGCTTTTAGCACATGTAAATTATAACAAGCTCCATAACGAGAGGGTTTTAGTAATTTCCGCGAAGACGAGGATCATTTGTAATTTAACTTCGCAAGACTGATTTGTGTGAAAGAACTTCGGAGCGAAGTAGTTAACTTCGTTAGCATATGTTAATTTTAATTATTGTATCTTGATTGAACTAACAGGAACACTAATAATACATTTGTAGTTTACTTACATTTCAAGCTTACAAAATTCGCTAAACTGTTATCAACTTTTAACTAGTTGTATTATAATTTACTATTGTATTCATTTGTGTCCTAAGGTAAATAACAGTACATAAAAAATATTTAAAACGTCTGGGAAGAAATGGTGCCAATAAATTGAATGCGTTCTACGCCTTATACCAAAGATCTCCGATAGTGAATGTCTTATTAAGTTGTTGTAGCTACAAATATTCTCACATATATCTATGATCTTAATTATAAATCGACTAGTAGTTCATTACATATACTTTCCCAGAGACCGGACACTGATAAGGGCAAAGCTTTATATTCTCTTCAAAATTTAGGATTAACAATTCATAGTGTGCTATTGTGATTAAAATATCTAAGAATATAGAGTAAAAATTCAAGAAATATCTAGTCTAGACTGTCTCGAGAGAGTACGATGACATTGGTGATAAAATAGTAATAAACTTAATAAGGACAGCCAACTGAATTACTGTAGCGCGTAATATGTTGAATATTTTTATTTGATTCGTATTCATTCGATATTGTATCGACAAGAGACTAAGAAAAACATTGAATAGGTAAGTATACTATAACGTATAATTATTTTATTTGAATTTATACTTCATAATTCCTTTAATAAATAGTCACAATGTTTTGGTGACCTGGACGATTTTACATCGGGTTAGAAGTTCTTGTCATACTCTATACCAGCAGAAATCGCTTAAAATTTCACGGCTAATGTACAGTACTGAAATGGAAACATAGGTCAAATATAGTATAGGCTAGAGCTTCTCCAAAAACCAGAAAAGCTCACCCAGGGAGTTATATATGTAGGAAAGCTTGACTGAACTATTTCATCTGCAATATATTTGTACTTAGCGTTTACACAATTTGTCCTCGTTTGACTTAGGTCCATGCCCTAATTTTTCTCATGACTTACTTATTAACACTAAAGAGTTGTCTATGACACATCACTTTTCTCGCTTATTGAAAAATGTAATACACATAAAACTTCCGGGGCATATAGCAGATACATTTCTGTGTCCTGTAATTTATTGATAATTACACTCGTAGAATATTATACCTTCGTCCTTGCCTTTTTTATCCAAGATAATTTGTACCCCGGCATGCGAGTGCAAATGTTCAAAGGTCGAGAATTTCATAGTATCAAGCAGACTATCTATAATGAGAAATCATTTAGTATTTAATAACAAAGTATTAAAATGTAAATTACGAAAATTCCTTTACATTATATACATGTTTTTGTGTGCAGGTATCAATCGTATTTTTATAAAAATGTTCACACGATCGCCATGTAATGGAGCGACAACACTTGTAATGTTTTAAGTGCGCCATGGGTAAAATACTTTCACATAATTGTTTTACGCTCAGCTGTTCTATACATTAATTTGTATACAGTCTGTGGCTGTACGTTAATTGTGTAAACACTAAAATAACTAAAGGGAGACCATTTTAAGCATTTTTGCGGATACGACAAATTCAAACAAGACTAAAAGAAATTAATCTTAATTATTTAATTCATACAAATTGTATACTGTACCTATTTGAATCTGAATTTGCGCCTACTATTCCATGAAATGTTAGTCGCTACATTATTAATTATATATAATTATTAATATATAAAACCTTATTTTAACATAACATATACGTGAGACGCCGCTGTGTTTTGTTATAGATAAAACAATGAAATGTTTATACGTATCATTCTCACAGACAATTAAGAAAGACATGGAAACAAAGTTTCCAAGATCTTTGATTGTTCACTGATATACGATAATAATATCTTGGAAAGTTATTCGTAAGCTCACTAGAGATACTAAAAAATTTCTTGAAAATTAAAATTCGTAAGTTCTCTAGGAGTTTTTTTTACCGTAGTGATTGTGAAAAGTTCTATGTTCCACGTTGATCCATTCTCGTGAATATTGTAAATATGCAAATTACGACATAAAACTGAGTGAACAAAGAAACATCCATCATTGAGCTAATATCAACTGGAGCTTAAGAGCCGCCATAAACAGTCGCGAATACAGGTAGTTAGCTGAAGGATACGCCTTTGTTCCACTAATGAATAATACAGTTTTGAAAAACAAAGCAGGATCGCGCGTGATCTCGCAAGATGAGGCCGGTGACATTCCTTTACCTAATGTGGAACAATGTGAAATTCAAAGGGCTATTTCGAGCTACCGCAGCGGACTTTGAAACACTCCGAAATTTAAGTTTCTTGCGCCTCGACGAGGATCGCTGTATAATTGGAAACGAGGAACAAAAACAAAGTTATACAGATTTTCGAGAACGCGATGAAAAAGTATATGGTATTTTTATGGTTAGTACAATTTTACATTGTTCTAATTATAGTGTATTAAGCTAAGTTGTTGAAGAACATGAGGGTTAGTGACACAATAGCTACGTTATTGTAATTTACAAAATGGTTTAAATTAATTCAGTTCTCCTTGAACATCGCTTCATCAATCAATCATCAATATATTTTTCATAACATACAATATAAAAAATGCCTTTTAGTTAATTCTTAATTACTCCTAATAAGAATCCCATGGTAATATGAATTGTTTTTTTTCTATAATCAAGAAGATAATCTGCGGTTAAAATGTGAATTGTGTGCTTCACACACGTGAAAGAAAGAGGGATTATCCATTCGCTTAATTGAGTTTTCGAATTACGCCTCGTTGGTGTTAATTACACGTTTAACTTTCTGTTTGTGAAGTTTTTTAAGCAATATTAATATATGCGTAAAGTTCTAAGCTAAATAAGCCCGCGATGTCTGCATCGTATTACAACAAAAGAAATAGTAGATGTTCTTTAGAAAGACTAGCTTATATTAGCTGAGGCAGGACAAGAAACGTCAGTCTTAAGTCCTTTAGAATTAATACATATAGTTTTTTAAAACCGTTTTAATTCATTACGGCACTTTTATATTTTAATATTCGACTTTATAGTTACGTTTAAAGACTGTACACACTATAGAAGCGTACAAACAAATTGGGTCAAATTGGTTAAATACCTAACTGTAGTAGTTGCGTACTGATGGGCATTATTTCCGTGCCACCTACTTTGATTATGTCACGCCTAGTGTGCCTAGATCCAGTCTAGATAGGTGATGGGTCGCGGTCGATGGCCTGACACCGTTGCACTGGGTATACGCTGATAATACGAGCATAGAATGCTTACACACATGTATCGCAGTATTTACGATTAAATTTTTTACGACATTGTAGTAATTAAACACGTTGTTAGTAAAAATACAAATAAATTTGGATCTACGTCTGATATACGTTTATACCTATTTATTTTACATACGGATTTTTAGTATAATTGTATAGCTACTCATGTCATTCTCGCCCATATGTAAGTTGTATATAATCTTTTTTGAATGTAACCTAATTCGTAAAATATATAGGGAATATAATATAAGTTTAGAAATATTTGGAGGGAGGATTTTTATAGGTATAATATGTATAGTTACTCATGTCATTCTCGTCCATATGTATATCATATATCTATACAATATACATGGAACACAATATATTTAATGTAACCTAATATCGTAAAATATATAGGGAAATATAATATAAGTTTAGTAAATATTTGGAGGTAATTTTTAGTAGGTATAATATGTTTAGTTACTCATGTAATTCTCGCCCCATATGTATATCATATATCTATATAATACATGGAACACAATATATTTAATGTAACCTAATATCGTAAAATATATAGGGAAATATAATATAAGTTTAGTAAATATTTGGAGGTATTTTAATAAATATTTTTCCACTTTTTTTTCCCCCCTTTTCCTAGTAGGTATAATATGTATAGTTTCTCCGGGTTTTTTCCCCCTTTTTTTTTTTTTTGTATATCTATATAATAATGGAACACTATATTTTTTTTGATAACCAATATCGTAAAATATATAGGGAAATATAATATAAGTTTACTAAATATTTGGAGGTAATTTTTAGTAGGTATAATATGTATAGTTACTCAGGTCATTCTCGCCCATATGTATATCGTATATCTTACTAATACATGGAACACTATATTTTTAATGTAACTTAATACCGTAAATATAGGTAAACATAAGTTAACCGAGTGCAAAAAGCCCGAAGCACCAAACGTAATATTGCGTGCCGCTCCAGTGCTTTTAATTTGCGACGTAAATTCGAATAGGGGTGGTTACCCTTCGTTATCAGACATTCGTACCCTGTTGATTGAATATTAAGGGAAACGAATCGTTTTCACAAACCTGTACTTTCATATTAGAAATAGGTCGCAATCTCAAAAACTGAAAAATATTTTGTTATGGTCAATAGGTTCGATAAAAAGGTTCTTTTTTTAAATATCTATTGGTAAAACCGAAGCTAGCATTTAATACGCATGGAGAAATTGGTAAATATTTGATATTCAACAGTAATATTCATGGAAATGTTTAATATGTTTTGGCTTATTACTATAATACTTGATACGAGATTAATTTAGCATCGAATTTCTAACTTTCTCTTTAGAATTTATTATACACTGATAAATTAATAATTATTACTCATTACTTTACCAAATTAACCATAATTTAAGTACATCAATATTTAATTATTTAAATTATATTTTAATCTTATAAAACTGTACATATGTTATGGAATATGGTAATAATTTATAATCACCGTTTTTCGGTAGTGCACGCGCGGCTAAATGTTAGATCGTAAATCTTGGGTCGGTTATTTAATGACTGTAAAACCCGGCGCGTGCGCAGGAAATAGTTCCCGGACCGACAAAAAGCAGACTCGGAATTTCCTTATTGGGATCATCCAAAATTTTAAAGATATATATGCCGTTTGTCAGGTCACTGTTAATTAAGACGTAATTTTTTTTTATATATTTATAATAAATATTGTCAGTAAACGATGACGGTAGCAATTGTAATGTCAAATTAGTCAGATAGCTGCTCTTATAGATAAGTATACTGAATTAACTGATTCAAACCCAGTATACCTAAGTACTATTTTTACAACATTACATATTTTTACATTTTATATTTTTTATGGATTACATTATACAATGTCATTTGATATATTTGATGTACACTTTGTAAATTTTGTAACACATTATATTTATGAAAAAGTCATAAGTAGCTTAATTTAGGTATTTTGTTTAGTTTTGTGTTTGTTGAAGTAATTACGTTTTGGTCAACCAATTTATCTTAATCCACCTCGTTAAGAAAATGACGTAGGCTCATAGATCTAAAAAAATAATTTAAACATCCTGCAGGGATTATGTCAGTCTAAAATAAACTGTATTATAACCCATTAAAGATCTTTATTAATCTGAGCTCTAGATGCAACAATTGAACTCCGCAAATTGAATGAAGTGTGACCGTTAGTGTGTTTTCTTTTTGGCACATCCCTTGTTGGAAGTAATGATCAATGATATCCGGACTTATTTTTCCGGATGTTTAATTAATTCATGTATATAACCAATACTTTATCGAAACATTATTTAACCCTGGAATGAAAATATCTATATGCAAAATACTTTGCAACCTGTTTTGTTTGCTCTTGTTTACCTTAAATTCCTCACCGCCACTAAAATACTTTTAAGTATTTTAGCAAGTATTAAAGCCAAGTTCATCAACAATGCTTAAACGTAAAAAATGCATAAAAGTACTCAAGATAGTGGAAAGAAACATATTTGGCCAGGACACTGTCTTTCCTTGAACAATAGCTACACAAAGACGTCAGTAGACAGCGGTCAGACGAACAAAACATTTCAGCCGAGAAACTGACGAAGTAGACATTGTATTTCTTTGCCTAAGATCTTCATTAGCTTTTTTATACGTGTAGAATATGGTACGATATATCAAGTGTCAATTCGGTTTAATAATGCTATAGATATGGGCTGAATCAGATATAACTTTTCTTTAACTAAACTAAACATAATGGAACTAATGTCTAATAGCGTAATTCACTTAACATGAATCTGATTTGTTACAACATAGCTATAAAATAATGTTATAAATTGAAGCTTTTTTTTTAACCTTAAGGGGTATACAGCTTTTGTACGTAAAACAATTAAAAACCCTCTATAGCCTTACAGCACAGAGGTAACACAATTTGACAAAAGTGAAACTTAAATTTTGATTTAGTTTTGAACGTTGTCAATCTCACTTTGAAAATAAATAACATGTTAAAATCATTGTTCAAGTTAAATAGAGCTCAGAAAGCTCTATGTGTGGTAGAGTTATATAAATATTAAATTTAAAACACTGATATTTATATGGTTAAGAAAGAAACGCCATGAAGTACCATATTTGGAAATAACTAACAATTGAACGCAATGATTATCCATTAATAGATACAATTATAACATCCGATTTTCTTATCGTAGTGTTTTTAGCTAATAAATCAAGTAGAATGATAATTTTATAAGGGCCTGCGCACACACTTACTTTTACGCAAATATTTCAAAAATTCAATTGTAATTATGTCATAACATTATTATATATACACAAAAAAAACGACTTTATAATAAAACAATCAATAGAAATGACTCGGTGGACATTTTTGGAGACTCCATGGAGGTCTACCGCCGAGGAGTTTTAGCAGCATTGTTGCGTGTTGTTTAAGTTTCATTATTATTACTATTATTATTTTTATTCTTTTTTTTCTCTTTCGTTGTTATCGTGTAATGTACCTCTTTTTTTTAATTATATAAATTATAAGTTCTCAAATAATTGTTATATATGTACGTATTTTTATAAATTTTCTGAAGTTTGTTTGGAAGAATTGTTTAAGCATATGTAATGTCTGAGAACATAATAATAATAAAATAAAATAAAAATAAAACGTGCATTTTTTGCTATTTGGCTTTTTTCCTTTTTTCCTAATCTCTTCAATTAATTACCTTAATATTCGCAAAGTACGAATTCCTTTAATTTAAAAAAAATCCTTTAATTTGGAAATGCCTTTCTTACTACGATACGTAACAAATTGTAACGTTGCAATAATTTTTTATTAAGGTATGTGTAGGGTGGGCTTAATTATACATTAAAGACGTGTTCATACTGGGTGGTCACGATATTGAAAGCTTAATATCATACATTTAACACATTAATGCGACTATTGAACTTCGATGTATGGCAAGAAGCTGCTAAATAAGGCTAAAATCATTTATAAGTGAATAGACAGACATATGAAACCACGCAACTTGAAGAGCTTAAACGAAAATCAACAAATACTCAACAATATTGGTAAATAAAAACTCGAAATAAACGCGAATTTCATGGTTCGCTTATCAAAACGGAATTCCAAGTAATCGCACAACAACATTATATAGATATTTTATGTTTATTATATTTTAGTTTTTGAAGCATGCTTTTATAAACATCACATGAATTATCTACCAAACAGTTAATTTTTTTAAATTTTCAATTCATATACGAGAAAGTTGAAAATTGACATTTTTTTTTCTTGTATAAAATACACAAATGAGCTTCCGGATGGTCTAAGTGGCAACAGCCGCGAGAGCCAGAGATTCTTCCCAATTTTTTTCATATTTCATATAATAGATATACACTATTATTGTTAACATACATTTAAATTTTAGACATTGTTAGCGAAATGATTATGAATAAATACATTTAGCTCTATTTGTTCGTTGAAGTTAGAAAAATGATAATACACTTAATAAAATAGGTATTTAAATTTCTGAAGCTTCGAAAGTTATTTCTGATGCGCATCCCTATACTAAACTAGGTCGCAAATTTTAGGGTTGTCAATTATAAACTTTGTATACATAAAAATAACTTAATATGTTTTGTATGGATAACAAACTATACTGTGTCAAAGAAGAATCTGTACCTTGTATGTAAACCGTCACTCGGTATGCGCTTAACACTGTTAAGCGGCTTTACACATTAAACAAAAATGGGAAGCCAATCCTTGTCGCGATGTCATACACAATATTAGCCTAATCTTCTTAAATTTTCCACGTCAGTTACAACCCTAGTCCCTGACATCCCGGTGACCTGGTGACCTGTGCCGTGACGTATTCAACCAGTGCGGACAAAAGATCTCATAACTTCCTCACAATGCAATTTAATTACGCAGAAAAGTGTATAACGTATCACTTTTAATGGGATAGGTCAAAATTAACTAGACTCTCTATTCTGACTCTATTTGGTGTAGGATGGTCTGGGAACTAAGTGCCTCAAAATAGACATCTAATAAATAAAATTTTGTCTATTCAATACCTATAGCTCTAGGGTAATTAGTCCTTATCAACTCAACTTTAAAAGAACTAGAAGTGCTAATTACTGGTCAGCTGAAATTCTAAGTTGAGAAGTAATCAGTTTTTATTATACACATTATACGTCGACACCACGTAGATATATTAGTTTAGGGGAAATTATTGAAAAATATTGTCTTATTATCTATTTTTAATTCGTACTTTCTTAGTTTCGGTTGATTGCCATAACGCTGAAGTTAGCAAATTTTGTAAATTAATGATATTCCCGGCATTAACGTTGACAATACAAATTCCGTATACCGTGTGAATCTTAGATTTTATCGTTTCAAAATGCCGCCGCATCAAATAAATGAAATACAAATCCACACATCGACACTAAGGAATTTCATAAGGAGTCAGTTTAGTCGCCGACTAAGAGAATTTTTACTTGTGAATTACACTAACAATTATATTGTGGTGGTTATGAGGCAAAGGTCCACAATACTGCGATGATTACATTAATATTGGAGGTAAAGAAGACGAGCAGCGTTTTGGAAACACAAAAGATATGATTCGGCTGGAACAGATCTACTGATTTATTAGTCATCTTAGAAGTATAAGAACTCTATGGTAATATAGTATGTATAAGTAGGACACTATTAGCTATTTATTATCAAAGCTAAAATAAACAAAAGTTATTCGAGGAAGGAAAATTATTGTTATGGAATATTTTAATTAGTGTGGATTCCAATTAGTTTATTATTAAGTTTCCATTGTACTTATCATTAGGAGCCGATATTTGTAATTATATATTAAGTAAATACCTGTCCGCATGTCGATAGATAAACTTTTAAATATTTTTTTGATCTTATGTATGACCAAAGTAATATATACACTGATAAGATGAGGGACTGACATTTCTTTATATTCTTCATACGCAAGCCTCCATTGTCATAAAATATTACCGACGAAATCGAATACTGATCTCTTCCAACCACAACTACATATGGGATATGAAAATTCAACTTTGTAAACTTAGAACAATTATCTTGAGTTTTAGCAATAACTAAGAAATATGTAGCATGTATATGGTTGGATTTACTTGAATGCAATTTGCAACAAAATTGAGACAAAAAAAGAAGAGCTGGTTTCATTCAATAAAAAAAAGTATCATCAAGAAAAACTAAAGGTATCTTTGAGTGAACGAATAAATTCATTCACCAATTCTCGTTCTTGAATTTTAATGTATGATGAGGTCTTTAAGGATTTAGGTCAGGATGTTGAGGAGGCTTAGTACATGGTAAAAATTATAGGTTAAGTATATGCTAAAATACATCCTTAGTATTTGAGCTTTGTATGCAGTTTTTTAGTGAACATAGCTATTAAAATTAGTCCAAATGCATTTAACTTACATTCTACATGCCAATGTAACATACGAGAAAATAAGGTTTTAAATTTAAAAGTGAAGTAAATGCAGTCATCAATAATACTATACTGTCTAATATTATTTAAACCAAATCGGATTATATATATGTATGTTATATAAGTATTTAATATAATAATGTAAAACAAAACTTAAAAAGCTCGCTTCGCTACAAATCCAACCAAACCAACCTTTACATACAAAGAAATTTATGACGATATCAGTATGTGGTACGACCACAGTCAGGTCATAAATCTGATTGACTTATAAACAAAGACAAGGTGTTATTAGGATCGGATCCAACTCCACGTCGAGGATAAAAGCAAAAAGCTGAACGACAAACTGGGACGCGTACTAGGGATACTTTGGTACTTTCAGGGTTAGTGAACTCTGCTCGTGTTTAGCTGTAGCAAACTAAAAGAAGAGCATAATATCTCCATTTAAACTTAAGAACAACACTGTTCCCCTTCCATTTGAGTGTGAGTGTCCATGGGCAACGGTATCACTTAAGATAAGGTGAGCCTCCTGCCATTTGCCCCTATTTTATAACCAAAAAATTCAGTCATAACTCTGGAAATGTTCGAACAATTTTATGATCAATATAAAATGTACATGGACATCTAAATCTCCCTTAACATTTTTGTTCCTAGGTACTATGATATTTGGCCGACAAAAACAAAGCGAAGGAAATTCAGTCACTGGAATATAAAGTTTTATGTAATTAAAAATGCTAAGAGTTGATTTCGAAATTCAAATTACAGTTTCAGTAGGTCTTTTGTATCCAGGTTGTTGATTTCAGGGTTATTGAACTCGAGCGACACAGTGGAAGGATGGAGCTTTCAGTGCACTTTTAATGGATACAGCACGCACAGATTAATCACTCTGCATTCATTTTTAATTACCGCTGTAAATAGTTACGCCATGTTTGTCGTCAGAACTAGGAAAGTGTATGAATAAATTAATTATAATATTTTAAACAAATTCGATTCTTAAAATCTTTAGAGAAGAAATTATATAAAAGAATGTAATATATTTATCATTTAAAAACTTCCAGGCAACTTCTGCCTAAAGCAGAACCATTTATAAAAAATATTTCTGTTTTATTTGAATCGCGGCGTATTTTTCAATTTGAGTTCGTTGTTACGCGACGCAGCTCGCACCTAGGCGAATTAAAAAATGTGAGTAGCTGGGAAATATTTTAAAATCCCTCATTTTCATGTAAATTTTCAACCGTAGGCCGCTAGTTCCGCAATTCAAGCATCGTCGAGTTTTCGTTTCAGGAAAATACAGAGGTTAGAGACCTTTAATCTACTTTTTAACGAACATCGGCGTCTCCTTTACTGTCAGTATATTGCAAACTGAAATTCATTTACACACGGCATTTTAAGCTTCTGTTATATTCTAAAATAAAATAAAATCGTAGTTTTTCATAGCGCGTATGCACAGTGCGGTATAATAATTAATAATTCATGACGTTTATCTACTAAACAGAGACACTGTGACGCAAAATTCAAAACCAATCGGGCACGAACGGAAGTAATCGACGCAAGGAGCCATTACCGCGCCTAATTTGCTAGTGACATACTAAATGCGGGAGAGTGTAATCGCATAAAAATAATCATAAAAGAAAAATCCTACTCATATCATAAAAAACCAATCTATAGATATTTTTACTTATCACAAAACTAATGAATGGATAACATAACATAAGCTTCTTTAAAGAAAAAACAAATTGTAATTGGCTCAAATTTTCCGATGTCCTAAATGAATGCACGTGAATATATACGATACTGTTCTAAATAGTTGTAGGACGAGATTGTTTTGTGTCATCGTTATTCCTATGTCTTTAGTATTTTTATGAAATTTATATAAATAACTTTAATGTATAATCCTTCAGAAAAAACATAACACCGAATTATAAATGGATATACAGTCGTAGCGCGAGTTTCTTATAAGTCTATGGGTATACTGTAGTCTATACCTGGACAGCGAACACACATACATTTCCGTACTTAAAGCCTGACAGAATGACAATAACCTATTGTCTATTGTTCGGCCCTTTGGTTTCTTGGATTGGGACACGGCCCGTTCTAAATGCGATTAGGAACTTTATTTCCGTTTTTTAATATGAATTTATGGAAATGTATGAACTGTTATGCTAAGTCAACAAGCAAAGTGAGAAGACAACATTACAAGTGAATTTATAAAACCTCTGACTAAATGGTGAATAAAATCTATTAAAATAAAGTAGTTGTCAACATTATATATGATTTTGACATTACTTGACTAATACATTTTTTGCAAACAACAATAAATAAATAGAGAATAAAGAAACTCACTCGATTTTGCTTCCTTTGTTATAACTATGTTTTCATCCCGCACATTTTCTGAAACAAAAAACAAAATATTACACACGATTAAATCTTTGAAATTTATTTTAATTAAATATTTTTTGTTAGCCAGATTTAAAATGTAACAGTTAAGCAGGAATAGTGCTAGTATTTGGAAATAATAATGGAGTAATAATCTGCATATGCACCCGAGCATAAAAATAACTATTAAAAATTCGTTATTCCGCTATTACGTTTAAAGATACTCATTTAGATACACCGGAACAGTGTGTTTTATTCTTGTTGGGGTATTTGAACTCTGCGGCGTGTTCTGAATGTCATATGAATACTATGATCCCAAAATCGTTGGGAATCTCTTTCTCAAACAAGTAATTAGAAAAAGAAACACATTTTATTTTAAATATACAGTGTGGCATCACATACAATTACATGTATTTCATTCATTCTTTCTGAATGATATTAAAAAAATTGAGACGAAGCAATAGAAATAAATAATATGAGTCTGCTTATGTAATAATCTCCTGCGAGGATGCGCGACACTACAGAAGTAAAATTTTTTTTTCTTTTTTAGAGAATAATATCTAGAAGTTAAACTTATCAACACAACATGGACAGTCGAAATATTTTATCGAGTGTCCGTGTCGTAGTTAATTAAGTCTGATATATTTAAGATTTTATTGCTATATTAAAAAAATAGAACGAATTTAGCAAAATGTATTTGAAACGTTATCAAATAGATTTGCCTACCCTTGATAAGTCCCACTTTTCAGAG
Source organism: Pontia daplidice (assembly GCA_963693355.1). Classification (NCBI taxonomy): domain Eukaryota; kingdom Metazoa; phylum Arthropoda; class Insecta; order Lepidoptera; family Pieridae; genus Pontia; species Pontia daplidice. The sequence continues at coordinate 2,064,871 of CAVNZL010000137.1, read as the reverse complement.
CGGTGGTAAATGATTTTTTTTTATATCACATACTTAAAACAACACTTAAGACAAACACAGAACACATTTTTTGCAAATATTACATGCAGTATCTCAATTTTTTATCAACAATATCTAGTTTTTTTGGGGGTGTAAATAACTTATTTACAGGGCACAGAAACATAGACTATAACACAAGCTACCGAGAAATCTAGTTTATAATGCACGATACATTTAAATAGGGAACAAGGCAGGGAAAGGGTTTCCCGTATTCAGTTTCATTGCATGTATTGCATTTCGATTGCAACGTCTAATTAGGTTTTAACACATTTTCAGTCTTCATTTCATTTCAAGTTTATTATTGAATAGCTAAGTAATACATGAGAATTCAAAATAATCTCACTAGTACATATAGTATACACAAGTATTAAGAGTAGAATGTAGGGATGTACTTTTAACTTTTAGTTCCAACAATCTCGCAATTCTGATTAATTATACATCAGTAAATTAAATATAAACTAATTAAAAAGATAAATTCATCCATACTTTCTTATTACAAAATTATTTACTTTTTTTGCGCGGCTGCGGGTACGTTTTTCAGCGATATCTTTAAAAGAGCCTCAGAGAACTTTTCTATAAATTTCCGGAAAATTACTAGTACGCGAAAGAACGTTACACAAGCAGTAAAAGTCGGTAGAACAACGGTGACAACCGTACATAAATATATGTTTCACTATATTTTCCTATTCAACGCTCGACATTCTCTCCAATTATGTGAGCGCAATGATTGATGTCACAGAGAAAGTCATATGTAATTAGTAATTATTATAGAAAGCATTGTATTCAAATGCTGTAGGGCTTTTTGATATTACCAACCTAACGACCGTTTAAATGAACGCTTAACGACGCGTTAACCCATGATGTGTTTTCAAGTGAGCTAGTGCGGTTTCACATCTTCGAACTGGAGCTACCACGTCACTATTCGTCACACGTTGTTATATTTAAAGAAGATTATAAGATGCACTTTTATGTTGGACCAGTAATAGAACTCTGGGATTCAAAAATGGTCTCGTACCCACATGTATGAAGAAAAATTGTCAAAGGAGTAGATGTTAGCTTGGAAAGGTTAAGGCTTAGGTACACCAAAACTGGATCTATCTAAACATTTTCAATGTAATATTGTCATGAATTTCTAATTTAACTAGACAAGTACTAAAATATTTAAAGACCCCTGTAACGTTTGTAAAGCTAAATTATTTTTTAAGAGCTATTTGTCCACTCACAACCCTTCTCCAAGTGTTGACAATTTGCAACTATACTATAAATAAAACCTTAACTCAAGGGCATAAGGATTCCTTTGTAACGGAAATGATATCATAAGATATTTACTCCTGAAACATGATACAATGACCTTGTCTGCTAGAATAGTATTTTCTTACAACTTGTCCTATATATGCATTTTCATTCTTTGCACAAACTCAAGAGACTCGTCAAAGTATACATTTTGTAACTTTAATGTAAATTAACTTTCATGTAACTTAGTAATTATATAAAGCCAATTATAAAATTCCAGGAGAAATTATTACTAAGTACGATTAAATTTATTTTCTTTCCCAATATGTATATATTTATCTTCAATATTATCGATGCTATTGTAAACATTTCGGTCAAAGTAAGCAAAGAAGTACTCCGTGGGTGAATGTAGACCAAAAACTAACCACGAATATGATTAAATTGAATAACATACGCAGCTAAACTATAACTACAAGTTGTATGGACATTAGGTATATTCTAGCTGTCAAAAACTAATATAACCGTTTTGACGTATTTAGACAAATCTAACGTAAAGTTCGTGCTAAAGGTACATAAATATGTCATTGATCTCTTGCGAAGATATCAATTCTATCTCTAATTAAGTTAAAGCGATTAAGCCCAGCAAGTCAGATAACCCCCCGAGTCAAATAGACGCTATACCCTTGAGCTTGAATTCTCGGAGATCGATTCAAGGTTACTAGATTGCCTAGATTATAACTCAACCATACAATTTATATAGCACAACAACTCAACATAAATGTATAAAACAAAAAAACATCAAATATTAACAATAATAAAATATATTACGCATTATTATAATAAGATTAGGTTAGGTACAAACTACAGCCAGAAATAATATAATATATCAGATAAATGGAGACCTTAACAGAGACGTCAAATTTAATTTTCATTAAAATCCAAAACACTTTTACACTTCAACTTATGAATCCATAATAAATAATTTCTCAATCAAGAATGTTAATAGATAGCAATCGAAATTTAACACCACAACCGAGTAATTTATTTGATCAAATGATTATTCGATTATGACTAACTGCTTGTAATTTATACGCGGCATCTCACGCGCTATAAAGCCATTAGATGATCATAAACTACACTGATAAGCTTAATAGTTGAGGTGGAGCTTTTTATAAGAGTGTTAAACAAAAAAAAGTTTTAAGTCTTTTAAAGTGATAAACCCAAATTTTGTTATACATGTTTCCAACATCTTGCGTCAACAATACCCGCAAGCAGGTGCAAAATTCATTATATTCCGCTATTGAAAATATTTTACATTTTAAAACTACTTACAAGCATATCAATATGCGGGATTATTAGAGACATTATGGAGGTTTTATAGTTATGTTTTAGGGCATATGTGAAGTTATCAAAACGAATTTTTTTTGTGAATGTAGAGACATATTTTTCATATAGCATCTGTAAAATGTTGGAGATTTAATAGCTTGCTCGATCTGATACGCCTTTACATGAAATAATTTTTCGTAAATTTAATATACACGAGTAACACTAATTACAGCTTTTACAAGTAACAAATGAAGCCTTAATATAATAACCATTTTTTTCTAAAAACTATGAAAATTACAAACCTTGTTGATGCAACAAGTGGGGGCTTTTTTTTACTAAGTATTTAATCAAAAGTATCAAAATAGTTTTATAATTAACTTAAAATAAGTGCAGCATTTCGTTTGTGGAAAAGTTTTAAACGAAGCTGCATTTCGCATAAATAAAAGACAATTTTGTCGAGATTGGTTTATATCGGCAGGTGTTCGAAATTCAAGCACTCAACAAGTAGATGAAAGGTGCACGAGTATATTGTAACGAGTTATCGTATCGGGACGAACATGAATAAATTATGCAAGTTCAGGGTCTTTAAGATCCCCAAGGCAGATTATGTCCGTATTTCGTATTTAAGTAACTGTGTTGCATAAAACATGTGTATATCTTATATCAACCAAATTGGGAGAGAGTCTTTATATTTTTTTAAGTAGCTTATTATTTTAAAGTCTTATTGCTGTGAAAACTATAATGTTATAAATACAAACACCAAAAACTTTTACTTAGCTGAAGGAAATGTCTCGTAAAGCAGTGGTTTTTAATGTCAAAATATCTGATTGAAACTTACTAAAAAACAAAAATTGAACGGTAAGCATAACCATAACGGTTGGGAAGTTTTATTAAGTTGTATAGACCTTTCTCATGGGATATTTCACAATTTTAAAATTTCACATTATAATAAAGAACGAGTAATGAGATCAGGAAAATAACTGTTTTTAATAGACGCCGGTATAGTGGGGTTTAAAATTGCTATGTTTCTCTATTTCTCGAGACAAGTTGACTCACGGAACTAAATAATTTTCGTATCGTATAATTGTTCATAGTTGTGGATTAGTAACGCTTGAATAAATAGAAGCAGTTTACCTTAGTTCCCGAGATTGTATTGACAGTCCCGGATTGGACACACGAAAGAGCTCCACAGCAACGACAGCGCTGGGTCATGAATGACTCGATTAGCAATGATATTTTGCTTTAATTGAAACTTAAAATGGTCCGATTAAACCATAAAAATTGGATTAGAAAAGTTATAAAATCATTAAACAAAATTGAAATTATCCTAGGACAGAAACGAATAAATTAAAAGTGATTTAATATACTGTGCAATAGTATAAATAACTATATAACTTAAAAGTGTATGGACAACAATTCATTCCAAATTATACATTGTCAAGGAGAATTTTTATGTCAAATCTATCAGCCGTCATTGCATATCTATGGCAACCATATGTCAACTATCAAGTGGAGAACGAGACATCAGACCGCACGTTCTATGTTTATGTTACTTTAAAACATATTTTCATTCATGATTTTGAAGGATATTCCTTCACATTTCCAACAAAGATAGCCTCAAGTCTTATAAAAAAATTATTCTTTATTCTTGGGTTAAGGAGATTGCTACAGCCCCACCTCAAATACCGCACATAATATAGACTACTATGAGAAATCGCTCTTAAGAAATCATAATCACCGTAGGCGTATTCAAGTCGGTCTTAGATTGTGTAAATAGGATAAATCGTCTCAGTTCGTGTTACCACTGACCGTGTATTTGCATACTTAGCGCGGTATCACGCGAGACTTCCTATTACCCTACACCATTCGTCACACCTTAATGCCCACAATGATACATCTGTAATAATATAAAAAGGAATATATATATTTACATTCGAAGTTACTTAAGTTTAAGTCCACTACGGTTTGTTGTTAAATTTTATTTAATTGTTTCTTGTTGTAAAAAGTCCGCATTCTTACGTTTTGTTTAATTCGTTCGAAAAATTTGTTTCAATTTGGTCTGTATCAGAGGAAATGCTTAAAATTAGGCTCATCGAACACATTGGATTTCGTACTAATAACTAAAATATATTACATGTATTAACAAGATCTATATATCAATTAAGATCGTACAATTTGAAAAGGTAAATAACCCGTTATCAGTAATAGTCAATACATAAGTAATAGGAAATGATAACTGCGCAATAAATCAAATGGTACAAGGCTATTAAATCGTATCGTTTTACAGATGTAAGTGGATATGGCGCCTACAACTGAAATACAAAGTGTATATATTGAAAATGTATTATAAAAAAAGCAAGAATAACATATATTAAATGATTTACTAACTCAAATTCACACACAAAATAATACAAGCTCTATGTAAGGGTTAGTAAGGTGAAATTCTCATCCCAGAATTTTAAATTAAGACAATAATAACACTATGAGATATTTCAATTTCATAAATAAAATAATTGCGATGTTATAGTTGTTCTGTTTATTAATTTAGCTAACAGTGGCATAAGAATAAAGGGGTTTGTATCCCAAATTAAAACCGAAAATGACAGCAAATTTTAATTAATCTACCCCATTATTATGATTATGTCTTTAACATGCAACCACAAAAATTTTGCTTTTAAGTTATTAAATATGAAATGATAAGCATATTTTCAGTTTAATATTTTAATATAGCGCTTTGGAAAGAAAATATTGGGTAAAACAATGTTAGGGATTGTATTTATCGTACACCGATGAGAATGTACTTTTAATTTGAACTTTCATGTTAAGCATAACATTATATAGTCTGTAATTCATCAACAATTCGACAAGAAAATTATTTTATATTGAGCGTACAACCAAACAAACCCTCGGCTTTGTAATATTAGTAGAGATATAGATATTAAGGATCTACAAAAGTAAATCGAAAATATGGTAATGTAGAATATAAAAAAAATTCCAGGGAAAAGGGGTTTTTTAAAAAACTCCACTATTCTTGATTTCATAGCGTGTAACACCGACTTACAAATAACAGAATGTGTTTTTTCAAACTTTAATTCGTTCAATTATAATTGATATCTCGTATAATCGTTATGTGTTATTAAAAACATAATTTTTATGAGAGTAATGGCGTGTTCACTGAGCCAATGTATGGTAGAAATTTCGTTTTTTTCAGTTTATTGAAAATAACTGCATTCCTTTATGCATTTTATAGCTTGGTTAATGTAGCGGGTTGAGTTTTTATTGTACGCGGTATGATATTACAATGGAACATTTAGAAGCTGCAAATAACTTACATTTTATACGGAAGATCAATTATAAATTATGCTGTGTAACTATAAGACAACATATGGTTAGTAATACTACACTTGGTTATGTTAAAGATATAAAAGAAAGTTCACACCTTAATAACTAACATTTACTAAAACAACAAAGCAGTCTGAAAAACAAAGGACAAAAATATACCTAAATTTGTAGAACATTAACACACTAATAAGCCTTTTCAGATCACCATTATTGTCTGCTGGATGACTAGATTCCTTGTGTTAATTTCATATCATATCACTCTATTTGAGCTCCTTTATAAAAACCATAGTTTTATCCTGGGTGTTCAACTACTTCAAATATTTTGGCAACGATAGCAAACATGTTTGCATTTAAAAGATTTAATATCTACATTAGAATATTTTTACCTGCAATAATAGTATAGTATGTCAAGCGAGCAAAGTTAACCAAAACAGGCATTGGAGTGACTCTTCAGGACCATGTCTCAAACATTTTCACCCTTTGTTCTCTTTTATAACAATGAACAATGATTCCTATGTTTAACGGTGAGTGTTATTGCGTAGTGTAAATGTATAATTTTTGTTAAGGCTACTGTTCTATGTTATACAATTAGTATAATTTATAACCTAACACTTCCGTTTTAGAGGATTACATCGCCCATAAAGATTTGAACAGTACATTTCAAGTGTCAAAGGGACCAAAAGTCATGAAATATGTCTTCCAATGTATCCAGCATTTGTACCTATAACTTTGTGTATGGTAATTTCATGCTATCTTCAAGGAAACAATTATTTTTAATGGATTTTTATTCGGTCCACACATTAAGACAATTAACTTACGTACATAAAAGGGAAAAGAAGTGTAACATGAACAGTGAAATTCTTGATATAGATGCGTGCTGTTTGAGCCAAAACATTTTAAACATAAATAATAATTAAATCTAGTGATATTTTGAAGGGAAGATATTTCGCTGAGATAGAAGAACCGTATATTATGTCAACATTGATTGGAATTTTTTAAGTGAAATTAAGTATTAGGATAATGCATTTTATTAAAAGAAAAGCACAGTTCACTCGTCACAAGTGTACGACTAACGTTTCTCAAGTATGCGGCGCTGGTATATAAGCGCGAATAATCGGATTATTCTTGATTACCTACTTGCCAATATAAAATTAAATTAACAAAACAATCCATTCAAAACTATTGAATACAAAGAATAGTTTACATTATCTGTATATATATGTTATTTCCCGCCAACGAGCGAAATTTTTTTAATATATAAATACCTACCGGACAGGACAGGCTCACCTGATCGGAATTGATACCGCCACCTTCACATTACTGCCGCCTGGACATTCACAATACCAGAGACGTGACATCTCTGGTATTGTGCGTGGCCAGCCTTTAAGATCGTCATCTTAATATACCCTCTTTTCTTGAACGTTATTCAGATTTAAATAATATTTTAGGTAATTTTAATAGTTTTTAGGAACATTTCTAAAAACATAGTCTAATAGATAATTTGCTTGCTCGAGTAGCATAGAGTTTTTGTTATATAGTAATCGTGCTAACGGATTCATACATATAACTCCTTCAGATTCGTTACAATACAAGAAACTACTGCCGAAATTATAATCGTCTCATAATTTGCCCTTGCTTCCATCTCACCAGTTCTCTGATAGGTTTAGCGCGCGTGGCTGATTCCCTTAAGTCCATTAAAACGCCCTTCAAATGGGAAATTCCTTTGAATTATAGGTGCACAAACAGCCTTAAATGCTGTTCACTAAGTCCTAGTAAATAGTATCCTAGTAAAAGTAAATAGTATATATAGATTCCATATCTTGCTTAAAGTGCTCTTTAAATTTAGCTCAAGATTGACTGTTTTGCATATTTATGCCATATTTAGCAACGTATGTTTGACTAGTAGATAACCAAATGTGCTGTTTAACGAATTATACGTATTAATATATATAGTGATTTAAGAGCCGTTTACAAGCGTGAACGAATAAAAAAATGGTCCAAACAATGTTTAATCACGTGTGGGGTTCAGGTCAACATCCTAAACACGTGTTAACCTCATTACACAATTTGGACCACACCAATTATTTTTACTATACGTCCTGCTTATGATTTGTGTTTTATTCATATTCTTATTATACTTTCTAAATATTATATGCTGCAATATATTCTATAATATCAAATATTTTCTACAAATTTTAATAAGATCGAGAATTATTAATTTATATTATTTTTTAAATTCATTTTTATATACGTCATTTAAATCAAAACTGTTAGCAACCGTCATATATCATACTCATAATTGTCGCAATGACATATCAGTCCACTTTTTTAAATACTCTGTTATACCTATTTAATTTTAATTTACGTATCATTTTGAATGTTAGTACCAATTCATTTATATTAGTGATGTACTACTTGCGAGTGCAGTGAACAGCTATCGATGAATTCCTCAAACAGAAAGATACAGACTAAACAAACAGTTCCCTAACATCTTGATAGAATTTCTGAGAAGTATACCATATTTTGTTTACGTACCTTCTTTGAACGTTAGAATTATTGTTTCTGTTAAACTGATATAAACAAAATTAAGTTAATTGAAAAGTTTTGATTATCTTAAAAGTTAAATCATTTAACTGTAATAAAAATAATTCAAAGTAAATAAAAAATTAAATGAACAAAAAAGTGGCCGTGTGCAAGTTGGACGACGAAGGGTAAGTCTTACATGCAATTCCTTATTATTATTATGAAAAGGCAAAAAATCATGACTGTTGGTTGATGATGTACACTTGAATGATAAGTTTTATTTAATTTTATGTTTTATAGCGGATATAGATAAAACACTGTATGAAAACTATGAATTTCATGAGATATAGCCCTAAAAACGAAATATAATAAACTTTAAGTCCTGAATGTAATCTTTAATCGAAGGTAAGAAGCATAATGATGAATGACTTGTAAAATTATAGTGACTTTAAAAAAAAATTAGACCGAAAAGAGGGCATCATGTATACTAATGAGTTCATTCTGTAATTACATCTCAATATGGTGTGACTTCCTGTGTTATTAGTTCACAGCCAATTGTAAGGTATCCAATTTATAACTGTTGTGTTCATTTATTTTTTTGTATGAATATGGCCATTGTATGACCGTGGACTTTCCCTAGATAGTGCAAGACAGCGCCACTTGTCGCCGCTTGCACATTATTTTGAGTATTTTAAAAGGAAGATATATATATTGTATTTAAGTTAAAACATAGCAATAATTTTCTATAAGTTAAAATACATTCGCACATTGGAAGCATGCGGAACAGGAGAGTGTATAAATAATAGGGGACCTTTCTTCACAATTATTTCCGGTTTTAGAATAAATCCAGGAGCATCTCACGTGACATCTCTGTTAATTTTGATACCTTAAAAAACCATTTGAAACTTTTTACTTTAACGTTGAATACTACTGCTAAGTAACAAAAATATATTAATATTGATTTAAAATTATAATTAGTCAATATAAGTAATTATGAATAAAATGAGCGCGTGATTCCAGACCGGTACCAGTTTGGCAGATAACGGCGACATCCTCGTCCGGTGTACAAATAATTGTTGTTAGGAGCGAAAACAGAGGCTAGCCAGAGGCATATTTTGGAGAAATCGTCAATCAAATTTGTATGGAAATGGTTATTTAATTTTTTTTACAAACGAGTCACATGCGCGTAAGGTTCTTATCCAAGATCACGATTTCTTGTTCTGTAGTTCTTCCAAACCTAGATATGGTTAAAATATTTTCTTAATTCGAAGGTAACGTCATATATGGACCACACAGATTATTTTTATATTTAAATTTTTATATTTTATATTTAAATTTGAGATCTGAAAGGTCTTCAAATTCTGTTTCCAAGCATCTGGACCCATTTTATCCGGATAATGGAAATGGACGTACCACTCAGGTAAACACAGGTGCATCTATAAATTATTGCAACGAACTCGCAAAAAATACAGATTATCGCAGCTGGCATTTCGCATTTGGATATCTCGAGCGTTTCATAATCGATTAAAATAAAATCATGGTCTGTAATATTTTAAGGAAAACTTTATTAATAGTATTAAATATTTAATATATTTTTTATATTAAAGTGCAAAGAATTATTGTAGGTTTATAAACATTATTGCATGTAAAAAGATATTATATGAAAAGTATATTTCAAAAGTACTATAAGACTATTTAGACAACAAATATTGGCAAACATTCTAAAAACCAAGCAAAAATATAGTACAAATACAATTACGAGTATTTATGATTGATTCTTATCCACACAAGCCAGCAATTAAAAACGGTAGCCGGCCATGTTTATAAAATTACTTTAAATCAATTAACATCCAAAAAGATTAGGTCAGTTATCCGTTATTTCATTAGTTGCCATAATAAACACTCTCATTGGGTGGCGTTACGTGGGCTAACCAAATATTTAATTTGACGTTACGACGATAATCGATTTGTTTACCGTTTGGGAAGTCGTAAAATGGGCACAGAATACATATTTAATTATATGCATTCATTTCAATGTTTTAAAGGAGATTTTTTAAACAGTCAGGAGAAATTTTTTGCTGGCAATTCTCAGTGACGGGTGCAGCGTGCATTGGACTATATCTTGTAGTTCTTTGATGGAAATACAAAAATATAACTAACTAGCTATTTAGGATACTAAAATATGTTTATATAAAACTGTAATATTTCAATTCTCAAAAAATTAGCGCAAGCGCATCTTCGTATTACTATTCTTGATTTATTACCAAGCACGTTGTCAACCCATCTATATTAAACAATGTGTCAATAGATTCTATTCTAATACGTTTGGGTAACCCATAATCAATTCTCTATGCTTCCTCTTTATGGCAAAAGTGTTGAAAAAAAGATACAAAAAGCGACGCGTGCGCACCTGTTCCATACAGAGACAAACATCTGCCTCTCTCGATGATAAGAGTTTTAAATTATGCTAATGACAGCGTTTTTAGGCCTTACATTACAATATTATACATGGTATAATTTAAATTTTGATTTGGATACCAGCCGGCAATTACGACGTGGCTAGCAGAGATAAAAGCCCACTTAAAACATAATGATTAATTTTATTTGTATAAAGTAGAGCTCGTATATTTAAATGCTTTTAAAAGTTATAATCTACATATATCGTTTACTGAATCTGAGATCGGAAACCGTTAATATATTCTATATGCTTATTTCTATGACGATGTCCAATATTTTTACCAAACACGTCCTACGAATAAAGACGTGGGCAAAAATGCACGACAAAACAACACATTTGGTAGAAAACAACAATATATTTCCTAGAAAATAATCCAAATTTATTTTATGTAATAAATTTCGATTTCCGATTCGAAATTCGCTATTAGTCATGATATATCATTCATGATTTCTTATGACTCTAGCTTGCAATACTATAATGTTGACATTGATCTTACGTTAGTGACGCATGCGTCGGTTCCTTCTGCGAAATCATGTAACGGATCTTCGGTCATGGCGTCATTTGGCAAGTGACCGTGTTCGGAATTTGGAACACTATTGTATAACGTTCTATCGTATTTCGGAAGTGCTGCGAGTATACACTTCCTATCTGAAATATGTCTAACCAGAGTAAGTCTATTGTTAAAGACTATATTTTGTTTTTTATTTAAGATCCTGATTTCTCCAGAAAGAACGTGTGAGAGCGTCAGGATCGGCAGTCAGTGGCGCGTGTATTCTTATTTTAAAAACAATCTGCCGTCGAAGAAGCGATTGTACGGGTGCCTGCGTATAACAATCAACCACAGGTCATCCGTTACTTTTTGAATGAAAACGAAAAGAGGCAATGGTAATGTGATTAAAGTCTAATGAGGACTGGCTGACAATCAGCGCAGATAGACCCTCGGGTGGGCATGCAAAAGGATGAGCCAAGTGCTTTTTGGTATACCAAGTTGTAAGTTCGTTAATTGGTTATGCTTCTGTGTCAATAAAATTTATTTTAATATTATTCAGAGTACTTACTAGATAAAGATTGGGCATCGTATCGCTACTTTCTCTGTTATTGATCGCTTGTTTGTTTGCTCTTAATTTAGGAGGCTGATAATTACAGAAGATATTGCGTTGTATGTTTATACATTTTATAAATGTTTTGTCAGTTCAGTTTGTTACAAACTTAAGAGTCCCTAGAAAAGAGCTTGGCGTTGGTCTCCATTCTCCAGGCCCTTATTGTGTGGAGGTAATATGTTACAAAAAAGATAATGACTCATTCGAAGGAATTCCGTATATTATACACTACTGACTCACGAGTGAAATATTCATGATAAGATCACTTATGAGTTTATGGTAATTAACTTTTCCGTAACAGGTGATGATATTATTTTTGTTTTCATAAATACCGGCGTATATGATCTTATGTAACTTTATAAACCAATTAATTATAATGCTAATATTTTGACCAAAGAAAAATTTATTACTATAAAGATTCAATGTATTTATTGTTAAATCCCTTGAAAATACGCTTCTCTAATAGCATGGCATCAAACGATTTCTCATATGACATAAATTAATTATAATTTTCTTAATAAAAACAATCGTGCAAAATTTTCACGTAAAAAAATCGAGATCCCCAAAATTACATATATTAGTTTCCATGTGAAGATATTAATAAATCAAATAGGAAATAATAGTGTAAGTTAGCAGTTTATACTTACTCAGGTTTTAATCTTAATTATGAACTATTAAAATAATTACCAAACACCTTGCGTGAATGTATAACTAGCGGAACAATACAATATTCGCTAGAAACGGTGAATTACCATAAATTATTTCGAGAATTGGTGATATTTACTTAGATATAGTATTTAAATGACGATGAGTTGGTTTGTAGAACTCGGACGGTTCATCAAAAAAACATAGGTAATATGGCATACTTGCAACCAGAAGCTAAACCAAATAAAGACTTCAGTTGAAAAGAAACGTTCCAGATTTCATCTAATTAAGAAAATAACTTGAACATCCGACGTGTAACTTCAATGTATTTCAAGATTAATTGTTCTATCATTGCTACTGTTAATTAGCAAGCAATAAAATTTGCAAAATTTGGTGAGCCTCAATTTCAGAACAATTTCTGATATAGTTATTTTGGTGGACTCATTACTTTTGATGAAGACCTTCTTTCTAAGGTGCTTACACAGATTATAGCAAAAAGTTACTCTTAATAGATTAAATAGAATAGTATATAGATTAAATATTGGAACGCTGATGACGATGATAGTAAACATGTTTGGGGACTGAGTGCCCCGGTAAATCACAGTTATGTCTTGTTACGAGTCTACATCATACATTAAAAGTAATATCTTTGATATTTAAAAGTGTTACTAGACTTGGTACTATAATATACCTATAGGTAGTACCCAATTCGCAGGTAGTTCATACATTTCTTTTTTCTTTGTAGCGGTAAATTGCCGTTCGGCATCAATGCACCACTTCATCGAACGTGTTGTGAATCAATAACCTGGTCTTGTAGCCGCCTGCCTAGGTACCCAAGGTATTGTTTTAAGAGCTTAGACGTAGAATTAGTGCTCGTACACAAATTACGATTATTAAATTGTTAATCTACATGCCCACTATATACGCCTCAGTATGAAAAAATAAATAGATCCAATTCCAAAAGCTTAAATCGGATATTCGATCGTCTTAAATTAGATAAGAGATGAAAAAATAATTTATTTGGTATAAGACTAAGTAGTTGATATGTAGTGATATGCATTTGGATTTAATTCACATTCGTACGGAAAGTACGATTAAAACACATAGATTAGTAACTATTTGTAATTATCTCCTTTTGAATTTTACCAAATAGGTATGAGCCTGTTTATTTTAAAGGGGTTGGCTGTCTACGATAACTTGAATATAATACGTAGTTCTATAGAAAGTGTTTTTGAAAGACTATCATAGAATAAATTCTTATTAATTAATGACCTTCCCCGAAAGAGTCTCACGTAGTATTTTGCGAATACTGCCTAGTCAATGTTTGTCATATGAGTTAATTTTCCATGATGCAGTAACGGCTTGAAAAAATTGCAAATAATCAAACATTTTCAAACATCTTTTACAAGACACATTTTAACTACGTAGTTTACATTAATAAGAATTAAAGAAACTTATGGACACCGTGAGTTTGTTATGGTAGTTTTTTTTTAAGAAATATTGTATTCAACACAAGAATGTTTTATAAAACCAACATTTACAAATCTAATTACGTACTTGACATGGTGCACGTATACAGAATTCTTTAAAAGTTTGTATTCAAACTCAATTTAAATACAACTTGCACACTGTACGGCCAATCCCCAAAAATGAGTAATAAAAATTGCCTAACCCCGCATGCTTCGCCGGGCCTCAGCGGTACCCGTTGTAATTTCCCCGTTCTGCGAAGTGCGACACATTGAGTAAGGGCGGTTGCTTTCAGATCGAATATCCTACACTTTATTACCCTCGCACACACAGCACCGTGGTTTAACAGACAAAACTTAATTACTACAAAACTTATGTTATTGTTTTAAAAATATTTTCATTCAAACTTACCTGCAAAAAAAGATCGCCAAATATAATTTTATTGATCACAACTGTGTTTCTTAAATACAAAACATTACATAAAATCCAATCGAAATCCTGTACGCACACACAGTGAATTGTTTTCAAAGTCAAATATATTATCTACAAGTGTTGTTTCATAGTTTTTTTTAAATTTCAAAACATCACAAATATTCTTGTTATAAAATAATCAAAAACAAACCTAACACGCAACCGTTGTTAAAAGAACATGCGAAAGAACTGAAAAATTAGGTTCCCATTCATTCGTTCGTCACTCACTAAGTATTCTCAATCTCAGTTCTCATTCTCATAAGATTTTTTACTTGCTTCAAATTTCTAACTCTAGCACTCATCGGTCACCATTATGGTTTCATTGATACAAAGGCAGTGTCACTTAACTTTGACAGTACTCAATCTTGATTACAGATAATTATAGTGTGCGAAAGTGAGACAGCGATATGTAGAAATTTACTGGACAACAAAAAAGCTTTAGTCTAAGTCCTGAAATCACTTAACATTTCCATATTAAAATACATCTTTAAGGATTTCAGTGGGAAGTTTCTTGTCTTACTTTTCAAATTTTGTTTTCAAATGTATACGAGAGAGAATAAATAAGAAATATTTAAACGAATATTTTAGAAGTCAGTGTTTTTTTTATAATTTTGAATTGACTCAAAAGTTATCAGGCTGAATAATGAGAAAAATATGAGACATAGGACTGACTTTTCATACAAGAAAAGATTAAAAGAAGCCTGGGAATTAATGTTAATGAAGAGCTGGGAGTTGATTGCAGTAAAGTCATGTAAATAAATTTAAAAAACCTAGGTGAGAGTAATTTTATAAAAATATCAATGATTATTTTACGTTTAATTAAATGTAGATTTAATTCTGGAAAATATATATATTGGCTGAGATTGACATCCTATGACGTTTCATTAAAATTGTTGACATATCGGAAAAAAATTGTTCGTTCATGACATTTCATTGATAATCAAAATGAAACATTCCATTTCACATTTTAGAACGTCAAACATGGAGGAAGATCGTCTTTTTGATGAAAGAATTTCTATTCGGGAATCTGCACGACCATTAAAAAAATACGGCAGTACCTGTAATCATATGAAGAGGAATGAAGAATACATAAAACATGTGATGACTAAAGGCGACACATTGCAAGGAATTGCTTTAAAATACGGTGTAACAGTAAGTTAAAATTTCCACTATTACTTATTGTTGATGAACGTACAAATTATTCTTGAATCTAATTAAATAAACCTGTGTTTGGATTTTAGATGGAGAAGATAAGACGAGCAAATCGCTTGTTCGCATCGGATAGCTTGTTTTTAAGAGAGTATCTTTTGATACCTGTAACTAAGGATTCTCCTTTTTATGAGAATGGTGAAAGAGTGACTGAGATAGCGCCTTCGAATCACCGAGCATCAATTGCGGGAATGCCTACACGAGATTTCTCCCCTGGCAGTCCCGATGAAAAAGAATCCTTTGACAATTTCCTGAACAGACTTGACTCTTCAATTGCAACAATAAAAAAACATGTTGAAAAAACGAAGGAGAACAGCGAGTAAGTATTTTTTATTTCTATTTAACAATTGAATAGTTTGAATTTAAAGAAACATATTCAAATAAAAAATATAACATACCTGGGGTTAATAAGTGCTTTATTTTCTGTGCATTGTTAACATATAGATAAACTAGCATAAAACCCATGTTTGAAATATTTCTATTATTACTCAATCTATTTATTTAAATTATTAAGAATAAATCAACTTGTAACCAAATTGAATTATGTTACCTTTTTATTACTTCAAGTAAGATTAAAATATGCTAAATGAGGAATTTAAAGTAGTTCATTGCATGTTGTTATCACTCACAAATAATTTACTATGATACATTCTGATCATAGGACAATGACCTCAAAATTGATTAGATATATTCTTGCTCTGTGTTGACATTTATACAGTTTGATTGAATTGTATTTGAAATAGTTATACTTACTAAATTGTGAAAAACTAACTTAACATCTATTATTTATTCTGATCATTACAATTTGTTATTTCCTGACATTAATGAAATTGGCAACTATTTTTACACTAACAACCCCTGAATTGATCTCTCTATAAATTATAATAATAGTTACTTTCAAATGTAGTTATCACAAAAGTAGTTATTGAGTAACTACATGGGAGCGAGGCATGCTGATAAGCTTGTTTACAATAAAGATAATTCAATATTTATATAATTTAAAAATTATTTACTCAAAAGATCTCAATGAACTTGAATTTGTTGTTGAAATATTTTAAACATATTTTTTAAAACTTTAGTTGGCTTTGTTCTGGGTAAAAAGGATATTTTTACAACACAATTATAACAATTTTCATTGTAGTGAAGGTTTAATTTATATCCTAAATTAATTTTACAAATAAAAGTTTCATAATTAGATTTAAAGTAATTAGCATCTGCAAGTGCATCTTTTCAAATGATCAAGTAGTCCAAAAAAATGTATTTAAAAATGCAAGGAATTTTATTTGAGGATAAGTTCATGAGTATAAATATACTATCACATTATTTGTTTAAATATGGCGAGGTCACTAATTGACTAAATGTTTACCTACCTTAAATATGTTGAGTATAACAATTTTACAGACTTGTATCTAGATTGTTTCATTTCTGTCTCAGGGTATAGGAATAAGCATTGGTGCCCAGTATTAATTGATTAATGGTATTCAAGACAATAATACCTTGACAAGTTAAAATTAAATCCTTCATGGCTTAAAAGGTGGACATTGTTTAAAATAAATACCTATTTCACTTGAATTATATTTATATGAGATATGTAAAATTGTTAAATTTCTTTAAAAAGGTAAAAAAGACATTTAATGGAAATTATAAATACAAGTGTCAATCTCAATTGTTTGTAACAAAAGTTATGTATTGTTACGATCACGGCATAATTGTTACCGTCTGGTACTTTCTATTATTCAGTCACAGATCGCATTCCAAAAAGTTGTATTAGGCTGAGTTCATACAAGTTGTTATTTTGTTTTTTGTAGTTTCGAATAATTTTTATCTATGGTTTGGTTTTTTTTATATTGGCGTATTTGAACGTAATTCTATATGAGGCCCAAATTTTCCACAACCTAATCCAATAACAATTTTGTTTTGATATTGTTAGTGTTTTCCCCAATAATTATATCACGTATCAGGCGTGAGATTTACAATATTATTTTTAATCCATAACAGTGCCTCTGTGTCGCGCATTGCATTTGTTTTGTTTAATTGCGGTTTAAAATCACATGATATTTGTCGTTGCGCCAATTGTAATCGGTATGAAGGACAAAACTTGAAATTATAATATAATTTATAGTTTGTATGGAAAGCTATTTTACTCTCGATTGATGACGATTTGCGATCAACTTATAGTACTTCACCATTACTGTTTTGTTGATTGGAGTGGAGTTTTACCAAGATAATCATAGTTTAAATTTTGTGAATTGCATTCCCACCTCTTAGACTTCTTTAATCGATGACGCAAAATTTACGCGGCTGTAGTTAACTATAGTGTATAGTATATAGTATAACTATAGCATATAGAAAGTATAAATTACTAAAAATTATGATTATATCACAAATTCCATCTATATTGCATTCATAACGTTCCTTTAAAAAGTTGCATATGCAAATGTTATTATGTAAATGAATTGAAATCGTACAATATTTCGTACATAATAATAACATAGAAGTCATTTCGCACATACATAGGCTGTATTTATATATTCTTTAAACGATTAAGTGTAAAATACTATGAGTATAGCGTCCAAAGGGGTTTTAAAAAAAAAAAAGGGGGGATTCCGAAAAAAAATGTTTTGTGGTTTTTTTTTGCTTTGTTTTTTTTTTTATTGTATACGCGTGGGATTTGGTTGTTTATGAAAAAATAAGGTTTTTATCGTCGAATGAAAATTTTTGCGAAAATTATTATTATTGAAAACTGTAAACATGCGAAATAAAATGACATAAAATAGTAAGAGAGCTGTTTAGTTACGCACAACAAAGGTACAATTTAAAAGTGTAAGTAGTTTGAACTTTACTTATTTGGGGAAGTGATTAGATGTGCATTCCAAGTTTCTGCTTTTTGTTACCTGGAGTTAACGTTTATGAAGTGTTATCATGAGTTGTGTGTTATAAATCTCTAATTTAAAGCACTTGTAGATTTCTTAAGTAATTCCTATTCAACCGCAATTCTTAAGTTCGTAAGGCGCCAATCTAAAAATTAACATTACTTAAAACATCTCGCGTGAATCCAATGATGAAAGTTCATTAATTCTTAAAACTCACCTTCTAATGTGTTTAACATGTCCAAGAAAATCTTTGAAGCGTTTTCTTTACTTTAAATATTATATTTTCTAGTCTTGTGTTAGTTTGCGAGCTAATCGTGGTATTATCATGGTAAGGGATTTGCGCATTTACGTTCTAGAGTGACTGATAGGGCTGTTCACATGTGTATATCTATTCAAACGTGTGTTTATAATTATTCCCTTGTTTCTTTCCCTTGTCCTTGCGTCTAATTGAAAGACATAAAATATTTCGCAATGTACGAAACCCTAACATGAAATCGCAGAATATAATATTCCGTAAAAAAATCTTCGCGCTGCTGCGCCACTGTACTTAATGCTCCCAATTTTTTTATTCGATAAAACTAAATAATATTCCTTAAGTTTTATTAAGCTTAAAGTTATTCATAAAGAAAATTTATTTTAAAACATTTGTGCGATTGTATTTTATTAATAACTACCACCAAACCGGGAAACTAAGTTTATATAGTTATTATTTTTATCGTTTTGTATGTAACAGCTGCTATTTTACATAGATAAACTATTATCTTACACTATTTGGTAATTTGGGATCATTTAAAATATAACGAGCGGGAATGAATCTACATGAAATTCGGCACGCTTATATTACAGAAGACTTTAATTTATACTATTAGATATTCCGGGTATAGTATTTTTCTTTTATTTCTATTATATGACTCTAAAATTATTTTATATCCTAAGCGAGGCGCTAGTTGTTTTTGTCTAAACCATGGAAAATAATGACAAACACACAATTCATAAAGAGCTTTGTTTACGGATTGCGAGAATCCAAACAACATTATTTAGGAAAATAACAACTTGTAATAGACGTTATCGTTATTGTCTACTTTGGAAAGCAATATCGAGTGTAATAATAATCCATATTTACACTAAAGAGATATGGAAAAAATAAAACGCTGTAATATATTGTGCTTATTTTCTAGTGGCTCTCTGATTCGAACATTTTTGTGGTTGAAGTTGGATATTTCTCTAAGTCAGAAATGTAGTATTGTGTCTGCGCTAGTTCAATTGCTTGATTCACAAGGTCTTTATCTTCGCTATATGTACGCAGAGATAATGTGCCGCTTTGTATGTGTTACTGGATATGTTTGTGTTTTAAGCAATTAAAAATTGAGATTATTCAGCAATTGCATATTTTATTGTTTGTCGTTTGTACGCTAGTATGACGCGCTTTATTGCCGCTTGACAATAATTTGGAGTTAGAATGTCATCATATCTGTTATCTACATATACATAGAACATGTTCTGTCCTAGAATTATTAATTTTATAGCTCTCAAGGTTGCTCGAATATCGTTTAACACATTAGTCATGTTTCGTGTTGTGAAAGATTTTATTAACACCAAGTTTTGGCTGTTTTACGACTTGTTGAAAATATGCAAACTGATACAGTTGAAAATTAGCTTTATCTCCGGCATATTAAGTTGAAATTGCTCTTATCTAACGACCAATTGTCGTATACTGGGTTATGAGGCTATAAATAAATAGTGTGGGTTGTGAATAGCGATCTTATATGATCCTATCTTATCAGATTGGTCCCTATTTGTACGCCTACACGGGGCGATTATGCATAGCCCTCTACGTTTATAGCTCAATGCAATTTTAGTTCAGTTGAAATACTATTCCTTGCGTATAATAAAAAAAAAATTAATGCGTTTTTAATTTTGTTATTTATTATCTCTACATACATATTCATAGTGACGAACAGGGTACTGAGAGAAGATAGAGAAATGGAAACGAGACTTCTCGGAATGGGACCCAAAAACCATGGAAACATGGGAAGTGTTTAGAAGGTTACAGGCCCAGTATGGATTCGCAAAAAAGAGAGGCTTTAATCGATATCGATAAAGATTATAAGTCTTAATATTTGATAACCTTACTTCATATTAAGCATGCATGTTTCTATTATTCAACAATACTAAGAATATCTAATCTTGAAAAATTACTTCATTATAACTGACAAAGTCGGTCGCGGATTATGATAATAAATTCTATAGATTTATAGAGTGTTCTCGAATTCCAGGTTCGTAGATTTCGAAGATGACTTCGTGCGACATCGTCCAACCGCTCGCCTCCGGCAATCAGCGTCCATGGGTGCATCTACGTCGTATAATGAAGTGATACCGCCGCCATTGCCGCCTCCCCCGGGTCTTACGCACGGCCGTCGCGTCGATACCTCACTGAAGCGGCTCGAAAGGGCACACGACGACCTCTTTCAGTTGTAGCGCTCGAGACAGCGCAGGTACATGTCACTTTACGCTTGTTTGTATAAGTTAATCTTTGACTTTTCAATTGTATAACTTTTTCTACGAATAGTGCCATTTTTTATATAGTAAAAAGATTTTATATATCTTGATAGAATATTTTTAGTTCAACAGCTGTCTACAATATAATCGTTTACATTATTACATGAACCTAAATTGAGTCTGATTTTGATACTCTATTGTATAAATAATTTTATAAGATCTTTCCGAATACGGAAGGACATAAATTAGATAGACTAAATTTCACTCTCAGCTTTAAAATCTTGATGATTTTACTAAGAATACTTACTGTATACATTTAAAAACATCACTTATATAACGTATCTGTTTTACGTATGTCCAATCATAAATGTTAAATGTCGATATTAAAACGGCACTAAAATGCTCGTGAGAATGATACCTACTTGAATGAAGAAATGATGAACTTATGATTTATAACTGCCAGATTCTAAAATAACATTTTTAGTGTATCTTTAAAATTTCATACATTATACGTTGTATATTTTCAGATATGCGCGTTTCCAATGAGCTCATCTGCGGTCGTCACGTGGCGCGCGTACATACAGACGTATACGAAAAGCCAACGTAATGACGCGGAACTGAAGGTACATTGGAGGGGTCCGAGAGTGATATTAGATATGTTATGATCTGTTTACATAGTTTTTATGCACCTGGGTGGTAATTTTAAATGTCATTTTACATACACACAGGCAGAAATGTTTGTAAGAATGAGCATTGTTTACTTTTATTGATGTCTTTTTGTATGTAAGATTTAGTAAAACAGACAGCATTTGGCATTGTTCCCTACGAAATAATTCGATTTGTTACAGATTGGTTGAATTGTTTCCAAAAATAAACGAATCAAACGAACAACTCACCTCTAAAAAAATTACCTCTCAAAGATGTCTGATTAATTTTGTAAAAATTGATTGTTGTAATAATCACTTAAGATTGCATTTTCAATTCGTATTATAATCCTAAAAATCACCCAGAAACACTTTGGCTGATTTTTTCAAACTTTTGACCAATGTCATTTTTGTCGCAAATGTACAGTGTTTTGTTTAGTAAATAGACGTAAGCGTTGTTTAAACTGTGTATAGATAAATATTTTTATAATATACGTTTCCTCTGCAAGTCGCTTCCTGTGCCGTCTATCGCCTGACTATTGATTTTCTGGGGTACCCATGCAAATATACATTTTCTGAGCATTAGACACACATTAGATGAGATTTTTTTATTAGAAATTGTTGGTTTTTTATCTGAAATGCAGCTTCTCTAGAGATACAAATTCCGAGAAAGTCTAATTCTAATGTGTCTGCTTTATGCACATACTGAGGGTGATTATGGTGCAAACATTTGCCTAACTATCGTAAAATAAAATTGTATGACAAAAATAGACCAAGCAAATGATACTCATTGAAAAAGACGGTTGACTAAATCGATAATAATATATTTGTATTTAGAATCCTACGTTTTCTGGTAATACGTAATCAATTTATCAACCTCAAACTGTTCACTACTAAACTAAACTTATTAAAACTATTTCGTGCAATACCCAATTTTGGTCATATATTAACGAAGCATAATACAAAAATTGTATTGTTATAGAAACTTGAAATAATAATCACAAATTTTTACTTTAACACTCGCATTTATGTATTTGTATGCAAGATCATTATCACCATTATGATACCTTAATGATATGGCAATCTTCATATAACAGTTGGTTTTGTGATGATTGTAAGATAAGTAAAATTGGTTTTATATCACTGAAGTCGCCTTACGAAAAAGACTTTCTTGAAGACATCCAAAATATCTTTTAAACGTACCAATAAATTACCTATACTTACAGGCTTATACATACAGTTATTGTTTACATTATTGGTCCCCTAGTGATGCTAATGCTAAAAATATTGTACTCCGCCTATTGCTGACTTATTTTAACATACATTTGACATAGACGCGAATAAAGTGTGGCAAGGGACGATGTGTGGGCTCATATCAATCCCAAACAATTTTATAGCACTTATACTTGGCTAAATTCCTCCAAGGTATAAAAAACAATGCTTAGAATATGTATAGTCAAAATATTAATGAAACATTCTTGCTTATAACGGCCATGGTCAAGGTTATGCTTTTTGCCTTTCTGTGTGATATTGCGCTAGTCACTTCGCACTCGCAAATTTTGTGGAGACTTGAGCCTTATTGGAGTATCGTTTTTATTACATCTTTTCGATTATATGTTTTTTCAGATGTGTACATGGTACATTGTTTGTGGTACGACCCCTTTAAATGTTATTGTTGACTAGAATATTAGAAACTCATATGACAGTGGTCAGATTAGTTTTTCGTAAATTTACGTTTGGTTTTCTGCCAAAATGTAATATTTTTAAAGCAATGTTTGTTTCTTGAATGGAAACATAGAGGGCGCTCTGCTGTTTTAACCGTATGTTAACTGTTCGTTTGTGGATCTCTATAAATGCCGAAAAACCGCGTGTACTGTGTAATAAAACATGGTCAGGAAACATCGTGCGACACAAATGATTATTTACTTTGAAAAATTTATCAAAGTAGAACACTTAGAACTCTGAGGGCTATTAGATTATTTATTCTCATTGAAATATCGAAATTACGTAGAAACAGTTTTTGTTACGTTGTTGTTAGCAATAGTCTTGTAAATGTTAAAACGTACACGGTCCTATCATAAAGCGTGGCTTAAAGTTCGTACGTATTATGTTGCCATGGTAACGATGTTATTTCCATACAATGAATGGTTACCATGGTTACGAACACCGAACTTTAAACCCCGTTTTATGATAAGGCTTATTGTTTATGGAGAAATGTTTAATCATCGTGTCTCGGTGGAAAATATACATATTAGGTTAAATTAAAAGGCACTAAATAATACTGTGTTAATAATCAATGTTGAGCTTTATAGTATATAATAAGCTAATATATTATGTATAAATTGTAATAGCTGTGTAAATATTGGTGAGTTACGATAAATAAATTTTTAAACTATACATACATAATGTATGAATGTTTTGATTTTATTTTCTATAAATGTATAAAATCTGTTTGTCATCGCTTTATAAAGTTTATAAGAAAATAAATATATTGTAACCTCAGTGTGGTTTTATTTTCATCATTTATCATATTGTAATTTCAATTACAGGTAATCAGTTTTGTTGCACTGAAATACGCTTCGAAACTAATGAACTATGATATTCTAGAATGATACGTTATCAGCGAGTAAATAGGCATAAACGCTATAAGCGGTGACAAATCAAAAGTTTTATCGAAGAATGCAATAAACGTTAGTGAAATCTTTACAGTTACTTTCTTATTTTACCTGTCATATTTTACGAATAGATAAGTGTGATGAATCAATATTACATTATCTTCGGTTTATCACTTCATTGCAAATGATGTTATTATAAACAAGTTCATTAATATCACAAACCGGATTCGGCATCTAAAAAATATTGTTACAAAATTTATATTGTCAGAGATTGTAATAAGTCATCTTAATCTTTGAATGCAAAAATAAAATGTCCAAGAAAACTGAAATGTTTTTATTTTCAATACAAAACAAATTATTTACACAATTTGGTACCTTACTTTAAACACGATAAGGATTATTTTATAGATAAACTTAAAAATAAATTTATTTATTAGCGGATGGTTAAAATAAACAATTCGAGAGGAATATCTTTTAGAATTATTAAACTAATTAAATGTTAATAAATAGGTATTTAAAATTACCAGGTACCTAGATAATACTTATTATGCATTTAATATTATTTTGTGAGATACACTTATAACAAATGAGGTTAAAATGGGCAATCATAATTTCACTAAAAATCGTATAATGAAACAAAATACTGGTGCGCTCCAAAACAGATCCATCACGGAAATACGCGATATTATTTCGACGTGTCTGCCATTAATATTAGATGAGTCGAAATCTCCCTGTTTGTAGGCAAAAAGGCTCTTCAGCGAATACATTTTTCGCCTATAGTACAAAAAGTTTGATAAATCTCTGAATGATCATTATCCACGCACATAATTACATATTTTTATATGCTGTTTCCTCCAAAGTAAATAAAAGTTATAAAAAGATAACTATGTGGTATATTTTCAAGTATTATCCTTAAAAATTAAAAATCCCATAAGGTATATTATAAAATGTTATTAAAAATGCACGCGACAATGAAAAAAGACGCCTCGCGTGTATATTTTGTTGTTCTTCGTTAAGGCCGTACCAGTATTTTATTTCTTACGACACACTAAAATATAAAAATTATTTTTAAAACTAAACTAGGTAGGCGCTTCCTGTATTTGTGTATTTATACTTTTTCGATTTAGCAAAAAATCTAAGTCGTGTGAAATTTTATGAATCATTTGGTCCGTTGGTGAATCGTACGCCCGATTCCACTTAATATTAACTAGTTCTATGTTTGTTTTCATGTTTTCTTCGGCTGGTAATGAGATACTGGATGGGAAAAGTTTCGGTTTTTTCAGACAGCTCTTTATAGGAAGAGATATGTCTGGAGTAGATTGACATAAGGTGCATCTAGGAAGATTGAGATCTATAAAATTTATTTTAAAGGGTCGAGGTAGAGGATCGGAACTTCTTATATCTTGTTTGTGGACGTTCAGTTCAACGTAAGTGGAGCTTGAATCAGGCTGCGGAATGAGGTCGCAAAGGGCTCGAGTGGTGAATTTTCTTGGATTATGTGGACTGGGGGTATATTCGGTACTCCGCACTATATCAGCGCGACTATCTTGTGAATGGATTCTGAAAAATAAGTGTGATTAATACTGGTTTATTTTTAATTGAATTAGAAGTAGGGTCTCGATCAAACGTTACACAATAATAATAGTTTTTAATATTGCTGTTAGAGCTAATTCATTCAAAAAATTTCATTGGATAAGGGGGATAATACATCAATTAACTGACCTGTTAATTTTGGAGGGACTGTCGAACCTCCAGTAAGTAGAGAGCGGTGTGACGGGAGAAGAGCCGTCGAAGCCTAGACTCTCGGCCTCTCCGCTTTGGGCGAAGTATACTGGAGAAGGGGGTTATGATAGTAGGCACCTATTTATGTCATATAGAATAAAATAAAAGTAAATTCAAGTAATAGATACATTGAATATTCTTCTATTATACCTATACCCAACGAATGTTGAATTGATTTTGTACGTCAAATAGAAAAGGATTAACTTTAACCGCATAAGTGTATTTCTCTAGCTTAATGAAAAAAAAAATATTTATTAATAGGTTAAAGTTCAGACAAGTATTTGTTTAGTACAGCAGAAGGGAGTTTATTCGATCTCCTGTAAAATCCTGACCAAAATATTGTCTGTTGCTATACAGTATTGCAGTATCAGGGATGATATGTACCATTTCATTTTCCATTTCTGGCTTTTATTTTATAAATAGTTTAAATAAATCTGTTTTATATGTATTTTCCGATTATTTTATTATCCTCTCAAAACATGAGTCTATTTCTAAAAAAAATAGTAATATATACCTAAAATACTAACAGCTTAATGTTGTGTCTCCACGCTGCTTGCTGTTCGAAGGAAGTGACATTAATCGACGCGCGAGTTGAATAGTGTCGTCATCACAAAACACGTAACAGAGGAACATTGATAGCCCCTGCAAAAATATACTTATAATTAAAATAGAATAGTGGTCGTCAAAATCATGAAAATCATTTTCTTTTGTTAACTCTTTCCGTTAAATTGTGTCTAAAAAGTGATGAAAAGAGACAGCACTCAGATGAATATTATTCTAATTGCATTTATATTGATATAATACGCTTACATCTGAAAAATATTATTATTACTGAAGTGTTTATAAGTAATAAGAATTAAACGTTGTTATAATAATAAGTTTTAATTTATGGTCTTACGTCAGCTAATGCAGTAAGAGCAAGTCCGGCCACAGGCGTTATCTTTCGGTTTCCGGGTTGCGCATACGCAATGCTGGCCATTTGCGCCGCGGTTGTCGTGAACAATAGGATGAGTGTGTGACGTACTATGCGAATTCTGAAATATTGTAATCCCTGGTATATCTTATTTAGTTTAACACAAAACGAGTAATATAAACTTGGAATAGTACTAATCCTATTTTGGCATTCTTAAATTCATCTCTTAATTATTATCTAGAAATAAAAACTAGATTCTGCAATCGAATTGTAAATCTCCTCATCCGGGTTTTTAGGAGTGGTATAAAGCGTCCTACATCTGATAAAATAAAAGAAAAAATATTTTTTACACAAATTTTCTTAAATTAAGTATTTATTTACGTATGCCGAGGAAGTCTATTTTGAATTTAGACTCTAGCATACAAAATTTAAATTACTAAAAAGATCTTAAAAAGATCAGACTGTTTAACGGAAATCATCGTCTTGTATATATTTAAAACTGTTGTGATTTGAAAGTTTATGATAACGTTGACGTGGGGATTGTCCTCTATGCGTATATAATTACCTGTTACTCAGATAAGTTTGTCTCTCAGCTGGTATTTTGCGCTTAACTACGCGCAAATTATACTCTGCGAAAATCACTAGTATAGCACATAGTAGCGTCAATAACGTGCAGCCGCCTGCGCATATTAGTTGAGCACCAGAGCCTAGCTGTAGGGGATCTCCGCCCCATAGTCTAGCGCATAACCATGCAAGGGTGCTAAGACCTAGAATTAAACCTATATAATGAATTATAAAAATAGTAATATCATTTGTCGTGTGAATTACAATCGTTCGCTTATTTTTGACATGTATAGTTTTAATTTTTGTTGATATGTAAGTAATTTTAATCTTGTTTGGAAGCTAATTAAATGTTAATAAATAGTGCGGTAATGCAGCGCCATAAAGATCTTCTAATAAAATATTTTCAATAACTTTTAACTTATTTACCGTCTATGTCGTATAAAATAAATTGAGTGTATTTCAAATGTTTTATTTAATTACCAGCAAGTATTCCAACGGAGCTGGCTCTTTGTGGTCGTCCTGCTAACTCTGCTTGCAGTAACAGAGGCTGCGCGCAAAGTGCAGCACACACAATAGACCAACATGCTGCGCAGATCCACCCATATACACCCGGACATGATTCTTCCTAGACCAATTTATAGAGTGAATTTGAAATGTTTTTTATCAATCTGAACAATGTCTACAAAAACTTTTGTAAAAGCTATAAAAAAAATTTTTTATAAATTTGGTTTGGGGGGGGAGAAATCTTTAATTTTCAATGTATTTAAATGTTATAATCTTCTGAGATTACATACCGGCTAATTATAACTAGTACAAAAATGAACTATTAAAGCTATTTTGTAAGCAGAAAACATTTCACCTACCTACATATAAACCATACGAGAAGCCGAACGAGTGCCCGATTCAGTTTAATATTTGTTACTCAAATATATTGAAAACACTAAGAAGGCATTCTTCTGGGACACGATGTAATTAAATGTTATATATAAAATTCTCGTGTCACAGTTTTCGTTCCCATACTCCTCCGAAACGGCTTGACCGATTCTTATGAAACTTTGTGTGCATATTTGGGAGGTCTGAGAATCGGACAACATCTATTTTTCATCCCCCTAAATGATAGGGGTAGTCCACCCCTAATCTTTATTTTTTAGACATAATTTTTTGTTTCTATTTTTTATGATATAACATACAAAAATACATATAACCCTAAATTTTTACCTCTCTACGATCAACCCCTATTTTTTATTTATTAATTGAAAATTGAAATCACATGTATGGCAAAACAACGTTTGCTGGGTCAGCTAGTATTACATGAAAATTTCTAAACTATTTTAAAAAATTATCCAATACCCATTTATACATATTCACCTGCCTAGTATCGCATTCGAGTAAAGTCAGCAGAGCAGCTCCATTTGACGCAGCGGTGACCATTCTCAAAATTGACGGTAATCTGGGTTGAGCAGAAACTATAGTCACGAGTTGTATGAAGGCGACCATAAGGCATAGTGCACCTCCCAATCCAACCGTCACTTTTACTATTTCCCCGAGATCCCTTTCTGCATCTGTCTAGAAAATTCTTGTATTTAATGTACTACTTCAGAACCGTACACAGGGTTATAAATGATCAAGTTGTAGTAGCCTTGAAGCTTAAGTTTTTTTAACGTTCATGTGATTTAAATCGAAACATTACCAATCTACAAATTCACTATAACTAAAACTTAAGGGTGAGTGAATTAAACACAAATCTTTGATGCAATAAATAAAAAGCAAAATGTGAGAGATATCAGAAATATTAGTAGTGGCTGTGGGTGTTTGAAAGGATTTTATGTATATATCTATCATTAGATATGAGATAGGATAAGAAATGTACTAAAACTTTTAAAAAGGTAAGGTATGCCATAATTATATACATGAATATACAAAAATATACACGTCCATTTTAAGCGTTTCGATTAAATGACAAAATGCGAGTTGTTTTCAAAGTTGTTCTCAAATTGGTGAACAATTAGCATGTATTAAAATACAAACTTATTTAATTTATTTGAGTGAGTAAGATTTAATCTTTATCAAATAGGAAAAAGTCAGTAGCATAGAAAAGTAATTGACGTTAAAATAATGATAATGATTCAGGGTGACAGATGTTATGTAGAATTAACTATTTACTCACGAGTGTGGAGCGAGCAACGGTGAAGAGCGCGTGTGTAGCAAAGCCCCGACATCGACAAGAGACATGGCTTGGCTCAGGGACCCGCACTTCACACGCGTTTATATCCCATGTTGAGGGTTCTGTTGCGGTTCGTAGGGCGCAGGCCATCTTCGATTCTGTAATGCGTAAGGTTTGTCATTAAGACCGCTTTAAAATTTGAAATTAATTAACCTATTACAGTAATATTTTTTATTTGTAGAATAAAATAATATCGGGAAACAGAGTATCTTGTGTAATAATATATATACTATATAATAAAGAAAGTATATAATATACTGTGTGTAAAAATGTATCCCGATATTATTTTATTCTACAAATACCGAGTGAGCAAGTGGGACCGTACAGGATCAGAGGTTCAGGATGACGTCAGTATCTCAAAGTAATCGGGCAGCGTCACCACGATATATATTATAATATAATATATATAATATAATATATATAATATAATATAATACTTTAAGCGGACGTGAGAAATGAATGCCGAGGATCAGATCCGCTGCCCTCGGTTCGGCAGTTCGGCATGATGACCATTAGTAGCCCGCGACGACACACGTAAACACGCGACGACACGCATAGAGTAAACTCTCTGTAAGACGATAGGGCTCTGAGGCCTGTGTAAGACGACTACAAATGCCTTAAATTGTGTTTCAGCTGTGATTGAATATCAGCTTGTATTCCAATAAGTATCTTAAGTCATAAACTCCATCTGACAATTGTCAAACATGTCTAACTTTATATTTAAAACAATTATAGTAATAATGTTATATTTAAACACTATCGAAAGTTTGTAATATGAGTGATTATTACAAATATACGAAGGGATGGGAACGCGAACTTGAAAGTAGCACGACGATGTTTAGTAAGAATAGAAACAAATGTTTCTATTTGTTAACTGATACATGACACAATTAGAGCACATTCAAGCATTAATAAAAATAAAAATATACACACCAATAGCTGTATAATTCTTTGCGTGTGTGAAGAGTAGTGTGACAATGTATTGAGTGTCATCTGCACCATAAGCGCGTACTTGAGATTGTGAAGAGGCCATGATGTATTCAACTTCGCGACCGCCTCTGTAACATAAAATTTAAAATAAATGTATGATTTACATAATTCTTAAAATTTTACATAAATTAAGTTTAGGCTTTAAGTAGTGGTAAAATGTGTAAGACTTTTGGATTGACACATGGGATTCATATTTAGAAAATGTTTCTCAACTTAGTATCTTATCCAATTAGGGTAAATTAAAAGGAAATAACGAATCCCTTATAGGTTCACTCTGTTGTACCTGTTGTATTCGTGACCTTTGATTCTGGGAACAAGTAGAGGGAGTTGGGATCAAAACAAGATAAACTCAGGATGAATTTCCTGGAAGCCGTAAAATTTTTTGTTTATTAACGTTCTACGTTAATGTAAAAAAAGTTGGAGCCATATGTGTGGCGAAAACTTAGATTTTGAGACGCTCATGAGAAAATTTATTGGTCTGGAACTGGAACTATGAAATGGACTAGTCCTATTCTCACTAGTTTGGATATATATATTTACTTACTTAAGTCCAATAGACCTTTGTAACGAAGGTAGGCGTGATGACAGAGCTTTATAATTAACAACAGCCATAGATACGTTTCCCTGACCCTCTACTTCCACATCCATAGAGGTTAGTAGCCATTCTTCAGTATTCGGATTTACTGGGAAAACGAAATGTGCCTTGTCTAATACTAATTTGACTTGCGCAGAAAATTCTTGGCCTGTAAATTCCAGGTCATCTTTCATCGTTGCCGCGTCAACAATTGCGTTTTGTAGATCGTAGATTTTCTGAAATATTTTAGATTATATTGAAGTAAAGTTTGTATCTTCTACCGGATTTCTATTTATTAATAATGTAGTTTACACAATAAATGCAAATTATGTCGTAATTTGAATCCCAATTTAATATTTTTCAATGTATAAATAATAAACATAATGTATTCGGAATATAATAAATTAAAACAGTACTAAACCTATGAGAGACCAGAATAATCTGATTATGTAGAAGAGCTACAAAACTTCTAAGCTACAGTTTGTGCCGAATGATCATCTTAAGATACTGAATAAAATAAACATAAGTACATGTTTTATTTTAATCTCACAGACTAGGTTAATATTGAAAAATTACATTATTCAAAAACATCAGGCCTCTTTTCTTTCGCACAGATGTGTACGTAGAGATCTCTAAGATGGTATAATACTGTTCATATTCGCAATCTATTATATTATTCAACTTACCTGCTCATCAAGGAAGCCATCAGGATACTTAAGCAACATATCATAAATCCTTAACAGTGGCTCAGCACTTAACTGTCTATCTCTCCTGTGCACAACGGGAGACCGCAGATAATTTAGGATGTCCAAGGTATGCTGTAGTGGTACTGTAGCGGCTCCCGGATGACCAGGTAGTGAACGAAGTATTGATCCATACTGACTTACTACATCACTGACGGGAACCCAAGAGTACCCGTAGGATATCCGGGTGAACTGAAATAGGATAGTATATGATAATATTTTTTCAAATGCTCAGAAGAATGTTTGTTTTTGTTCACAACAAATTACCATAAAACTTGTTATCAATATTGTTTCCATTTCTTTAAAAATACGTTGTAGCAACATCTAACAAGATGTAGTTACAACCCTGCGATGACAATACACTTATAAGTTGCTCTGACCGGTAAGAATACGTATATAAAATTTCTAGACATGAGCAATTGATCGTTCGGGCCGGAGGGACGTCGATCCTCCGTTAATGTTGGAGGAAGCGGCTTTCTTAGTCCACAAAGTTATCAGTCAATTAAGTCCAAGTTTATAAGACGTCCAATATACAACCTAGCCTTCAACTTTATGCTACATAGTTTACAGAGAATTTACCTGTTCATAAATATCTTGTAAAGATTCATCGATGCACCCTGAGAAGTTCGGTAGAGCCCACTTTACACGACCTTGAAGTGTTTTTGGTTCACAAAATCTGAAAATAATTTATAACGATGCTAATAGAATTCTTATTTATTATGCAGACATAGGTTCTCTACTAGAAATAAGTGGATGCAAATAATATAACACGATGATAAAAATGTTACAGCAGCTAGCGAAAGAAATTAAACACTTTCAATCATTGTCGGTTCTTCTTCCTGCTTTCATTGTAGGTTGAGTCAGACCTGTTTCCTCGAGGAGTAGCTAAAGCCCATAGACGTCTTACTTGCATCTTCCTCGTTTCCTCCATAACAATATTCTTCCTCATACACGTTCGACAAAAAATAAAAAGGAAGTTTAAAACATAATAAAATAATAACCTTGTGGTTTCACCTATATAGCCAACGGGGCAGTTAGCCACAGTATGAGCACCTGGAGCAGTTTGAGGCCAACGAATACCATGGGAGGGCTCACTTGGGCAGACATCATCAGTTGGGCTCAGCGCCCAAACTCTGACGGATTTAGAGTTGGCACCAGCTGCAGACGACACTTGACAGCTGTATTCGCCCGATTTCTATGAAAACTTAAATATTAAAATGCATTTCTGAAGTGAGGAATGTGTGTAGACCCCTAGAATAAAGTTATTAGTTAAGAAGCCGGGAAAGTATTACATTCGTATATAATTTTTTCCAACCATATTTATTATTTTGGTCAATTAAAATCTAGCTCAATTTTTCATATGTCTCAACTCTGAAATAACTTTAACGGATAATCAGTGACATCTAAGTACGTAAGCACTTATATATTTCTGTATATGCTTTACAGATAAAAATGTTTTATTTGTAAATTGTAGTACATGATAGTTAGTTTAGATTGTGAGTGTGAGTAGGTCACTGTTGAACGGGGGCCCCGGGGTTCAATACCCGATGCGTTCAAAATTAGTCTAAAAAAAGTATCTAGTGACTATGGTCTGGGTGCTGTATGCGTATATCAGTTGTCTTGGTTCCCCATATCATAAACTCAAAATAACCTATATTAGGTCTATGTGTTAAATGTGTGCTGATATCTACTTATTATGAAAAAAAAAAGTCCAACTTAACTGAGCTTTGATATATATTACAGCTTATTACTAACCTGAACATTATACAGTTTAAGTACACTCCCAGCCGGGTAAAGGTCTTCCCAAACTTCCTTTCCTGGAGCCAGTGCTAGCAGGTTTTTTTCTCGACCCCAACTAAACCCTAAGGCTCCATGCATCCTTCCTGCTCCGGCTAAGCAGGTTATACTGACATTATCACCCTGAAATTTAAAAATAATATTATTATAAATAAAACAAAACCTAATAAATATAAAACCTAAGAAAAATAAAGATTTGGAAAATAAAAAATCTATTTGATATAACACAAATATTACTAACTCATATTTAAGTTTAACGCCTAACCGTATTACAACATAATGAATAATCAAATTGAGTTAATTTTTGATTTCCACTGTTTGATTTAGTCCGAGTATTTTTTAATGTAAATACGCCTAAAAGTTTAAAACTTTCATTTATATTCTCCATTATATGTATATTTATAAACGCTTAATTATTGCTTCATGTTTTTCACAAAATAATAAATAAATTAAAATATACAAATGACATGATTTCTACGTTATTATTTTTTTATTTTTGCAAACGATTGACATTTAAATTTTACAGACGTTTTCAGTGTCGAGTTTTGAAATACGAAAAAGGTACGAACATCTTACTTTGTTCAGTGTAAGTGTGGATGGTACAAGGATGATATTTGGTGGACGGAATACTGTTATTCTCAAGGCACTGCATCTCCGCCGACCCGCGTCTTCGGCCGCGCAAGACCACTTTCCACTGTCTAGTTTCTTAGCGGAAGACACTCCTAGTACTGACATACGACGGCCTAGCGCATCTTCTGCGACCGTCCGCGTCCAGATGCCTCTATAAAGCGTTTATTACCAGAATATAAAAGTATGCATACAGTACCTAAAGAGTTTTGTACTGCCAGTGTGTAAATATGCAGATATCACTGTTAAAATCTTCATGAGGTTCGATTTGATTTCAAAACAGTGCGTAATTATAGAGTATTTTTAATTTGATATATTTTATATTCAATTATATTTATACTATAAAATGGTAATTCAAATGTAAATAAAACAAATATTTAACCTACCTCATTGTACCGTTGAAATTGATTCTGACTCCATCCTTATACCACGTGAATGTGATACTAGGTGATCCGTAAGACATACAACTCAATATAAACTCTGCACCTTCCCATACCTCGGGGTGCTGATTTATTATTAATTTCTGTAATTATATAATATGGGTAAGCTCACAATAAATATAAGTGTGGGAAAATATGATATCGTAAGTGTGTTGTAGTTATAATATTATATTCCACTTAACATAAATTGCCTAACTGTGAAATTAAAAACTTGAGCAACCGTAGCGGTTCTCAATAAATATCGCCAAAGGCCCAAAGTTTTCTATTGCGTGGATGAATTGCTTACAATTTTAAAGGTTTCTTTTGAAAAACTTTATCTAATCTACTTTTAATAAAACTGATGAATTTGTTTGTGAATTGAAAATAAAAATTAAAAACTGAGTCAGCAGTAGAGGAACAACCACATTTTTTTATATTTTTTGTTTCTCTATCTGTTTGTCTGATTGTCCGGGCTAATCCCCGATTTAAATAAGGAATTCATCTAAGGCACAGAGTTGGCTCGGTACGCAATATGTCTCTAAAAATTGATTGGTTCTGTTTGATATAAGATTGTTTCAACAGTTATTTAACATTATTATTAAATCGCCTAAATCTTTCCGCCGATCGTAAGCGATGACCAGTGCTTAGCTGTATGTATTATTCTAAAATGCTTCTAGAACACCTTGACACACTAGCACAGATCGACATTATACTTGTTAGCCAAGCCGTGTCCAATTTATATATACCACAACAATAATACATTCTACAACCAATAAATTAGAAATGTTCGTTCATGTGCCATATTATACGGATATCTTCAATTATAGGTTTTGCGTTTCGATAATTGAGCTTTGTATAATTCCGTAGAATGCACCAGTTGGTATAATAAAGGCGCTAACTCAAACTAACGAGATACATGCTGGCTTCACGCCAATTGTAATTAGGACACTTCTCAAGGATTGCACGTTGGAAATAATTAAATTTGTCGTTTCAAATGGCTGTATATTGGGACTTTTATTGTAGCCGAGCTTAAAATAAGTACCTGTTAAGATTTGCTCTTTCTTTTTAAGTTTAACGAAACTTTTACAAAGTCGTTTTATACGTCGAAAAATTATTTGTTAATACTAGTTTTTTACTGCCTTTGGCACTATCGGGGAATTGATCAATTCGTGATCTGGATCACAATTGAATTAAATTAGTTATTAATAATTAATTCATAGCAATTTTAAAGTTGTTCTAAGACTACAAATCCGGTTTCGGGCTACCTATACATAACGTGGAGAAAAAATAAATAAATAGACCTAACTTACATGTAAGCTTAGTGCAGGCTGCATTTCGAAGTGGAGAGTGACGGGCAATAGACGAAGTGAGTCAGTGCCGCGTGTCGCGAGTCTTGCTAATGCTGTGCGAACCGCGCTGGCTTCACGCCGTAAGCCCCAAACACGCAACCATACCGTACGACTGCCATCCTTGGATGAACTATCAAAAAACTACCTTCAAAATATTGCCTGGTATATCAGTGATTAAAATAAAGAAAACCTTTGCCTAAAATTAAAAGCCAAATATTATAGGTGAATTCCCAATTGTCAAAATAAATACAAATCACAACAGATGTATTCAAATTCTTTAAAAAAACAATTAATTAGTGGCACGAAGGCGTTCAGTCAAAAATTTAATCATTTTTTAAACTTACCTAATATTTAAGACTTCAATTTCATCGTGTAGAGTTATGTTTGATGCTCGCAAGTAAGCAGTTATCTGAAAGAATATATAATGATGCTGTGTCATTGTAGCAATACGCCCTAATACTTGATGGATCTTGGTTTAATTCATCTGTTTCTTCAATCATTTTTACTTGAGGACCTGATTTATGCGGGAACAAGTATTAATTGCGCACATGAAAAGTGAATTGATACACCGTTTGAACAATATAATAAATTAATATTTGTAATTTCCTGCGTTCGAACTGAGTACCGCGTAAGTCGCTTCAGCAATAAGGCAAACACTTTACGCATAACAAATTTCGATGAATTTTGTATAAAAAGAACATTATAAACGTAGTGTAATTGTACGATTCCACGAACGGGAAGAGGAATGTCTTGAAAACATTTCCAGAAAAATCTTTAACCAATGCTCATTAAATGCAATTACATAATTTTCATGGTCTCTCATTAACCAAGAATAATTTGAATCTTTTGTCTCGTAAATTTGAAAATATATTTATTCCTTTCACGATAGGACTATTTTGTCAATATGGGGCTAGATAAAGCAAAGAAAAGGCGGTCGAATGAATACGAGGTCAGGGACCTGAGACAAAATCTCTTTGAGATAGTGCCCACAGAAAACTAATTTTGGAAATTACATTAGCTCATGCTTAGTCATGTGACAACGCCCATACAATTTACTTATCGATAGTGGATCTCGCTTGTCGCAGAGGGAGTTGTCTTAGGCCCCAATGTTTTGTATGGAACATACCTGCTCAGTGACTTCCTCGATGATGTTAGCGCTTCCATTGTCCGAGATTTGTAGTTTTGTTTCAAAACGAGCAGATACTGAAAACAATTGAGTACAATACAGTTGTCAACTAATAGGAGAATTATATGAGACTGTCCTTTCTACTATTTAGAATTTGACCTAGGTATGAGGAAGGAATTAAAATAATTTTGACAAAACTGAAATTATCTTAAAATCATTAATACAACTACATTTATATTATTTTGAGAAGAAATTTTTATTATTTTTGCTTCCCCAAAAATCTTCGGTTCCATACGAATCAAAAATCTTACCACTATCACTGGCCTTCGGGTTACAGTCACAATTTTTTCCATGCCTACAGTTTTCCGCGCATTCTTCGATTCCACATTCTGTAAACATTTGGAACAATGATACTTTATTGTTACAATAATAGGCCAGTAGTTTTAATTTAATAGTAAGGTCATTTATTGTGCTTAAAAATTTACCTGATATGGTAACGAATACTTATTGATTCTGGATTTCAAAATTGTTTGTTTGTCTCGTACATTTTTCAATAAAATAACTTAGTCTTGCCGCCTTATTTGTCGGCTAAAGTGCGTCTTTCTCAAATTGTAATTGCGCTATGATTTACACAAACATACGATATGACTAACCGTTTACACGAAAAATCAGCTTAAAATAATCAAACCATGATTATACTTTTTACATATCATCTTAAAGACACTTTAAAAAAAGCAAATGTGCGCTTATGGACGTCATAAAATTAATTTACAAATTGTTTCCAAATTTAAATTTACTGCCGATTCACAAACTATCTGCGTAAAGAGGACGAAACGGGTAACAAACTCTCCACCAGCCTCTTAAATTAGTCAAGTTATTATAATGTGCTTGTAAGATATTATTAATAATAAGGACAATCAAGTAAAAGCAGAAGCATGGCGAAATAGGAGCGCATACTTTATAAAAGTTAGAACATTATGCAAGCAACAAGAACTCTCATTTATTTGGAAAAGTACCTATTAGAGGAACACAAAAATGTTACTGTATAAATGTGTACCATCCGCTGTGTTTTTTCTTGTAAAATAAGCTTTTGATATTAAACATGCAGCGTATTTAAAACCAGGAGATAATATGCAGTATAACAGTATCTATTGTAGGCGACCATGATTATAGTATCCTAAACATTTTCCAGCTACTAAGGTCCTTTACATGTTTAGTCTTATATCAATAAATGAGTCGTTAAAACTAAGACAATACGTGTCGTGTAAGGTTTATTACTGCGGTGCACCTGTTCGCAAACTTTCTCAACTTCGCAACGAGACATGTGGCTCTTTGAGTTATGTGTGGTCTTATATTACTTTTAGTTACACTGAAAACTCAGTATTAACAGTAGTATTTGCATTTACACGTTCAATGGAAGTTGACTAGACTTGTGCCGATGAATAAATAAGACAATATATAAGGGGCTCCAAAAATGTAAGGGTTCGAGATGTGACAATCGCTAGAGTCCCTACTCTGATTCATTATAAGATAACTCTTAAGAAATGACAAATCCATTTATTTTCGGAAAGAAAAAAAGATTCTCTAAAAATTTTCTTTTTTTATATATGTTATTCACAGGTTTTTAAACAAGCTAGCTTATTAAAATGTAGGTATAGCACACAAAAGATGGAAAGGAAGATTTTTCAATTATTATCAGTTTTCATTTCATTGAAGTTGTATCAGATTCCAAAAATAATAAACTCGATATTTTGATTCTGAAATAACGTTACATGTACCTTAACTTTGTCAAAGCTAGAAAATATACCTGGAGCTGCAATTTCTGATTCACAAAGGTCGCCAGTGTAGCCCGGCGCACAGATGCAACTTACGGCCGCCGGTCCCATTTGCCTGAAAATTACATAGGCTTTTACTATCCGCGCCTGTCATGAGGCCTTTAATTTGGGGACGAAGCTTGAGGCTTCGTACAATAATGAGTAAAAACATCATATTAGATTTCGGGCGGAAATAAAAATTGGAAGCTTTTTTTGAGTGAACGATGTTTAAGTATTATTAATATTTTAAAATGTGTTTAGGTTTTATAATATGTTCGAGGAAAATTTGTAACGGGTTAATCTAGATATTTCATACAAATTGAGCAATCATATTTTGTTTTAGTCTTTAATATTTTGTTATGAAGTAGCGGAGCACGTTTATTGTACTTTATAGGTTCTGTACTTGACACATGTCGTCAACATGGACTTCTGGGTAAAATTTAATATATAAATTTTTCGGTCAATTTATGATACCTTTTGAGGTCTTATAACAAAGTACTAACTTAAAGTTTATAATTTTCTTAAACTCTTAGTAAAGATTTGACATTCTGTTTTTGATTTACCGTGTTTGAAAAAAAATATTTATTTACAAAGTTAACGATCACTTCGACAGTAGAAAAAGGCATTTTTAGACTCTTCGACTAGAAAAACTATACGTAGAAAAAGGAATTTTTAGACTGGTGATGTGCGACTTCAGGTTGGGAGTCGCAAACTCAACCACTTGATCAACTCTTCTTTTTATTCAGTGATAAAATTCTTCAAAATATTTACTTTCACCTCATATGATACTGGTTTCATGATAAAATGCCTAAAGACCATGTTAATAAAGAGTTTAAATGAGAAATACAACACAAGTTTATCTCGGAAAAGTTAAACACAGCATGGCTGCATTCTTAAGGCAATTCAAATTTGAAACAAAACTTTGCGAAAACGCCACTTATTTTCATAATTCTTAATTCATAGTTGTTGCGCGGCAACTTCGCTAATTGTTGGTTAAAATTCATTTTTATAAATTCATTTACTTTTAAAAACGAGCGAAATAAATCTTGCAATTAATTTAAAAGTTGAGACTTAATAAAGTTTCAGTGGAAGGAAGATATAAATTGTGTTACCTCACTTCACGAGGCAATTAACAAAAGTGCTTCAGGGTACTTTATAAAAATGCGTAACTTTATCTTGATAATTACTATTGCTTTGATACAGTAAAACTTATTTTTAACACTCTTAATTATGTCTGGGCACACTGGTACCCTAACCTTACCCTTGAGTATACGTATTTAAGTTAATCTATGAACAAACAAACATGCATTTAAACAATGCTTAAGTTTGTATTTGGTGTATGCTTCTAAACCTGTATATATCCTAACTCAAATAATATTACCTCACTTATAAATAAAAAGCTTCCTTATTGTCGTTGGACGGTAAAACTTTCGCATTACCCCAAGAAGAATGCAAGCAAAAAGTCCAAGGTTAATGTTAATTATATACATGAACTTTCAAAGTTATTTTGTTAAAATAAGTACACTAAAGTATAAATATTAACACTCCTGTGTATTCTATTCTCTAAGTAAATAAAATTCAAACATCTTAGTTTGAAAATCAAAGGCTAGAGCAAAATGTAGATGTGTAAATTTGTAGTACCTGCATATTCCTTTATTTTTGCATAGATTCGAGTTGGGTGGGCACAATGGGCCAATACCGCAGTCGGGCCCCGAATATCCCTCGAAGCACGAGCAGGAGAATTCTCTGAAAGTAACGAAATAAACCCTATTACAAAACAATACAAATCCAATGAATAATATATTGGACAATAGTTTTCTTAGCAATTGGGACGTGAACGCCTTTGTCTCACTCACAATTTAACGGATAAGGCTGCGAAGGTTACGATCAACCTCTTTATATAATAACTATTTCTTCATATCGTCCACCATATTGATTTTTATTGATAACAGACCGGCAATAAATAAAATAATATTGAATTGAATTTCATAATTGAAAGTTACGTCACAAAAATATCAAATTTCATATTGCATCGTTTCGCGTAAAACTTACGTATAATCAGACGAGGCATAGCAGTGTCCAAGCAAGCGACACTCAATTGCACTGCAGGAGGCCTGTACCTGGGCGGGCAGTTGGGTGGGCGGCTGAACAGCGAATGTTACATTGAGACCAAACACCTGCAGCAGACCCAATGTACGTAGCTGCGTACCTTCTAACCGGTCTAGTGATAGCTCTACCACCAGAACCGGGCTTTGGACCTGGTTAAAAAATATTTTATATCAATTCATCAATTTTTATACAAATCGCAAAATCGTTATAAAAACTAGCTTTTAACAAACTTCAGATATCATAAAAATCATATCACTCTTAAAAAACTCATTAAATATTGAAATTTTTCATTATGTGTTTTATTTATTTTCCATCTATGATAATTTTATGTATGAAATGTAAATGCCTGCATACTTTCAGCAAAATAGCTATTAAGGTTTGTATTGTATCACCTGGACTTCCATAAATTATAGCAACTTTGAGCAAAATTCAATTTTCTACGAATATTTTTCAGACGTTGAATACTTATCGGATTCCGGCGAAGTGTTTGGTTATTGATATTCGGTCGGTTGCCTCCCGATTCTATTAATTTTAATGTGCCATTTACATCAACGAAAAGGTCGTTTAAGAATGTTTACTGCGAATTACTTTCGAAATATTTGTTGTACTCTCAAACGGTGGTTCAGATATATTACTTAAATATTTGCATGTTTTAAGCAATACTACTGTGTGTGACGTGCCTTATACAAATAATAATATATTAGACATCGAAAATGATGGATTTCATTGAAGGTATTATACGTTTTATGTAAGACGGAGCTCACGATAACACTTGTATATAAATATTATAGAGAGAGTTTGTATGGTAAAACGTGCTTATTTAAGGAATTGTTTCCTTTCTGTTCTTTAATCGAGGATGGCTAGAAACTATGTAACATCTTACTATTATCAATACGAACGGACACTGAATGAAATATGTTTCAAAGTTTCTCATTTTCAGTGGTCCGTGTGAGCTATCGTTGCGATAATGGTAAAGGATATGCAAACAGAGGAACAGCAGAAGATTTCTTTTATATCAGTCTTTGATAATGCTATTGGTTGAGGCACAATAACAGCCTTTTATAGCAATCGCATTTGTAAACATGATATTTTAAAATTAAATACGACGTACCAAAATAAATACGATGTCAACATATGGTGTTTCGATGTCAACTTTGAATTTAATTCTCCTTGATAGCATTTGATTTTAATGAATATTTAAGGATAGATGCAATTGAATCAGTTAAAGCAAGTGGGACCGGAGTAAACAATTAGTCTAATATGCATTTTGTTTTTATTTCTTTAGTTCAAATTACCCCCGATGACATGTCGCTAGGGATATTCAGCTCATTACGTTTCACCAGAAGGGAATAGAGGATCACTCATGTATTTACTTCCTTACTCCACAATACTTAAACAGAAAACTCATGATCTATCCCTTAATTAAAATTAAAAATATTCCAATACTGTCTTCGGAATTGTATTACTCTCTAGAGTTCCTATTCCATATGAAATCTATCAAAAATATAACTAGGATATAAAATAATGGTAATTATCACTTCTTTTGGCCCTCTTCAGTCTACGTGGCTTTGATTCACAGCAGACCCACTTTCTTTTGTTGACTTTTACCGTTTAAGTTTTTTTTCAACAACCCGTAATCGCTAGTTTTTTAACATAATAATAATAATAGCCTTTATTCGCTGACCTTTACAAAGTTAATAACTTAAATACTACACTTATGGAACTATATAAAACTTATATGCTATTTACGTTAAGTATAATTGATATTAATTAGCAACCTCTTTGTTGGTCAGGTTGTTAAACATAACTAACTCTTAATTAAAGTTTTTTAAACAGTAGTAGTATTGAGATTTTGATAGGTACTTTCATTAATATCCTATGGCCTCACCTAAAATTATTTCCCGTTGAAGAGGAAAATTATTGACCGAGTATCTATAGAATCTTTGACTGTTCGATTTTACAGTGCCCTATAGTAAAATATTAACTGGAAAAAAAACTAGGGCATTAACTGATAACACCAATCTTTACAACCTGTGTCAATAATGTAATCATATTATCTTTTATGAATAATAGGAAAGTAAACAATTCGTTTATTACATCAAGTAATATCAAATACCCAAACATAAATGAGAAAATTGAAATTCAACACGAATTTGTTGAAAAATCCTTCGTTCCACGAAATGTTTCTGGCATTTGCCTTCATTTAATTTAAAATAAAAATAATACTTCAACGTCTCGGATACAATGTAAGCATATAATATATAGGTAGACACATTTTTATTTAATATTATTTACTTTTTACGAGGCAATTTTTCTATGCAGCTGCTAACTGAACACATACTACAAGTGTAAATGTTTACATCAGAATCGATCCAACACGAGATTAAAGGGCCCTGCAAGCTTACTCTTAGATCATCTATTGTGTACATAGTTGTATACAAGAATTAATGGTAACTAAGCCTCTAAATAACCCTCTGAGGTCACCAACAAGGAGACTATTGTTTCTAACGTCGTCACTCCGTTACATATTAGTCATTTGCAAGTTGATATTTGAATTTTGTTTAAACTTAAACAATATCTTCATCTCTTATTATATCATCTTAGTATAGCATATCTTTATCCTCAGACGCAGTTTTATCTAATATCTAAAACTGAGTACGGTTGTAGGCAGATCATGTTTAATTTAATGGCTAATTCGCAATAATCTATGGTACTGACAGACAACGTCAATAACTTCCTAATTTGTACGAAATTTACGTGTAAGTATTATTAAATACTGACACGTATTTACGATATGTACGTATAACAAATATCTCTTCTTAATAAATTCAAGCAATGTTCTATTCTTTCAACTCGCTTGACATGCGACATGGACGGCCCTTGATTTGAAAACTGCCAGTAAAAGTACATAGAGACATGGGCTTGTTCAGTAATTTATAATTTTTTGAAGTTCATAATTGTACAATGTTACCTCATATAAGCACGTTCATATAATTCAATAATAAATTTAGAGATTTCGAAAAATGACGTAGCATAACAAAATATTTCAGTTATACTAATCGGTTTAAGAGTCATAGTAAAATAAAAATATATTTAAATAAAAGAAACACCGTTTCAACGTATAATTTATTATCGTTTGTTTTGATGAAATGTACAAATACCATTTATACACTTGAAAATCTATTAA
This sequence comes from Pontia daplidice, assembly GCA_963693355.1. NCBI lineage: Eukaryota > Metazoa > Arthropoda > Insecta > Lepidoptera > Pieridae > Pontia > Pontia daplidice. Next base: position 2,020,209 of record CAVNZL010000137.1, on the reverse strand, counting down.
GTGGGTTCTAAAAGTTATTCATGTGGTATTTACATCTGAGTTTAAACAGGTTTTCCTATAATCGCTTTAACTGCATCGAGATTGCATTCAGAAGGCGCAAATCCAGTTTCAAATCTCAAGTGACGTAGGAACTATCGAATTTAGGGTTGCATATTCTCGAGTTGGTTAAATACTATTAGTTTTGATTTTAAGGTATACGTTATATTTTTGTGGCTTTACCATTATACTGCTCAGTGCGCCCGGTGCGCGTATACTTCGTCCGGAATAATGGCGAATTATCGGCGCCTCCCTTACATGAAGATTTTAAATTAACTCAAATATCATGACTATGAATATCAGTATTTAGTTTAACTATTAGTATTTGACAATATTTATTTTGGCTAGAATCAAATCCGTAGAAAGTCTTTTGCATCTTAATTGATAACAAGGTAAGTTTTCACTTTTATAATTCAAATGTATTTTCGGAGTAAGTCAAGTTTAGTTAATGTAAAAAGTATAGAGACACAGCTCTCCCGTCACTTTATATGCACATTCCAAAATCTCTCGTAGAAGATTTTTGTTTCACACTCCAACCCTATTTCACTAGACGCGCGAATGGCTTAAGATAAGGCCAAATGGAAAATGTAACGATGGGCACTTTGTAAGTACAGCTAAGCTGGACTGTGTGAATAATGCATGCCGACTTCTCAGACAAGGAATAAACTTTATGGTAGCTCCTTCCCTTCTAGTTCGATTCCCGAGATGTATACTTAGAATTGTTGAAACGTTAATTTTTCATGTTATTTTTCGTGTGTACTGTTTATTGAAATTCGCCGATTATATGAGGCGTGGACCAATTTGGAATTTGATGTGAAGTCAAAATGCTAACGGGAACCAATCAAGATCTGGTGATTCAAATGTTTTAGGCATACTATAGAAATGATGTTTAAAACCAGCGATAGATAAAAAGTTTTTTTAAATTTTGATTATTGGTTAAGTGGTATAAAAAACATTATTGATCCACAAATGGTGGCGCATACAAATTGTAAAAATAAATTGAAAAAAAAAAAACATAAAGCAAACGTCTTTAAAAATGTAAATTGCATTATAATATTGCCAAACTTGTGATTGGGTTATATGTAAAACAATGCTGTAATTATTGAACGAGGTGTAACTAAATAATTATATAAACAAGAAAATAGTATAAATAAAGACTAAAAGAAATAAAATAGTGTGTCCGTAGTTTTTCTTCGAGGGTTCCACTTAATTTATCTGACATTGCCTTAGAGTTACAGCGCTTTTCTTTTATTCTGGACTTTTTTATTGTCTTGTAACATTAGTATTATGAAGAACGTTTAACGGAAGCGTACGTAGTAAATTATTTTTGTATTTGTAATGAATGAACTCAAAAGCTATTCGACCGATTAAAATGTTGGACGGTAAATTCCGCATTTTTTCCAATACGATCAGAGTATAAACGTTTTACCTCTAAAAATATTCCGCGGTATCACTGACTGGTTGACTCACTACAACAATATGACAATACATTCTTAAACATAATCACAATTCATTATTTACAGAGCTGTCCTAATACGATATTAATTCTTACTATATGAATAATCAATTTTATACAAATTAACATTTAATTTCGATTATTATTACACGAAAGATGAAAAATCCTCATCAAAATGTTACGATTCTCAACAACTAATTTAGTATATAAGTAAAGATTTATAAGGCATGAAAAATATGATTTAAAAATATAAATTGTTTACGTAACCTCTTAATGAACGATTATGGGTCTGAGTGAAAGTATTGGCAACTACATGCTAAGCACCAATTATTATGCTAAGCACCTATTATTATGTTAAATACCAAGATATACTAAACACGCGAATGACGGGTGTAGATTCAAGTAACCAAAAAACCTTATTCAATGAAACATTGTCAGTTCACATAATAACATCTAGCCCGGCCCTTTTTACGAGCTCGTAAAACGCGAATGCATAAATCAAACAAAATCTTACGAAGCGTTTGGACGAAGATAGTTATAATGTCGCCCAATCAGCTAGATGAGGCGAGGATGAAGATATCTTTGAAAATAAAAAGTGGGGCCTGGAACCAGAGCATCTATCAGTAGAACAGGCAGAAGTGCTCATTGAGGTATTTTCGACAAGTGTACTTTAGAAAAGTATATGGTACTGCCTGCCAATTCGCTGTGTACTATAAAAAGGGAGGTTTTTAAAAAGAAAATTAAAAAAAGGAAAAAAAAAAAACCCCCCGGGGGGAGGGCTTTAAAAAAAAAAAAAAAAAAGGGGGGGGGGAACGGGGTTTTTGGGGGGTTATTATTTTAAAAGGAAAAAAGGGGGCCTTCCCCCGGGCCCCCCCCCCCCGGGGGGGGGGGGCCCCCCCCGAGAAAAGAAAAAAAAAAAATCCCCCCCAAAAAAAAAAAAAAAAAAAAAAAAAAAAAAAAAAAAAAAAAAAAAAAAAAAAAAAAAAAAAAAAAAAAAAAAAAAAAAAAAAAAAAAAAAAAAAAAAAAAAACCCACATATTAAGAGAATTTTTTTTTTTTTTTTTTGTTTTTTTCATTTAAACCAATTACTGCGAATACCTTTTTTCTTCTCTTAAAACCCTTCGAATCTGTGTACATATAATTAAAGGAAGTTTCTGTTAGACTTGCTTCTTAGTTATTAGATCGCATTCCTACAAATGACCTTTTTTATAATGTTTTAATTAGAAAGAAAGAAAAAAAAAAAATTTTTTTTAAGTTTGACAAAAAATTTTGTTTTTAATTTTTTTTTAAAAAAAAAAAAAAAATTTCAAAAAACCCCCCCCCCCCCCCCAAAAAAGGGACCCCCCCCCAAAATGGGGGGGGGGGGTTGGGGGGGGGGGGGGTCCCCGGCCCCCCCCCCCCCCCGGGCCCCCCCGGGGCGGGGGGGGGGCGGGGGCCCCAAAGTGATATGTGTTCAATTACATGTTATTGTTCCATATACATGACGATTATAGAAGATTATATACACTAAGCTATTAAAGCGTCAGACCCTTTCACGTCCTAATGCGACACCGCAAAATTCCTGTTTATTTATATTTTATCTCAGATCCTCGCGCCGCAATGTGTTCCAGCTATTTTGAATACCATCTTAGTTTATTGTTTTTCTGTTTTTGGCCGGTACAATTTATTTAAACCATATAATTCTTAAAAGGTGGAAATGTGAATTTGGATTAGCTCCAAATTTTTTATTACTACTAAAACACATTACAGTACGCAGTAGTACAGTTCAGTCTTACTGCTGGGCAAATATTTTTAATGCAAAGTTAATGCTGGTTCATTAAATGGTGGATAATGGACATATGATTTTATAAAATATTTAATTGTCAATCAACGTCCAATTTAATTTTTTCTTTCTTCTTTGAATTAAAAATATTTATACGTATATATGTGTGTTTGTTTATCTTTAAAAATCAGCATTTTGTTTAACAGCCTCGTGTTTGATTAGCGTTCAAGCATAGAAACGTAATTGGAAATTAGCAATGAATCATCTTTACACCTAATTAATTAATTAAAACATAAATTGGGTTTTATTTTATTGAAAGGATGTAAATCCCGACTAATCCATTAAGTTTCAGTTGATTAGGAAATTCAGTGGGCGTCAGGTATCGTAAAATTCTGAAGAAGATTTTATGGATCTGTAACAAGATAGTCTGGATTTGCGTCGGATCTCTTTCGTTGGAGACCCTTTACAGCCAGTTTAAACGATTCTGGCTGGCTGGAAATAGTTCAAACGACGCCATCTCGTCTTTTGCAATATTTTTTTTAAAAGCTTTGTTGTGGTGGAACGGAATAAAGGGTTTTTTTTTTTTTTTTTTTTTTTTTTTTTTTTGGGTTTTTTTTTTTTTGTTTTACACCGTATAACACTGACGCTGAGCATTATTAAATTAAATAGCAAAATTAAATTAGTTATTGCAGTTAAATGTTTTTTTAGTTCATTAATTACGTCCTATTGCATATCTCTGGTTCTTTTTAAGTCTGCAATACTTCATTTTTTTTACATTCTAACATTATATGATACATTCTTAAAAGCATCTATTTCTATATTTTACCATCGGCAAGATGCACATTTTATTTGCCATTACATTTTCTACAATTGTTTGTAATTTATACATTTTTTTTTCATAATATCCTCAACTATTGCAGTTAAATGTTGAAAAATCTTGAAATATTACCTTTCTAGACGACTATGTATGTTACGTTGCGAGCAAGATTGACAACATTTGTAAGCTCCGACCTATATACTATCATATTGATTTATATGGCTAGCGATATTTTATGAGCCTTTATAAAATATGATAGATAATTCGACACATGTGTCAAAGGGCATTTACAGACAAACGTAGCGTTATATAAGTTATGAAAAAGAAAATAAGAATAGAGATGATTATATAATTAAGGTTTGGATCAGGTGTGTTTATTATTCACAAAGCAATTATGACTTCATATGAGCTATCATTCAAAAGTTTTTATAATTGTATGAGACAGACATTTTTTGAATATATTAATCGTTATTTCGGTTTCCTACTTAGAAAGATCGTAATGTACAGTATCTTAAAGAATACCGAAGGCTATCTCGTCACTTATGATATCGATGAGAAACAAAAAGTTTCACTGTATCAATCTGAAACCGCCTTTAAGAAAAGCTGGGTCCTTAGCTGGATCAGACAGACCATTTGTTTTCATTCGCACGATACTTTCGTGTAAATCGGTCGTCTCGTTCGGAACGATGTCTTTCATGTTCCGGATATTGTTTTTCTATTTTCGAAAGAAACCAATCGTTATAGTCGACTTATGTAAATATGATAACAGAACTTCGTAGAGGATGAATCTGTGTCTTTACAACGTGTAAGTAAACGGGAGAACAAACTTTTCGATGGATTTGTTTAGAATTTGAATATGTTAATGCTACTAACATATTTTGATGGCACTTGACAGCTGTATAGAAATGCTAAGACGCTTTCATGTCGTAGATGATTTGTACCAAAAGATTTCAGTTGGAATGATGTATAGTCGTAGTTATATAAACTTCTTTTTTTATATTCAATTTTGAGTTTGATTTCTGTTTTTTTATGTACAATAATAATATCAGGACACATTCACGATAGCCCCAAGGTAAACTATTTATAGCTTGTGTTATGAGTGCTCACACCACTGATAAACAAATATTTGGATCAATAAGTATTTGGTACAGGATCAGTGTACGCTTTAGTAAAATAAATACATTTGCTTTGCTTTAAGCTATTTATACATTATTCGCGTATCTAAAAAATCAAAGGAACAATATATTTAGCCATGAAAATAACATTGTTAATTAAATGAAGATATTAGAATTCAACTGTTGTGCAATTTAAGCAGAAATATGAACAAGATTTTAGGAATATTAAGCTTGTGTTTGGTTTACTCACGGTGCACTAGTATAATGCAGTGAAGCATTTCGCATTCCCCCGAGACACGATGCGACTTGTTCTAAACAATACCTTTAGCTCGCCAACATATATGAACGTTACTCATAGTTGGACCCGTATTTTGTTGATAAAAAGAAACTATTTAATTTTAAAAATATTCCAATAGTACTGTTATAAAAAGGAAGCTTGTTTCCTTTTTAAGCGCGTGTGAACACGATAAAAAGGAAATTTTAGGAAAATCAATTTAGGTCAAAGAGAATTTTCTATTTGACGGCGCGGGTACCGTAGTAACAATGTAAATGGAATAGTAAGATTATATATGGGTAATACTTATTTCATGATGATAAAGTAAGAATATTTTGAAAATATGATCATTTGATTTAATGTTATCCGCATTCAATAACGCAGCAGACTTACATACTCTGTCTTTTATGTGATAGATGTTGTAATCATTTCTGTAATTTATCATGAACAAATTATGGAATCTTATTATTATATAAACACGATTTTTTAGGCGTTGTTTCATATAAATTCACCAAACACTCTCGATATTTCCATGGTGTAATTGCCTAGGGAGTCTCTTAAAGAAATTTGGCGACCGTCCAGAGGCCGGAGCTCGAACAATACTTATAAAATAGCTATCGTGGAACATAGCCTAAAAGTAACGATACATCTGTAAGAAAAAAATAACCTACTTAAGAAAGCAAAAAAATACTTCGTTCGAATTAAAAATGTGTACAAATTGTATTGAAGTCGATGTTTTAGGTCGAAATTAAAATGATCGTAATAACATATACGCAAACTTAACGGTCGTGTCCAAGTTAAAGGTCCATAGCTACACTTTTAATTAAGTTTACTCAATCTTTTGTTTTGTTTTCATCTTTGTGGGAGAAAATCTTTACGAAAGTTCTCGAACTTTACAAATTAATAAAAGTTGAAATCGCTCGAGCTTGAAGAATAATATTTAGTCAAGTAAGGCCTGAGTAGTTTAAAAATAACTTTAATTAATTTATTATTTTTTCACTGTATATTAGAGTAGGTATATAGAATATGAAGATAGAAATTTTTGTTTTAATTTTGTGCACTTGCAATTATCTTAAAGAAATATGTTTACATCAAACTGAGTCTTCTTAAGTGAGTGAGTGTAAACAGAAGTAAGCAATTCTTTTGAGTCATACATGTATACGGTAAAATGTATTATTGGACACACAAAACAATTTTTTATATAAGTGACGAGACAAATGAATTATGAATGTTATAAAACATTAAATTGTTTTATGCCGTTAAATTCCACGCAATAAACTCAATTCAATAGTGGTTTACGCTTGATAAAAATTAAATTACTGGCAATTCCGTTTGCTTCGAAACTTGTCTTAATTAAAAAACATTAAAAACTAGGTCAACGGTAAATACCCTATAAATTTTGATTATCTTACGCGTAATTATACGTTTTTTATGAAATTGCCATATCTTTTACGTTAACTTAGACGTAGATGCAGGAACAACCCAGGGATCCTAGTCGGAGTCTAGATCAAAACGAATTATAACAAGCGATGTCAACATTCAATAATTATTGAATTGTGGGGAGAACTGGCCGCGCATTTAAATGGAATGTCAAGCATAAAACCTTTTTGCAAAATCACACCGAGCAACGTGAGTAAACACAAATATCATAATAACCTAATTATAGAACGAGAACAATGCAAATGCGTTTAAAATGTCAAATGTTTGGCGTTCATTGTCGAGTTTGGTCTGATTTATAAAACCTTTCGCCCACGCACGATTCAAGCGTAATGATATGCACAAAATGCTGATCACCTACAAATTTTATATATGCATTTTTTTTCCCGGCAAACACACTATCTTAAATTTCTTGTTTGATGGTCATATTATTGGTGGTTGTTGATGGTTGGCGATAAGACGTTTGCACTTCCGTTGTTTAGGTCCATTTTTATATAGTAGGAGGCAATCGGGCAGATGACACTCTGATGATCGTTCAAATCTCAAAACATTTTTTGTAAATTTTAGTTAAATTCTAGTAATATTACAAGTGCAATGGTTAAATTACGAACATAGAAAGAAAAAGCCTTTGGTTTGTCCTCTGGTGTAAACTCACGGCTTCATGGTTGATAGGTGCGTAATTACAATTATTTATCAATAAACTGACAATATATTCAGGCGTTCTAGAATTATTCACATAGGTACATTGATATTATTATTGTTTGATATCATAAGGAATATTTTGCAATATAGGGACTCGTATATTTCTGAAACAAAACCTTTGTTAACAAACGTTGCATACAAACAAGGCGATATCTCCAAATGTAAAAAATACCTATTTAGCATACGATCCCCGTAGGCGGTATTTCTTAGGATTCTTTAGGGTTGTCATGCCCTGTCATATACAAAAGAAGCTTTCGATATCTCCTGAAACTTTTAATATTTTGGTTCGAATGACGTCCTAAAAACCGTATTCGTAGCAGGGGTCATTAAAATTTTGACATGAATCCTTCATGGCAAAATTCATTAAAGCATTTTTTTAAACTGCATATTTTGAAATCATTTCAAAATATGCTGAAAGATATTCCCGAATAACATGAATTGGGAACGTTAAGTACTTTGTTCAGTAAGATATTGATTTAATATTAAATATATTCCAATATAAATAAATCAGGACATTAGTTAACAATTCCCGCTCAGAAATTCAGGTGTACAGCCCTGGTTCGGTTCGATTCTTTTATTTGTTTACTTGCCCTGAGGTGTTTACGAAACAAAGACGTGATTCCAAAATGTTTCGTTGTATTTGAGTTCAATTTCTTTTAAGTAATATAGTTACATTACATAAATTAGTTAGTACAAATGTTTTAATTGCGGCTTCACGTTTGAAAAAGAACATGGTTGAAAGAATTATTAAGCATTATTACATCCGCTGTCTGCGTTTCCCGCCATTTGTAAGAAAAAAATAAAGACGTTTTAATGTGTCAGCCTACATTTGCCCTGTATCGTGGATTGTTTGTGTTTGCCATTGGAAGTATAGTCTTAAAAGAATCCTTCCAAAATGATAATGTAAATGTATAAATTAAATACCAAGGCTGCTTTAATTACACTTAATTTAAAATAATGAAAGTTGTCGCTACTCTTGATTTAATATTATTTTAGGATAAAACAAAGAGAATCTTCACGCAATTTACAAAATCAACAATGACTGTTATTCAACACTCTTTGTTCTGTATGACCGTATGTTTTTTTTATAGACAAGGAGCACACGTTCAGGTGTTTCATGTCCCTTGAATGTCTCAATAAAAACATTCTCTAAATTATTATATCAGCAATTGCTTTGGTAATTTGTTTACAATTACGTTATCAATGATCCCACTGCCCATGGAAACCTGGAATACGGATGTCTCAGTGTTAATTTTTTTTTATAAAATAGGGGGCATACGGTCAGGAGGCTCACCTGATTTGACGTGATACCGCCGACCATGGACACTGACAATGCCCTTCAAGGGGCCTCACAAGTCTGTTGCCGGCCTTTAAGATGTCGATACGCTTTTTCGTTTAAGGTCCCGAAGTAGTGTGTTGGTTCAGGATAACCTCCATTGGCAGCTCGTTCCACATAGAGATAGTGCGCGGCAGCAGGTGCCTTCTGAAGCGCTTATTTTTGAAACGGCGGACATCGAGGTGATAATTGGTATATAGGTTAAAGGTTATATAGGTTGGATTTTCGTATTCTGCCTCGATGTCCGATGATGGACAGCTGCAGACATGAATTAGAACAACTCCTCCAAATAATCTCCATGATAAATGCTATAGAAAGACCCTACCAAACACCCAAGACCTTCTCAACCCAGCGCCAAAGGATCAAGCAGCAAAGCTGATTAACGACTGAAACTCCCACTTAATGTGGACTAGATCATGAGAAGAACATGACACTCATATATGCATTATTTTATTGCGGCGTTAATTTGAAACTATGATATCTCCTAAACTATTCCTTTCAATCACATTTCAAGGATAAATTATCTGTATTCCAAACAAAAGTTTTGCGAGTTTATTGAACCCGTCTTATGTTTTTTTTTAAGTTTCAAACTTCGCACATTATATTATTATAAAGTACTTTTATATAAGATGGTTAAAAAGAACGGGTCACAGCATCGGCATCAGCATGATAAGGAATGAATGATTGATTATGTTGCTCTCTTTATTCACGCATCAATATGCGAGATTAATTACACCCATAACGTATAATTAAAACGCATTATTGGGCTTAGTACGAGTGCAATTGTGATAATCAGCCAATTTGCATACCAAACTGGTATCTACCATACTGTGATCGAGCAATTAGATTAATATTGCGCGGATAATAGAAAATAAACATTTATTATTGCACTGCAAAACGTAAATTAGATAATAATAATAATTTTCGAGTTTGTAGCCGCTGCTTTATAATTATTACAAGAATAATGTAGACCTATTCACGTTTTATTAGTGTCGTCGTTTGTTAGATTGCTTTAAAATTACGACTAACTTTACGCGTACAAATTGTCAATTGGGGTCGGAAACTTTACGAGTGAAATGGCAGTTTTGACATCGTAGACATGGATGCATTTTATAGTCACGATTTTTCATGCAGAAAAGTAAAAATATTTTTTTCTGTTAAAAGGTCGTGTGCGAAAGATATTTTCAATATGTAATCTTTGTGATGTACTTTTCCGAAGGAGTTTTTATGAGTTTTGGGTGTGACATATTTTAAAAAGCGTAGCATCATCGTACAAAGTCTTCAGCCTTTATTTTACTAACATGGATTTGGAAAACATAATTTAAATTAATTAAAGTTTTAGTATACTTTTCATAAGTTATTTAAGTTTTTTTTAGTTTCATTTTATCTGAAGTCTTACTTCCATTTCCGAGCTTATTACTTTTAATATTGTTCCGTTTACGGAATTTTCTCTTCCCCAAGAGCCTACGATTGAAAATATGTTTTACTAAAGGACGTAATTGCGATATAACTAAAAAAATGTTTCTTTATATTTTTCTGAAACTTGAAATATTATTTATCCTGAAAGTGTATTATAAGAACTTCTATTAGGTTTTCTAACAAATAAATTACCTGTAAATATTTTATCCTAGTTATGTTCTCTTCAGTGACAGTGAGGGCCCGCCTCTCACCCAACTTATACGTGTCGTCATAGTACATGTACTCCGTAAACGTCAACCCACTAGTGATGTACTGCTGCGTGAAGTATATCGATATAGTGCCGTTCACGATATCGTGCTCGATGATCCATTTGCACTTGATGGGGACGGGGAACGGGTTGGGGAAGTTCGGGGTCTGAATGGTTCCCACGGGGCCTTTGAGCCGGCCGCCACAGTTTTGATTTTCCCGGCGAGGCTCACCATACACTGATTTTAGTAGTATTACGATGATCGTTATGCTCAGGCGGGATGCTGTGAGCCTGAAACAACAAAAAGCTGTCATTAACTTGTCTGATTTAAGAATATTACCTATGGAGGTCAATCAAACTCCAAAATTACTTAGCAATATCCTTATATTTTATAATTTTGGGGTTTGTTTATTTAGCTTTTTTAATATTTTTTCACAAATGCAAATAACATCATAAAAAGTCAATGATTTCTATAAATATTTCAATATTCATATTATACCGTATCACCGTATTCATATTATATTAAACTATATGTTCATGCATTCCTATATTTATGAAATATTTATGTTTGACATACATGCACAGGCTTTCGTTCTACGAGAATATGTTATATATACAAAAATGGTTATGCATCTTTGGCTATGAAAATTAAACAAATTCCATCAAGTAGATCTAAGTTATTAGCCCATTCCTCTAATTACTGTAATTAGCTGTCTAAGTACTACAATTAGTTCTAGCCTAGGCCCATTTACAACTATCTTCAATCGTCTTGAGGTTTAATCGTGCACCGTAATCAACGTCCACAGCGTAAGTCTCTACCCACAGGTTTGTGGTCAATACTTGAATACTAGGTCGAGGAAGACAATTTACCTCTGCAGTCACGAACGCAATTCACTAAGGCGAACTGCTATTATAGAAAAATACTTTTAATTACGTAATTTTCTGTTCTAAGTAAATAGTAAAACGTATTCTAAGTCTATAATTATATATAAATGGTTCTCAAGAGTTATTAAAGCGAGTAGTTAAATGCGGTCGATGGTATGACATCACGTCCGATCCGCAAATTGCCTCAACCGATCGCTTGAAGGAAATTTCATTATGATACATTAAACTTCCATAGTGCATATTCATAAATAAATTATAATTTTGGGTCTCATACTTGGTCGCTTTGGAATGTTCTTGAACGCATTGAGGCCGAAAACGCCTTTAATTAAAAAACAAACTAAATTAGTATAAATGCACTGTTTTATCTAAAGCCCTCAGACATTTTTAAGATTGTAAGTACGACATTAATTAAACAGCGTAATTAGTCTGATTTAGTTTTAATTAGGAATAAGGAGGTCGTAAATCTTCCGTCGTAAAATTATCGGGCAACTTATTTCAATTCGGATTTTATAAGTTTTGAATTTCACTAACATATGTAGTGGAATTCCATGTTTTTTTGGTACTACTTATTTTCTATATTTAAATTAAGAATTTGTATTGATATTACCATTTAAAACAGTTTTATTTAGATTTTGTTAAGGTCATATTAGCGATTACTACAGGTAAATGGCTTTCGGAACGTTTTTGCATTTGAAATTGGTCGTACAAAATTAGAGCATGCTAATTAGATCATGGTACTTGATATTATGCTTATAATATACGTGATTTTCAATACTATATTATCAACCGATGAATAATGTTCTAACAATAATCTTGATATTATATCAAAATCCAGTTATGAATTTATTATTATCAGTTATTTATCTGATTTTCAACATTGATGTTTGCTTGTAAATTATTTCCTTCTTACTGTAAAGCCACAGACGTCTGTTAACTAATTTATCTGTACTTTCCGCTATTATAATGCAAAGTAGAACGCAAATTATAATTTTTGAGTTATTCTTCATCATTACAAATCGAATATAATATCGTTGAGCGTGTGCAATTTCTATTAACAGTCAACCGTTATCAATATGTATGGTCAGGTTACGATACGCCCTGCAATATTGATATTGCGACGAACAATATAGATATTATAACTAGTTTGAAGAGTTCTCTCACCTACATAATAACGAATTTAAATTACTATTTTTCCTTCTACGGGCATATTATTATTTCTATTTCTATATGGGTAAGAAAGTATTGATACAGTTACAAGAAATATTGCCAGGAAACTATCAAGGTGTCAATAATATCACAAGTAGTTAGATGCTTAGCTGCTCGTAGATATACGTTAAGAATTATATTTTATTTATTTATTTAATTCTATTATTGCCAAAATATAGTTAAAACTACCTTAAACTAAACTTACAAATATAAAATCTATATTGAATTAACCGACTTGGCCGATTACATTTTAAAACATTTTACGACAGAATGCGTTGCGGAATTGGTATTTTTACATGTATTGTTTTTATTGGGAATAATTTATTTTTCTAATTACAACAATAGCTTATAAATAAAATGAGGAGTAATTAGAGAAATGGGAGTTTATACCTGAAATAATATTTATTATTGACATAGATTTCTGGGAAGAACCGTTCTCTGTATCTTCGTAATTAGTACCTATAAATCATTTCATTTCTTTTCTTTTCAAAGAAGGTAAAGTAAACTGATGCGTTTATGAGATTAAAAAATTATTATTTATTTAAAATCATTAAAAATTTCACGTAATTCGAAATTATTGTAATATAATAACGGCTCAAATACTAAAAAATATTTGATAATACAATTTTTAATAAAATAACATACCGTTTGTAAACGGACTTTTAATTTGGCTTTTTTTCTGTAAATAAAAATGAAGAAATTAACCTTTTGTGATGTGAAAACATTTCATTTAATGTAATGTCGTTAAACAGAGACAAGAAAATACAAAATAACAGAACCGTGGCAGTTCTTGGCAGTGTTATACGGAAACGCAGTCAAACGCGTGTCAAGGAGTTAACATAACATCTGACATTAACTCAAATTTTAAATAGCGATAGCAGTTGAACGTTGGAAAATAATTGTGTCAAATGTTGACATTAACTGAAGGAGGAGGTTTTCTACGAACGTGTAAAATTTTGTGTATGTTCAGGCATAGGTCGGCTGTCCGTAAACCGGTTTGTATGACATATGTGGCAAATGTTTTGGCTTTGTAGCACAATGGTGCTAGAACGGTTTGTAGATTCTTGCTGAATTCGCTGAAATGTTTCAAATAATAACAAAGTATAATACATAATACTCAATTACGCAAAATAGCTCCAAGAATCAAAGCAGCTGTTCGTCGAGAAGAACAATTGATGACTGTTTCGAACCCTACTAATTTATTATAAGTATTAACACTTTTTCACTAAATATTTCGACAAATATACTTTTTCATGAATTGATAACAACATCCGAAGGAGTACCCCTTGTATATACATAAATGTATTAACAGCATATACATCGAATTATCCTGGCAATACAAATAAAAATACTGTAGTTTCATATTTTTTGGGTAAAATAAAAGTCTTCTAACATAAACTTTTTCTCTGTAAGTTCGCAATGATACTTACCTTTGACTAAAAAAAGAAGCAATGAAACTGATTGGACTCTTTTTCATTTATTAATGAACTGTTTTTAATTACTGTAATAAATTCAATTTATACTTTAATGACAGAGATTTCATTTTTATTTACCTCGAACGAGAAGTTAATTTTTCAATATTTGGCAAAATGGTACCCAAACTGTGTTAAATCAGAAAATAAAATTTGCTAACAGAACTAAATTGCCATTGTCAGAGGTTTCGTAAGACAATAATTTTCAGCTGTACCTGCAATTGAACAAAAGATCTCCTTGCCTTTGCTTAGCGATCTCCAAATAACTGATAAATATCCCTTCATCTTAATGTTTATAACATGTCATACGTCTGTCCATACTAAAGAGATATGCAGTGAGATTATAATGAATAGATATTGTTTTTATAAATTAATTTTTATATTAAAACCATATTTTATAAAATTATTAATATAATATACTATTACTAATATAGTATAGTATATATAGACAAAAAAGAACCTCAGGATTCATTAATGTGTTGTGTTTATAATTGTTCCTCGAAGTCTCTAATTTTCTGCTTGACGCTATTAGTTAAATGACTATATAATTTGGATTTTTATATTGATTTAGGAATATCTGTAAATTGTTTTAAATTTTAATATTAACGTAATAATAATGTCACGTTTTAATTAATACTTTTTTATATCGCCTATGTATATGAAACTTAATATTTGAATAAAGAAATATTTTTTCGCTGGCCATTTCTATTCATTTAGGTGCATAAATATGTCGGTGTATTCCAATATTCATCGAATGCTTTTAATATTGGAGGGTACTCGAGTCCCGAGGCTTCATCAATGGAGCTTTTGCACCAAGCTTTTCGTTTACTTACTTTTATCGTTCATTTTATAGCTAACATGTTATCAATTTCAGTTTTCATGAAGCAATATTAGAGGGCTGTTTGCTTTTATTGAGTGCAATAAAACGTTTTATAGCTTATCAATTTGCAAGTTAGCCCTATGTAAGCCTTTCCGTTTCTTTTCAAAACTTTTAAATAAAATATATTATTAAAACAATATTAAACCCATGGAAGATAAATAGTTGATGTTCCCACGACATGGCTAAAGTAAAGTTTTTTTTTCATGGACGGTAAATATTGTTTAATGTTTGTGCAATTTAATATTTGCTATCGTAATTTTTTTCTGAAATAATAATAAAAAGTAGGTTATCTATATTAGGGGGCGTATCGCCAGAAGTGCTCAAATATTAATCGGTTTCAGTTCATAGATAAAAAAATCGTAAATTATTACAATACTTTCGTTTGATTTCAAATGAATCCTTTTTGAAGGCAAACATTAATTCAAGCATTTTATTTTTTCCTGTATCGCCGTTGTTAATTTCTATAATTCCGTGAATATAAAAGGTATTTTAAAAAAGAAAAATAAGGATTCGCGATATGTACTCCAAAATCCAAAACCAAAAGGGTGGTTAAGTATTCAAAGATTTTTCTTTTTTAAAATAAGAATGCTTGTCCTTACAACTGGTTGATATATAGACGGTTAAGGTATTCGCTGATAAAGAGAAAATATTTGTTTAATACAAATGTGTGTCTTTTTACGAATAAACTGAAAAACAACTGGACTGATTTTCGACATGTATTAATAACAGATTATCAAAAAGTAATAGAGGCTATATAAAATCAATTACGAATCTTAAAGGCTATATAAAGTCAAAGCGGAGCACGAATGTTACAAAAACGGGAAAATAAGTTTTCTTTGAGAGCCCTTAGTTCCGGAAAATTTATGCTGTTATTTATATACATCTAAACAATAAATTTTTTCTTAACCTAAGGCATTAAATGCTTTTATACGGTATAATAATAAATAAATTTTAAATCATGTTTTCAAAGAACCTGCCTTTACATCATTTTAATTTAATGCATATCTCAAAACGTAAAACGTTTAAAAAACTGATGTACCGGTAATTTTTGATGTGCAAGGTCCTAATCTGTTGCGGGTGAAACCGTTGTAAACAGCTTGTATTATATAAACAAAGCCGACCGAGATCGTTAATCAAGAGCTGAGAGGACGTTGTAAAAACAAGCTTTTCATTAATCAAGTCAAAACACACTATGTCGCCAAGTGCCCACGTATATTGTTAACTGATTGAAATTCCACACATTGTTTTCATTGCAGTTTTTGCTTAAGGCGTAGGGTATACCTTATTTATCAAACAGTTAATCGTCAATCTTGATAGCATTGATTAATTAAAACCTCTTACAATTATAATGAAATTAACAAAACGGTTGAATTTTATATAGCAAACCCGAATGGCGAGGAGTCACAGCTCAGATTTACGGAACCGTGCTACACGTTCAACGCATTCGACCGTGCGAAGCAAACGTCACGCTGATACGACAGAATTCGAAAATTAACAGACTGGCAAGTTCAAGTTTAAATAAGGAATATCTATCTATTTCCATAAAGCTAGGAACGCTTATACTCAAGAACCAATTTGGATGAAAATTGGTGGGGCTTAGAACACGGGTATTTTGATATATGTGAAACCGTAGGTAACAGCTTGTTTTATTATAAAAAATAATAAGAACTTACGTTATAGTTGTGACAATATACTGCTATAGCGTTTGAATGAATATTTTTCGAAATTTAATGACCACGAAAAGGGCAGTTGCAAAAGACTAACTCATTTACATTTTCCAAGCGTTTTTGAAATAACGTTATGTTTAAAATCTCAACTTAAAGTGCTAGCGGCTCTAGGGAACGTAATCTCGAGCCTCCGGGACACATCTGTACTTCAACTGATATTTTTCATCATTATAGCAAGTATGGTACGCGACTCGTATGTTCGGAGAGAATAAATTTCATAAGATTTACATTGCGTCGTTCGAAATTGGAACAATTCTTTTTGGTACCCAATATTATGTTTTAAGCAATAAATATCTCTTTCTAGCTCTATTCTTTTTAAGTTTGAAAATGTTCTAAATTTAAATCGAAGCTACCTTGATATAAGTGATATACGAATGATATGTACGAATTGATGTGTACTCATATTATCTATAGGTTTTACAACATGCAAAAGAAATGTTTTTCATTTTCCATCCTGTCTAGTATAAACATGTCCTAACAGTTTCCTTCGTCTTTTTAGATGAAAAATAAAATGAATTACAGCAAATTGTATCCATGGTTTTTTATTCCATTATTTCAATAGACAAACCTCTTTTATTGAATTCGAAAATATATTCTATAGCAAACCGTCTATTCAAAAATGTTTTTATTTAGGGTTAACATTAAAAGCGCTTTAATATTGTCAAAAGCCTGGGCCTAAAAGCCGTTCTGACGAATAAATTGACTCAGGCTTTTGACAATTCTTTATTGAAAAAGAAATAGCATTGAATATATGTCATTCACGAGAGTTTGATATAACGATACCATTAGAATAGATTTTCTTTACGTGAGCGAATTTATGTGAAATGTGAGTCAAATTTCACACATAATACATTTTGTTGAATGTTAGTAAACCGGTCTGTGAAAGTTTAAAAACAATATTAGGTGTTATTAAGTTAAAAGTATATTTAATAATCCATTGGTCCTTAAAATACCTTTGTAATTTTTGATATAAAAGTTTCATATTAACACAGATGCGATCAACTTCCTTAACTGGTAAATAATTTCACTAATAATATTCTTTCTAGTTCCTTAGCGGGTACTACTTGGGGTGAATGATTGGACTTGAATTCGTGTACGCGGTGATACTTACCTTAATTGACCTTAATGTATGCATGCTTGGAACAAATACAACGATTTAAATAAAATACTATGTAACTGATTAATTTGTGATTTATTATTGGCGACTTTTCAGCTAACTTGCTCACGGCCAGAATGTTACTACTTACATAAGTACGTAGTTCGTTTTCGCTATAATTTCTGCTGAAAGTGGAAGCTACAGAATGTGTTTTTTATTTATTTTATTATGATTTTATTTTATCCATGTAAAAAACATATATAATAAGCATTTGAACCTAATTGGGCGATTAAAAAGAGTGGAGGACAGTTCATCAGTTTTTCTCGTGTCCTCTACGTATTTGAACCTACAATAATTGAAAATTTACTAAACTAAATAGAAACACACATAAATTTTTTATTTCTTTTTTATTGTTTAACGTTAAGTGTACAATGTACCTGTAGGAATATATACTTTCCTTTTTAATTACGATTTATAGGTATATACATGCAAAGCCTCTATTTTTTACAATAATTTTGTTAGTAAAACAAGCCTATTTTGTTGATTGCAGCCAGCTAATGAGTGGTATGGCCTCGTAAATATCCGACTAGCATTTACAGCGAATTTCAAAGCATTGAAATGGCCCATCCCAGCGTTATACATCAAACTGAAAGTGTATAGAAATTGCTGTTTAGAAAACATTTAAATTGAACGTTAAATAGAAAACCTAAAGTTTCGTAATATGCTAAATATTTTTCAATCATTAGAACCTAGTCATAGTATCATTACGTTAATTCAATTTTCTTTCGCGAATTTTTTTTATATGATCGCCTAGGTAGTCGCGCACCGTGCAATAATCTTGAAATCCTGTCGGCAGTGTCGGAAGACAAAGCATATTATCATTGTTTTGATTGAATTTTTTTAAGGCCTTGAAGATGGAGGCGCCATTAAAATCGTATTTTCATTTAATACTTAAATAGAGTTATTTATAAAGTGTTAACTAATCAAATAATTTCTTCAGAATTTGAAACTGATCCGCCATAGAAAGGTGTTGCGGGATATCAAAGTTTTTCTTCTAAACATCTCGTTCCGATGGAATTATCTGATTTTCGGTCAATGCTTTATAACGGTAACTTCTATTACGGTTAAATTTGCTAGGTAGAATGAGACTAACTTTATGGTTTGAATACCTTACTATTTAGTAAAATTGAGTACCTCTTAACGTTCATCTACAACTAAAAAATAATTTTAAACATAGAGATTTACCTTAAGAAACGTCAATAATACAAATTAGAAACAATATTAGCGTAAGAAATAATATGTATGTTAAATTTCAAAAAAATTTTTTTTTTTTTTTTATAGTCATAGGTTATTAAAATGATAGAAAGATAATAGAGTATTTAAGTGAAATTATAAGTAATTGCAATTAACTATATATATATATCGGAGTATATATATAGCTATTGTTCGGAGTAAATTTCTATTAATAGTCTTAATACAGTACAGTATCTACTTTATGGATACCTACGTAACAAGTAAGATTTAAAATTCTATCGGTCTTTGTGCATTATGTTTGAAAAAACAACAAGAATGAAAAATTCAAATTTGCCAGGCCATTAGAAACTATAATATTAGTAACCTTCTTAAGATTTATCAAAGTCTTAGGTAGTGTTTTAAAATAAAAAAAATCAATGAGCTAATGTTATACAGAGACACAATAATGTAGAGTATTCTTTTCTCGGGCGGTTAAATTACGAAATATTATTGTATAAATTAACCGAAACTTAATTTATTGCAAATTACACCGTTCGAAGCTGAATGCTGTCGTGTTGAAGAAAACCAATTTCAAATTATCGAGTTCTGAGTCCGGCAGCGAAAATTTATTTTCCCACCGCTCAATGTATGCAGTCGAGATCGCCAATTAATTCCGGAATATAATAAGCAAACATAGAGTGTTAATTGACTATTATTACAGTATTATTTATCAAACGAGCGGCTATTCACCGGCTAAAATAACATCGTTTCTGAATAATTATTTTTAAGCTGTACTTGACAATTTCTATTCTGTAGTACAGTGTTGTAACTGACAACCACGACGAATGTTGAACAGCCTCTACAGTTTTTTTATTTGTCCAATTTTTTGTTTAAACTGGGACCTAAAATCTATAGTCTTTGTCAGACACGAAGGCTGATCTTGCCTTTAAAAAAGGAAGATTATTAATAAACCAGAGTTCTTTGTTTGTGGCGCCACTGGATTTTTACATAAACTTCTGTTTAAAATTTCCTACCTTAGGTAGGTTGGAAAATTTAAACACATCGTCTACACATACAATGCACCGTCTACACATTTGATGTTTATTTCGCAATTGATTCTGATGCCTGAGATGTTTTAATAATAATAATAATAATTTAAGTTTAATAATAAATAATAGTTTCAACATATACAACTAAGTCACTTCCCGCTAGTAGCTTAGAGCTATTGAATGAAATCTTTTGTTCCCACGAGAATCAAATTACTGGCTATGGTTTTTACTGCAAAGTTTGAGTATATAAATTACATACAGGGTTCCTAAATAATACAAAATATTACTTGTTATTTTCTAACTTAGTTACAAAGGTTAATTTATAATAATTATATATATTATGTATATTCGATTAGTTATATCCACAGTTAAGGTACAGAATATGGTTCGTATTAAAAGTGCGTTATATAAACAAAAGTATTTAGAGATATTTGAAATACATTCGGCTTTTTGGCTTTAAATGTGGCGATAAATGTACTTATATTATTTTTAGCATCCAGTCTGTTTAAGTATCATAATAAAAACCAGATTTAATTTTGGGTCCTTAACTTTATGTGCTATGTATTTGATAAAACGATATTGTTAAGCGAAATGGAAAATTTTACCAACTTTCGATATCAAAAAAGGTTAATTTACCAAAGTAAAAGTAAAAACCAATTGAATTTTATCCAAGTTAGGAACATTACAGTGATTCCATTCGGAATAACTTTCAATTTAAATTTACAAATGTATTTAAACTTTTTCAATAAGGTATTTTGTTACGATTTGCATAAGAAAATTACCATTTTTCACGCCAATTTAGTTATTTTCATACATAACATACATACGTGCAGGACGCTCACCTCATGATAAGTGTCGCACGCAATCGTCACCATGACGGACTGCTGAATGGAAGGTCCTAGGTTCGATCCCCGGTCCAGTCAACATTTGTGTGACGAGCATAAATGTTGGCTGTAGTCTTAGTGTAAATAGTCTTAAATGTATTTATAAAAAGTATATATGTAGTTTTTAAGTTGTTTTTCACCGGTAAAACAAACTGCGTATATAAATCTTACAAAACGGACCGTGTGTAAAAATCCCCATATATTATAGTAAATAAAAAATAAAACTTAAATATTTTTGGTTCGATAAAATAATAGTTTAATTCGAAAATTATAAGTGTACTCTCTTATATATATTAATAAGTTTAGTCTTTGCTTTATTAAAAAAAAGGAAACCAATAATGATATTTATTTAAAACATATCTTTGAAACGTACAAGATTTTTATTACGTTTTATATAAACGACTTTGGGAGGCGAATATTCGATACACTGTAAACGCCTGGTTTTTTGACAGCAAGCCAAGTTCGGCATATATTGATTATTAATGCTGTTTGTCACGACTGATTCATCAAATGTAGAGCCCAACAAAAAATGTCATAAGAATCCTTCACTATTCATGTATCGTATATACATTGAGGAAAAAACATATTTTGTCACACGCGAATTTTTGAATAACAAGTACAAACGTTCAAAGGTGAAGGACTTAGTTCCTTTTAAGTAATTTAAAAGGTGGTATCATATTATTGCACTTAATGAACGGTTGCTATATTAATTTGCAATAGAAAGGGACAGCAGGTGGTCAAGAATTTTGGACGTCGGTTGTATTTAATGGTATGAAAAATCTCTTTAAATGTAGAGTCGTCTTCAAAGCTGAAAATTTTCCCTATGTTTAGTTTATAGTCCCTTTCTAGGGGTTAATAATTTTTCACTCGGAAAATCACGATGAAACTAGAGTAACGTAATCCTTTACCTTACCCGAGAGGTTTCTTGTTTTACAACTGACGACCTTGTGAAATTACACTCTTGTACAAAACCTTTTGAAAACATCCTAGTTATGTATATAATGTATTTAAATGTTAGAGTATACCTCTTATATCATATCATTCGGATAATTGCAGCCCATTTTTGAGTAGCCCCCAATTATCCACTCTCAAAAGTAAGATCAAAACCTATTTTGAACGCTAAACGTACTAGGTCCACTCAAGGTACGTCAATAAGGCGTTTCACTATGTTCAACATTTTTTTTTAATTTTAATTCTGTGTTGAGCAAAATTAATGAGCAACCTCGTATTGCAATATTTAAAAACAATTTTATTGAATACAATCGAGGGAAATGGCGACAGTTGGAGGAGGCAATGTTAACACATAGATAAATACTCGATGTATATACATGTAATTAGTTTTTAACAAATCATTTCTAATTTACTTTAGACTATTGTCTGAATCAAAGGCTATTATTATTGAACACAAAGTCTGCCATTATTTTCACAGCTCAAAAACAACCCTTCAGTATTTTAATGAACCAGATTGATAGTATTATTAAATTGATTAAATATACTTAGAAATATGAAGCCACGGAGACTCTCCGCTGATAAATTTAAAAGATCGGCTGCTTTAGTGTTGCCATGAATGCATTTTTGGTATTGAGTGCATTTTTAAATAAGCCTTATAGTTTCTTGTATATTTAATCCTCGTTTCGCAGCTGTAGTATCGTATTAGATCTTTTACAAGGATAATGGATGCCTCTGGGCAACGACAGCGTATGTGCAAATGTTATAAATATAAAGATATTATTAGCAGCAAACCTCGTGCAGCGAAATAGTGCGTCGTTGTTTTGCATTTCAAAGTATGTTTTGGCAAAATTGTAGTCTTCTACGCCTAGAAATTGCTTTGTACTAACTGAAAATGTACTAAATTGATAATGAAACTAATAGTTTACTTATTCAACAGTTTTTAATTCGTATGTATGTCATTTACATATGGGTGACATCTTTTTGAATGTTTGTGAATAATTTAACGCATGAATTTACTTTAGAAATAACATTTGTTGGTAATGTTTTGGCGCGAATCTTGTTTCATAATTACGATGTGTCCGTGAAAGAGGTAAATTTAGCTATCTCATGTTCCGTTTTGTGAGAATTGTGAATGATATATTTCGTTAGATAGCTATTAAGCTGGATAGTACTATTTAGTTTGGTATTATTTACACACTTAAATAAAAAATAACTAAACAATAATTTTACAAATGTCGTTGGTTTAAATTTATTTATTATTTTAATAATAAATGTTAAAAAACTTTAATGTCATTCAAAGTTTATTTTAACATACATAACATAGAATGTCGTTCGCAGAACTTAATCAAAGGATTTTTTAAGGAAATCAAATGGTGATTAACCGCAAATTGACGGAGTACATATAATGGCCTCGAATGACAAACAGATCTATCAATTTTAATTTAGCACGTGGTTTCAGCGGAAGCGTTGCCTGACACTTACAAATTACAAAATAATATTATTGTCTACGCGTCAGGAGTACGTCAGGAGTACGTCAGACACTTGTGTTTGAAAAACATAATACTTAACATTGTATCACTGAATACTCAACAAGGGCGAGAAATGTCGTTTTAAAAATATGATTTTGAATATAATGCATGTGTAAACGATACATTTTCAGTACTGTAACCACCTACTAAGTGTACTACTAATGTTATAATGATGAAAAATTTGTGTGTATCTTTAAATAAACTTGAAAAAAATGAACCAATTTCAAACATAGCCGCCATGAGGACAAAATGAGCGGAGCCTAAGAAAAATGTAAAAGAATACTGGATTTTGAAAGGTATGTGCGAGCAGCTAGTATTTCATATTTCTATGGTCTTGACAACTGCGTAGTATACTGTACTGATTACTGGCAGACGGTCGTTAATTCTATTGGTAGCTGTTATAGTCTATTTAAGTGTGTCCCGCATGTCTTCGAACGCAAAAAATATTTCCCCAGTGTATACACAACCCATCTAAAACTACCTTCTTTCACTAGAGTTAGTCTGGGAAAAATTACTTACAGTATATACAAGTATAAGGTAGGTATCGCATTAAGAACAATGTGGATTAATACTAGTCTGCTTATGACGTAAAACTACTATGCTCAATACCTATATATTATAAATTTAAGATAAGTAAGAATATAAGAAATACACGGCCTTTATGTTTTCAAGCTATAACATAATATATACATACAAAATACTATTCCCATGGAAACTAGTGTCTCTTAACTACAGTACCTTTCATCTCTTTCTGTCCAACGAAAGAGACGTGCTGTAACGAAAGAGACAGCTGCGAACTTTACTTACAACGATACAGGATGATTTCGTATTTACGAACGAGCGTGTCTATCGTCAATATAAAGTTGTAGAAGTTATCGTAAATAAATGTAGTTAAGAGCGAAATCCTAATTTTATTAATAGAACTCTATTATTATACTATTAGTAAACAAAAGAGCCGAAGGATTATATTATAGATATTACTGTGAAATAAATTAAACAAAAAATAGTTGTCATGAAAATGGGTATTGATTGTAACTACAGGCATCACAACTTTTATTTATTTATTAATTAATTTTCTTGGTTTACGATGATCGCGGTAATCTTATTACGAACAAGATCAAATATACGAAACTTTTATCTACAAAGATATTTGTTAAAAGACTCGTACTAGGGGCATATAAATCTCGACCGTATGGAAAATGCACATGCATTATGCAATGCGGTACTGTTTGAAAATCTTCTACAAGTCACTTCCAAAGCGGGTTATAAATGTTGAGTCTATTTGGGCCAATGTAAACACGACTAGAAGAAACATTATTTAAGGTTTTTAACTCAATTCAAAAGAAGGATTCAAATTTATACTCTTGATAAAATTACGTCTGTTTCATATTTGTGCCTGTAACCTAAAAGATATTTGTGTGTGAGACATGCCACCGTTCCTTTGATTTAAGATTGTAAATAAATAGACGACCATTTATTATTCATTTGGTAATATCAGACTTATAAGTAAAGGATTTGCATTCTTGTAGAATATTGTGAGGATATAATTTAAGCCAGGAATCAGAATCAGAGAGAGATCTGTTAATTGATCAATTTAAGCATACGCACGAGCCTCAAATAGCATCTCACGTCATCTTCAGAATGTTAATGTAATTCAATACCATTGATAGAGATGCGATAAAGTTCACTACAGTTCAAGGGCGCAAGTTCTTTCAATTCTAGCACTTTCAAAGACCGCCAATAGCTGTTAAACAATTTTTGTTTCTTAAAAACAAGTTTTCATATAAATATAGGTGTTCAGCCGTTAATGCTTAACGAAGTTTTCGGGTCACGATGTTTTCCTTAACCGTACACGTAAAGAGCGAGCAAATATTAATTGCACAATAACAAAATAACAGCGATTAAGATAACAAAGATTGTTTTGTTCCGATTGTAAAAATAGCCTGACTATTAAAAATATTTTAAATGTGACACGGAGATTGTTACGTCTTTATGTACGCCCGGATTCTAAATTTAAAATACCGTACAAACGTAATCGTCGTTACGGCTTGTACTATAAAGTGAATTCACTGTTAAGTAATTACAGATCAAACAATTCACGGTACCTCAGACAATAGCACGGAAGTCTTTAAATGCATAAAAGTATTAAAACTGTTCAGTTTATTTTAGTTAAAAAAACTTAAATTTCGCGCGTTGAAATGTTGCTCTCAGTCAGTTTAGGAATAAAAAAGAATTAATGGAATTAGGTAAATGTTTTGGGTTTCGCAGTGTCAAAATTGTAAATTTAGGTTCGTTTTTATTCTCAGTAATGTCTAATATTAATCAATAAAGTCATTTGTTAGTTCAAGTGTAACGGTACTGCAACAAAATATTGGCGAATTTCGTCTTATAAATATACCTAAATGAAGTCCTGTATAATACTTATGAGTTCGCTTACACTACAATATTGTCACGAATTATATGTAATCGAATAGAAACGTGCCATTATTAACTGTAACAGAATGCTACACGTGTCGCATATAGAGACATGTCGGTGCGAGAGAATTCGAACGTAGACAGAAGAGTCTCTACTCTTTCCTAAAAATATATTGGAATAAGTCACGACCTTGCGACTGACCACCATGCCAGTGTGTTGAACAAAGGTTGGTCTGTTGGTCCAGGGTTCAATTCCCGGTGCGCTCAGAATGTACATGACCCTATTTTTGCGGTGGTCTGGATATGTCTTTATAAAAAATTTATATGTCACATTATACGTTCAGCACCTAGGTTAGTTATAAATACCTAACCTTGAGGCTAGACGACCTTGTTTGAAATTATTTATGTTTATTTTATTCTGCTTTTGTAAGGTATTTTGTAGGTTCACGCTGTGATTTTAAAAGCATCTACTAATAGAGAGCCAAATATATTGTAATAATAATTATAGTATGATATAAATAAAGCAGTTATTCACTAAACATAAGTAATAATTTCAAAAGTGCGAAAGATTTATGATTAAATATTATTAGTGTAAAAATGTAAAAAATAAGTATTAATTTATGGCAGTCGCGAAAAAGAACCAGGGTCCATCACAGAACTATTTAAAATTATGAATAACTTTAACTAAGTAATTTTTGAGCGCGAATCGAATCCTGGTTTTAACTATTATAAGCTAATCCATTGATACAAACTGGTCACCTTGGATTATATATAATATGATTTTGTACCGAGTAACGAGCTATCCTAACGAGGAAAAATTTTAGAACGCAAAATAATATATTGAATACTGTTATATATTTGTTGCAAATCATGTTCTTTTGATAAGCGGCAATTTTAAAACGCAATATGTTTTTATGAATCTGACATTATAGGTTAAGCAGAAACAATATAAAACCTTTATAAAATACACAGAGAAATAAGTTTTATAGAATGAGTTTTTTTGGGGTTAGGCATATATAATAGTTATTGACGAAATATTGTAATGTAATTTAATAATTTACTACCGTTACCGTAGACAGACAGTAAGAAGAAATAATTTGTTTATATTAGAAAAGATTAAAGATTGATGCTAATTTTAACCGATTTCAAAATTACAGTTACAATTCCGTCTTAAAGAACCTCATATCTTATAACAAATATTACAAATCAAAAATAAATGTAGAGGTAGTAATAATGAATGAAAAGTAAAGTGAATTAATTTATTGGCATATAGCATACGTAGCTTACGCGGTACATACGAAAAATCACCTGTATATATGTACACCAATTGAAAATCGCTCGTTTTCAGAGTTTAACGCGAATGAATCTGCTATATGGTTTTTAAGTTTAACATATCTGGTTCGATATGGGCGATCGTCATGTATTTCGTGGTCAGCATATAAAATGTCATATGAAAGATTTATAAAAATTGTGTCAAAAGTGTTTTAAAGGGATAGGGAATTCCGTCTGAGGACACATTTCAAGTAAATATAATATAACTAGCTGATCCGGCAAACGTTGTTTTGCCATACATGTGATTTAAATTAATTATTCGAATATTATTTAAAATTTGACACTGCGATGGTAGCGCCGTCTGTTGGATCCAATGTTTAAAACATTCCAAAATCAACAACTACTAATAAATTAAAAATTAATTAAAAAAACATTGTCCAGCGGACAAATTGTGAATCTAAACCATTCCCAGATCCCCTTGAACACACACAAAAAAATTTCATCAAAATCGGTCCAGTCGTTTGAGAGAATTTCAGTGACATAGACACTCACAGAAGAATTATATATATAAAGATTGCAATACTCAATTCGTTAGTGGTTCGCTCTTTCAATTCAATCAAAGGCCGTTGAGAAGTTGTCACAGAAGCCAAAAGCCTTAGGAAAAACGTTAAAACAAATTGGGCAATAAATAAAGGACTCCCCAAAGCGTTATTTCTGGATACACCCGTCCAAATAACTGCCTAGCTAAGGATAATGGGCTATATCTCATACGCTTATTGCTCTGCTTATCCTCCTGTCTAACTATTTGCACTCTCGAGTTAAAAAGCCTATTTACGCGAATGTCATTTTATATTATATCATTTATTTTATTGGTTTACGAATTTGAAGGAATGACTCATAAGTAGAAGGTAATTTGCGCAAACTAATCACTACTACAGGTTTTAATATTATCTTATCCACATATCTATGCAAATTAAAAATGCAAATGTAAATTCATAAATCAGTAATGAGTTAATCAAAATAGTCGTCTCGTTTTGTCAAATAGTACTAAGGCTGTCCCAAAAAGAGACAGTAAGAAAATTTCCTCAATGACCTTCTAAAAACATGGACGTCGCATGGGCGCGTCAACAATGGCATAGCAAGTGAGCTTAAACCTTAAGCCAATAATGTATTTTGGTATTCACGCTGATCTGTAGATCTAAGATGAATTTTGAATTAAATGCCACATTTTGGCCTCTCTATTATGGCGCGAGAAGCCTTGATGAATTGAAAGGTTCCCTTGTTATATTATAATTTTCCGACATTGCTGAGATCAGTTGTAACGGGTTATTGAGCTATTTTTGGCGCAATTAAGTCTTTTTTATGTAATGACGTTGGTAAGGGTTAATAAAACCAAATTACACTCGAATGATAATAAAATTGAAACTTGGAATTGCCGGCCCCAATTAAAATTTATAACAACAATAGATTTTTCGTGTTTTAATAACTTACTCAATTGCGTTCTGAATAGAGAAAGATTCATTCATTTTTTTATCATGCTAGTTTGAATTGACCTTACTAAAGAAAATAAAAATAAATTATCTCCAAATTCTATCGATTCTCCTTTCAAATTCTAATCTTAATATTTTTGAAAGTGAATCAACAAAACAAATATTGTGTTCTAGTTTTCACTGACCGCGATTTTAATATTTGCTCAGCATTTTCTGATAATTGCTAAACTACCGAATTGGCCCGACTTCATAAATTTTTAAAGGCGTGAAAATATTTACGAATCCCTCCCGTCAGTGAAGGTCACGCTGAATTGCGTATGTACGATAATTAAGGTGGAAATGAAAAGTGGTATTTAAATCAATGTATCTAAATTTATTTTAGCGTGTAAATCAGGGGTGTAGAACGGGAGAGAAAAACTATAGGCCCCGCCACGTTATAACAGCAAAGTTATACGTTGGACAATGCAGCCTTTACACCACGCTCTTCTTGACTCCACTAGACAGTGCTTTACTTGCCGATTATTCTGAAGAACATTAGGCAACCTGTTTAGGTAAGCCAGTTTTGCGCCTTTGAGAAAACTTGAAATTATACACGTAAACTCCAACACAAATGGCATTGTGGTGACCTAGAGTGTCTTGGGGTGACCGGTGGAGAAGAAGCACGAGACCCCGGTGCCGATCCGCTACTCGCTGGACTGAGCCAAACCACTTTAGTATTAGAAAGGCGCTGAAGCTGGCGGAACAGAGGAAGGGAGGACGTTAGCAACACCAACCAACGCGTAGGTATTCCAGAAACGTACTAAAGACTGAAGAAACTTATTAGTTACATTATTTGTTAAAATAATAGTTCAAAATCCCTTCCTCATCGAACGCTGTTCGTAAGGGCTACTTCCCCTGGTTGTGCCTGGGGGTGGGGGGGAAGCCCCTGGGGGGGTTTTTTTTTTTTTTTTGGGTTTTTTGGTTTTATAAAAAGATTCAATTACTTATATATATAATAGTATAAAAAAGCAAAATATATAATATAAATTTAATAGTATATAGATTTGTAGCGACCTTCCAATATAGATAGAGGTGAAGTGCTTGATTGCATTTTGTAGACCTTGACTCAGCGACCAACTTCAAATATGGGTCACTAAACACTATTTTTAGCTTGTATTACAAAATATTTATAAATGGTTTTGTCTCATTCTCTGCATCTTTATCGTTTACAAGCTGTCCGTTGTAATGTAACACGCGTATGTACTAGTTAACAATTAATTTTCCCATTTTTACAACCTTTTTTAGATGCTTCGCTTCTACTGTTAGTTACCTTGTTAATTGTTATTAATGTAGACCAAGTATAAATGTTGTTCACGATACGCCCCCGTAAATTTTCAGAATTATTTTCGTTCTCCATTTACAGAATTTTTCGTTTGTTCTTAACAGTATGTAATAAAGTCTTCCTCGATAAATGGCCTATCCAAACAATAATTTTCTAATTCACAATACCTGAGATTAGCACTCACTCTTCGGCCTTATTATAATTAGAGTAGATAAATATACAAATGTTTACTATTCCAAACATTAGTATAGATGTCCTACTAACAAAAAACAGGTTATAAAGCATATGCAGAAATCGTTTCGCCTTTGGGACACTGAGCCTTCCGCCAGACCGGTTTAAATCTTTGTACTGGTTGTGCCTTAACACTTAAAACGCAATACATTAAATCACAGTAAGAACGTGTGACATTGAAAAAAGGGTACATTTAATATTTATTTACTTAAGTGTCAAGTTTAAGGCTAACGTTTGTTTAAGATTAAACTATAAGGTTTAATAGTTTATTCTTAAACAAATTTATTAAACGCCTTTTTTTAATATTATTTTTTATAAATATATCAGTCTAATTGCACCAATTTAAAGTACTCATCTGACTGTGAATCAGAGCATATACACATTTTGACAGAGATGAAAGAAAAGATCAGTTAAAAGTGGTCGATTGTGCTTGTATGAAGAATTGATCTATAGTCGACCAAGTCTAAATTCAACGCATTAATCTAGTAGAACAATTGTTTAGATTAGCAATGATATTATGATTCATTCCAAGAATAAATTTTATGAAACTTATATACATCTCTCATAGAATTTATGTTTCTTAGCATAGTCTGTTCCATCATATTAGGCAGCACCAACAGTTAACAGTTGTTTGATAACGATCATATGATATACTAAAATATGTACATACTTCACTTCTTCTACAAATATGACTCAACTTTAATTTCGTATTTTTAAAAATTGCTCTATTTAACCTTTAAGGCGGTAGAATTTCTCGAATATGAAAAGAGAATTATATCTCAATACAAACTCAATCGACAGCAGGCACCGTTCATAAATCAAGCATAATAATTTTATAATAACGTAAATCGTTTAGGAATTTTATTATAAATTTCGATGATTAATTTATTCCAGGTCAATAACGCGAGTCATAAAATTACTTTAGCGTGACAAATGAGGCGTAGTGACGAGCGGGTTTGAATTTATTACGATTAAAGTAGGGTTGTCAAATTTGCATTTTTATCTTCTACGACAGCCCGTGTCTTTATCTCACCTAGTGAGGTTTATCCGAAATTAGCTCAGCCCTAGGGCTAAGTACCTAATAAGTTCTATTGCTTTACTTATATGCATATTATTTCCATTCCTATGATTACAAGGCTATAATAACTTATGTGATATGTGATAGTGACGCCTTCCCAAGATTAAAGACGTCATTTAGAAGAGAGTAGAGAGTGTAAAGGAAGTAGTAGGACTTATCAGGTTCTTGTTAGGGGAGACAAGAGGAAATTAATATTAAACATCAGTGTGCGAAATTGTGATTTTAATGTAATTGTTAACCTATATAATATGTCATTGTTAACCGATTCGTAGATACGATCGTTTGAATTTTAAAATAGGTCACGTTTTCTGTCTATACATCAAGGTATTATAACCATTTTCACGATTGCGTGAATAGAGCAATTATTTATAGTACAATGGCTTGTTATCTAAGTCATCAGAGGTCAATACCATTACAATACCACAAAAAGGCAGAAATTCGTTGGCCGGAAACGATCAACATTTCGTGGTTGCCAACTTTGAATCACTTCAACGTTTTATACTATTATTTGATCTTTACGGATTTATGAAATTATAAGACTTTATTATTTACACAAGTTTATTTGGAATACAAACCTAAGCTATTATTTATTATATTTAATGTGTGGCTCATCACCCGCATTATTTTCAGACCTTCTCAACCTTCGTAAAATTTTCGTTTCTGCAAAATTTTTCGTTAAATGTAATAAAATAGATGTTAAATAAATAGCATATGTTATACATATTTGACCGGTGATTTTTTTTTAAATCATTGTTCTCTCTTTTTAATATTAGTGTAGAGAAGACGTAACTTAGTTAATCATAGCCGCTGATCACGGAAATATCTATGAATTTATAAAAATTTAGAGACAAGACAAAATGATAAATACCGTAGATGAGAGGCTAAGCATAATATGACTCATAGTCTATAGTAACATATAATTATATACTTCTGCTCGTTTCTAAAATGAATAAATGAAAAAAAAGAGCTGAAACTTTGGCGAACGGTTTTGTACGTTTTATTTCCGTTGAAATCTGTGCCAAATATTACATTATATTATAAATCAGATGAACAGTTTTAGGTATGAAAAAATTCTATCTCATATTTTAGGTTTACATTAATAAGATTGATATTGGAACAATTTATAGGTATTTATTTATGTGTGTTATATGTTAAATTTAATGGTATAATGGTATTGGAAGAAATGTATAATCCGCCATCTAATTTATTTAGGACCAAATCTCGCCATTAACATAACCTCTTATAGTAGGAAAATAACAGACGGATCTATTGAGTTTTATAGGTGATTGAGCATTGCGAGATATTTTTCTAATTATTACTGTTGATGGTATACTGTGTGTTTAATATTTTATAATAATCGATGGCTTCGGTATTTTTTTTGATTTAGCCACTCGATCTATCTTTTGTTATAAGAGCGTTTAATTCGAAATTAAATTCTTGTGTATTATAATATTTATGAATAAAAGAAAATAACACTAATTAGAAAATCGTAAAGCTATTTGTATTTATAACGACAATATTTAGTTACTCTGAGGAGACGTAATTTAGGATGATTAAATTAACTTTTACTTATTGAAGTTGGTAACCTTAACGACTGTCTGTCTGCCTTCAGACAAACATGACCGCAATAGACACATTTGTTTAATGCAATGAAGTTAAAATGCATCGATACAGAAAAGCGATAAGATCTTTGAAAATGTAGGAGGTAGATGCATTATCCCTATATAAGTCAGTTGATTGTTGACTTTTTAAAAGGTGTTATTGATATGATTAAGGCAGCAAAAACATTTTATTTAGTCTTGTAATGTTATACTAATAGCAGGACACACGCGGTCCGTTTGCCCCAAAGTAAGTTATTTATACGGGGGCGAATACAACTGATAAATATATACGTCCATTATATTTTTTAGAATTGCATTTGACTGTAGTTAACTGTACCGAGGATCGAACTCGGGACCATCTGTTCGGCAGTCCGGCCATTGCGCCAACTGGGTCAAATAAATAATTAACATCTAAGAAACTTTAAGAACTAATTTCGTTATTATTCATAGTTACAATTTTATGTCGGAATATATTTCGAAGTACCACTATTTATTGCCTGTGTAACCGCGCGTTTAAAAACTGCAATATAAAATAAAAATAGATACAGACAGATGCTGTGTAATAAATAACCAGGTAATACTGCAGCCTCAAGCACATCATTAATTTATTAAATTATTCAAAACATGGAATTAAACCATATCAATCTCGCTAGTGTCCGTTTTATAAATTGATGAGGAAAAAAAATTTACTGTCTAGGATTTCACAGATTATTTCACAAAACTTAAAACTTTTACTACTTCATCGTTAATGACTTATATGGTCCAGTAAATCGTTACTCTTATACATTAAAATATACGTGTTTTATTACTTAATATATAAATATAATTTACGAGGTTTTATGGAGACCGTGGCTGCTTTTTGAGATGTTTTCATCTCATTCGCTTATTAAATAATGATTAATGAGTTAATTTCGATAAAATATATGTTTTCAGATTCATAAATACCTGAGTTATAGGTATAGTATAAATATAGTAATGACAAATTTTATATATATAATTAAACTGTATATAATTATATAAAACGAGTGACAGGCTCACTTTTGAGAAATTACGGTGAAATTCGAGAATATGGGAATTCTAGCTATCTAGAAATTTTAAATAATGTATAAAAATTCCCAAATTCCTGTTCTAAAAGCGGTGCCAAATCAATCTTTAAAAATAAACGATAATTTAAAAGGCTTTTAAACCAGCGTAGTTTTTTCCTCTTTGGAGTAGACTCTTAGGCCACGGAGTTGAAATGCACGTGCGGTAATCAAAGATGATTAAGATTAAGTTGACGTCTGAAAGACAGTACCGATGACCCCAGTACTTAACTCACTCAGCTTATAAGCATGGCAATACAGCGGGGATATCCTGCCAAGAAAAGGTACTCTCGGCACGAGGAACAAATTTTCAAATAGTTTTTCTATTTTTATAAG
Organism: Pontia daplidice; assembly: GCA_963693355.1. Classification (NCBI taxonomy): domain Eukaryota; kingdom Metazoa; phylum Arthropoda; class Insecta; order Lepidoptera; family Pieridae; genus Pontia; species Pontia daplidice. The sequence continues at coordinate 1,985,870 of CAVNZL010000137.1, read as the reverse complement.
GTTTTTATTCCAAGTTCACAATGTTTAATATTGTTATAGTTGTTAATCAATGTTATAGTTTTACGAGCAACTCTAAAACTTACTGTTCTTAACAAAACCTGAGTCCGGAAATATAATTACAAATTAACGTTTAATTTTAACCTCGATTAGCTACAAAAACTATGCATCTTAGTAAATTACGAATTTAATTATTAACATATTAATTAATACTACTGATTTTTTTTAAATTCTTAGAAAAACTCATCTTGCAAAATCATGCAAACATTTTTTATTAACTTCAAATAATATCATCAGTATTATTACAGTCGGTTAACACGTTACAAAGAAGAAAGACAATATGTGAAATTGAAATATCTTAATACACTAACAGATCGCTTTATGTAAGTATATACGAGCTTTGGAGTGAGCCTGTGTAAATACACTACGTCGTGTAGGCGGTTAGAAGGCCATTAGAAAGGTAATCGACCCTAACTACGCTCTGGTAGATACAGAATTTAAGCTAAGATCAATGACTTTTTTGTTTCGCTACTAGCATCGAGGAGGATCTACAAACCATTTTTTCTTTGAACTCTTTCATAGCTTTCGATGTTATTAAGGCACATATGCTACATAAAATAATTAACATCAATTTAAGCCTTTCTATTGCGTTGGAAACTTGCGAAGTTTAGCAACGTGTAGACCAAATTTCAGATCAAATATTTATTGTTTGTTGCTAAATACGATGTCATCAATATTTTATTTCTGGATCCGTATTGTACAATATTTTTTTATTCAAGATATATACCAAACACCACTTACCAGTTTATTGCTATTGCATTAAATAAAAATATTATGAAGTCAGTTTAATTTTAATTCTCAATCACTGCAACACATAACGACTGGAAAGTAATAAAGCGAATCATTTATAATTAAAAGTAAAATTGAGTTTTATAATTATTAAAAGATTAATTGTTTGAGAAACACAAAAAAATAATCACTGGAGAAACACACAAAAAATTAAATAGCAATATCAAGCTTCTTGGATTGTACGTGTCGCCCTGTCGTTCTCTTCTCATTAAAATTCCTGGATTTAGGAGGTGGATTCACATATGACATACCTACTTTAGACTGATTGCTAAGACCAGTAAATGTTTGAAGATGTAATGTTTCGGCAAGGCTCTAATATATATTATTTTCGTCTATAAAAGTTTGCATTAATTCCATATAATTTTGATCTTTACACTACCATCAAAGGATAATTTGACTACACTTATGAAAATAAGAACTATAGTTTTTGGTATATCTCTCTCTGCTACTGTTTTAATAAAACAAAATTGGGTGAGCATTTAAAAAGGCTTATAACGTTTTTATTTAGGGACCTCGGTTTAGAGTGGGTTTAGTGAGCTAATTTTAGGAAGTATATTTATTCTACTTGGCCATTTGGGTATTAATATTATTATGTTCAGCGCTTAATTTTTACTCATTTACAAGCGGGTCTTAGAGAAGTAGTGAATTTATTATTAGCATTTACACCTGTATGGAAGTCTGGTCTACATGTCTTCACAAGATGATGCCTGCGGCTTCACTCGCGTTAATAAAAAGCCGCACGTCATTACATATAAATACACATATTATAAACAGTATTTGTAATGAAAAATGAACTATATAATATCTATTTTCGTTTAAGAATCACTAAATTACTACCAAATGTGCATTTGAAATAGATCATCAATTGTTATTGTAGTTATGGTTCACTATTTTGGTTATAATGGCTTAAACATAAGATATAAAGTGTGGCGAGCTTTCCATTTCCAGCATGTGTGTTAGCCGTTTTGGTTGCGCAAACCAGAATACTTCGCAGACTGTATTCATTTCTACTTACTTGATATTTTGGACAATTTACACAGTCTTTATAAATTGTAGCCTAACGCTAATGGCCTTATAATTGTAGCCTAATGGCTATATTGTAAAGTTTTATGAAAATCCTTTCAGTTGTTTTTACGTTATTTTTCACGAAACAAAAAACTGAATGTATACGTAACATCCATCCATACTTGCAAACGTCCATGTTCAGTTTCACATTTATAATATTAGTAGATTTACTAAGAATATATTTTGAGAGCTTTAATTAATCATTTAATATTTGCTTTAATTATTTACAAGAATGATTAAAAAAGATGCTACGCCAATTTGGGATACATGTTTCATCGCGTTCACTCATTAACGAAATAAATAAGGAACAGGAAAGTTTATATAGTTACTGTGTATACATGACACTGATTGTAATTACAAATTACTTAATGAGTACACAAGCCAGTTTGCTTTATAAAAAGTGTTTAAAAAGCCTGTCATGTCTGAAGTCACCTCGCAATCGTATGTTTTCTTTAAAAGCATGTAAGTGAGTCGTCTGCTTGACAGGCCGCCGATAAGTGAGATGACGATTTCTTCACGATATTTTCCGAGACGAGCTGATGCGGTTCCACCCGTGTTATTAAAAATCTACCCGTGACACCGCCCGCGAAGATTTTTCTCCGATTTCACAATCCTTTTCATTAGGCTACGCTCTTATTGATAGTAGCCTTTCTATGCCTGCACCACTAGTTCCCAAAAACAAACAAACAAGAAAAACATACACTTTTAAGCTTTTTAATATTGGTATGAATAATACCGAGCCTGGTTAATAAAAATAAAAAAAACATAATGTTGCATATCCAAAGCACTTAAGAGACCAACAGAAAAATCCTCATAAATTGAGCTGTTTAGACAGAACACTGAGTAATGTGTAACGGTCCACATTTGTTTGATGAGAATATCTGTTGGCAGTGGTCTGGGTATTGTAATATATATATATGTAATTCACCCAGATCACATTTAAAAAGGATATATGTAAGTATATGTTTATCAGTTGTATTAACAACAAACACAAGCTATGAATAGTTTATAAGGATAACCGCATGTGAAAATATTCACATATTGTATTTGATTTTTATTTAACATTGTTTAAATGTTTATAAAGAGGCATACCATCATAATGACGGCTTCATACGAATAATTGCCACATGCAACAATGTAATCAATCAATTCTAGTCATATACGATGTAAACATTGGCGTTTCGCCATACCTGTACAATCTTATAGATAAGGTATGTTTTCATTACGCATTTCAAACTGGTTTGGAAGGTAAACATTGTTGTTGTAGGTGTACCTTTACATTAAGACAGTTTGTCCCTAATACGTGTTTGTTTTTAAATTGGCAGTTCTTTATTACATGATGTAACCAATGTTCACATGTGCATTCGATTGAAATACGGAAAGGTAGCGGTTTAAAAAGTATGGATGTGTAAAAAATTACGCAAATATTCCTCCTTTATCACATATAAATTGAATATGATCGCAGCAATAGGGAGGAAGTCAAAAACTCATTATATTTTAATATTACTACTGCAAGTCTTTTTGATCTTGCAGGCTGTTATTATTCAATTGCATCGAATTTGTTTTTAACGCCAGACGATTCTTAAAATTCCAAACACGTTCAAGTATCCGCCATTTGCGCCGAACAGGAATTTATTATTAATTTATTGTAAATCATTTAATTATATCGCACTCTTATAACTAGGATACATTCCAACAATGTCATAATAGACAGACCATCGGTGGATCGATAGTGTATTAAGCACTACCCAAATTGTGATTAAGAAACTTTCTAAGTAACCTAACAACATAATTCACACACGTCGCAAATAGATATTAATTGTTAATATAATTACACTTATAACAATAATATAACTATATTTTAATTCTAAACTATTTCTCTTCAGCCATCGATTTATCTTTTTTCCCACGACTTGTGAACAATCTGGTACAATCAGCTTAATTACGCGACGACATAGTATAACGGTGGATCGATTCATCGAATATATGATCATAAATTTTTTCACACCTATAGAATCTATTAAAGGTGCTATAACTGTGTTGTAACTATTCCTTTAATGAAGCGAAGAAAGATGTCTTATCGTGATCGTGCAACGTGTTTGTATTTTGTAGATAATTTGTAAAGGAACAACGATGTTTCGAAATATAGTTTGAGAGATACTAAATATTTTGAGAGAATGAACGAACGAACAAAGAACCAATAATTATGCTAGTTAGTAGTTGGTACCATTATAAAAACCAACATTAGTAATAGACGTACGCAAATTAATGAAACAATTAAAATAGTAAAAAAATATAATTGGAATCTCAATGAACATTACAATACTTACATTTTATTATTTTCGTTGTAAATGTAGGCTCAAACACAATTCACTAAACACTTAATAGTACACAAAACATCGTAATTTTACGCGAGAGATAACAAAATTACACACAACCTTCATAGACGGCGATTGCCGCGGTACTAAATAAAGTACCAGAGTGAGTCAACAGTGCATTCTGATTTCTGATTACTGCATATAGATTACAGAGTTAGTGATCAGCTCCTTCCTCTGCAGTGTAGTCTGAACTTGCAGACCTCCCAATATACTTATAACTATTGTATTCTTATGACATATCGCGTCTATCACTAGAGATATCGATATAATTCAGTAGTTTACCAGGTCTCGAAGTTGAGATGCTTTAGCCTTTACTCTTTAGTTATGTATTTAAAATTTTAGTAAGTTTTTTAAAATATATTACAGGTAAGTTTTACGTATATTATCTTCCGACTCCGCTGCTACAAATGCAGGGATACAATTTACTTTCTGACAGCTTAATGCTATTATCGCGGACACCGCACTGCTCCGTTTTCCTTCAAAAGTGTTATGTTATTCTTAGAAACCTTTACAACATGACAGATTATAAAAGGATTGGGTTACAGACCGTGGTCAAATCCAGAAGGTTTAAAAATAAAAATTGACAAAATTCGTTTCGTTCTTGTTTCTGTTTTTGATAAGCTTTAATACTTAAGTGTGATAGTAATTCATTCAGTGTGAATTAATGATATTGGTAAAGCAATACAAAGGTCGTATGCATTCAAATCAACCCCTAATAGGTTGAAATAGAGCATGAAAGCTTTAGATATCGAAAAGGCACAAACGGTTTTAATACATTTTGAGAAAACTAAAAATAATACCAAAAAACCAAGGGTTATATCCATTATTTATGTATATATATTATATATATATTTTATAATCAATCAATAGGGTCTCAAACAAGGGATTAAAATGTATGAAAAAACTGATTAAGAAAAACCGCAATCATAATAAGTTTTTAATACAACGCTTTCCTTTTCAAGATAAGACAGAAACCAATTTCTGTCTGACAGTAATAAAGAAAATTGCGTAAAACATCGATGAGGGCTCAGCTTTAGCGAATGATTAGATTCAGAAAACATTATTAATTTATAAGAAAATTCTTTGTTTCTTTGAGTTATATATATAATTATATAGTTATAAGTATAATTATATATTGTTAGATAATTGGTAAACTTTGAAAATCGAAATATTTTTACAAGATCAATAAGAGAATTATTTGTTGTGGAGTAATCAATGTAATACAACAATAAAATATAGACCGAAAATATTACATCGCCAATTAAACTACAATATTTTTAATAGTGATTATTTTATTTATAAATTATATCAAATATCGCGTACAATGAAATGAGCAAATAAATAAGAAAAATACCAAAAGATGGCGTACTACGTTGACAAACTTTTCGAACTAAGACACGCGATATGATCCTTCTTTACGTTTACTCAATCATAATCAAACGAAATGCTCCTTTTATCTTTCATCTTATATTTAAAATACACAGGTAGCACGTTGGTTTGGAAATAAACAGAGAATGCAAAAAACGTTTTTATTACGGTCTAAATCCATTTCGGGAGCTCAGACTAACCTGTTTTGGAGTCATCAAGTATGTTTTGAATAAGCGTTCTTAATTAATTCTACGTTCATTCGTTTGAATAACATAACAATTACCTACACACTGAGTATAAAACCCACAGAACGTAAAATCGCGCATGTGAAAATTTTTATTTTCTTTTTGTTACAATTTTAATATATAGTTTAGAAGGTCCCTACGACTCCATAACATTCAATTAGCTCTGAAATAACAAATTGTCATTTAAGTATTCGCTATCGCAACGCAACTTTTACTATTATTATATATTTTTTTATTGTTTTTATTATTTAAATATTATTTATTAGTTTACAGTAGGAAATTGCGTGTTCTATTCTTATCTTTTCCCATTACTCTCTTGTATAAATAATCCTTTTCCTCTTCTTAACCGCAAGATGGCACACACACACTGTTGCATTAGTTTTGGTTGCAGTTTATTATGGTAAAATTCCTTGATGACATATTTCTTCCCAAAATATGTTACTTACTTTATACTATTTAGTTTATACTTTTTTGACAGTCCACACCGCCACTCAACCGCCGACGAAGTAACTAAAACAGCGTCGACGGACGCATTCGAGTAACTTGACAACTATTCATAGTAGTGATATTTATTTTATTTAAAATTGCTATAGTAATAACTTACTCCGGTAACCTCGAGCCGCGTCTTCCTCTATTCCTACGTGTAATATGATAATGTTTTTGTTTCTTCAGTTTTACCAGTGTCTTCGTTTTCTTCGGTTGACCCTGCGTTGCGAATACTGCTTGTATATAAAATAAATGTATTTTTCGCTATGCTTAGTGATAAAATATTCATCGTTATGTCTGATACAATATTTTTATGAATCATACTTGAGTGACGCAAGTCAGTCCATGGAAAACTAAATACATATATTTTCGCACTACATGAATGTATTTGACGCAACGCTCCTTGAGATATCGTATAATTATTTGCTCAAGAGCCTACTACTGAAACAAGTTATATTGGATCAATATCGATGTTAGGAATATCCTATATTTGTCAACTTGGCCTGTGTGTAATCTTTGTGTTTGTTATGTGTATGTCAATAGTCTTTGTTATCATTAAGATATAGCGGAGGGGTTAGGGGTCGCTCCACAATATCGAAATGATCTAAGAGCATCCTTCGTAAAAAACAGACTAATTACACTCTTTAACTAAAGAACTACTACTGTTTCGTCACTTACTGACTTATTGGGTTATACTTATAAGAAATAAATAAAGACTCAAAAATATATGTCGTTAAGTATATAATTAAAAGCTGCTAATAAGGAAGCCGTTTACCTATTGATGGTGCCTTATAAGAGGACAACAAAAATTATATTATGCGGACCTTAGGTACGGCTTGCTGGCGCTTGTAGAAAAGTGAGCTAACTTAAATTAAATATTACCTAACGATAAATTTTACAGTTATTTTAACACTGCACGCCTTGACCAAGAAGGAACGGTAATGGTAAAATACCACTAAGTTTCATAAATTTTCCCGTTAAATTTTAATCTATTTTTTAAAGATTTTTGTAAGTAGCGATCTAAGAGGTGGAGGGTTATTATTCCAAAACTTAGGGGCGTATATGAAACTGTCACGATAATCAGCAATGTGGTGTCGAGGAGTGACGAGGTTGTGCTCGGCCAATCTCATGTCTTAAAATGATGTTTTACGTAATACGACCACACTACAGCTAAGAATATTAGCGGACAATCTTTCATGTAAAATTAGAGCTGAGCTTTATCACTATCACAATATATTACTGCTTAATCTGTTACTTGGAAATGGACTGACATTATTTATCGTCTGTAGGTAATTGTTCTGAAAACAAGAATTTATTTTTGCTCATTTTTTTAAGCTTCAATTGTCATCACTGCGGTGGGTAATTTTATTAATGTTACAGATGATTAGAACCCACAATGAATGCTTTCTGAAGCAAAGAACTATAAGCAAGATTGCCTAGTTACTAATTGGCTCCATCAAAACAATTCGCCTAGTACATTATATAAACTCTTATATCAACTTGTCAGCTTTTTGTTAGAAAAAAGAAATAAGTATTGTTATCGAAAACATAAGTCCCGTCCAAAGTTTAATAAAGTCCTGTGATACTTTACTTGCTACTGTAGTTTAAAATAAAGTTCTGTGTTCATTTCATACAATTGAATATTGCGAAGAAATACTCGTTGAGCGAACTTTCTATTAATTGTAGCACTGTAGAATGCTGTTATTTTATGTATATATTTATTTTGAAATGCTGGGAGCTTTATGAATACGAGCGACTCACAAGATCACCAATCAAAGTTAGATGATTATGAAATTGAGTGTGTAACTCATAACGGTATTATATAAATTGACTGAAAAGTAGAGAGGAGTATTGAAGAGATCAAAAAATAATATAAATATAATCTAGCGTTTTTAACAAGAAACATTTCGACAGTAATTCCCATCATAGTTTCCACAGTAGTGGTAGTTCGCGATGCAATGATGCAACGTTTGAATGCATAAAGCTGATCCTATTGTGATACTCCGGAATGTTTTGAATTAGAAACTGCACGTTTCTCTACGCATACACCAGTGCTCTATAATATCTCCTGATTAAATAGCAAATAGAATAGTCCCGAGAACCTTTCAATTGAGTCTTAATTGACATTTTGCAATTTTTTGGGAAACATCGTTGATCGTAATAATCGTAATAAATGCTCCTAGACTAGCAGTTTTATAGCACCTCTACACATTTTAATAAAAAGGCCGCCTTTTTCATAAATAAATCAATAGCATTACGAATACGAAGCGATATTTCTTGTGGTTTCTTTAATAATAGGATTTCAATATTTAAAATTCTTTGTAAGATTGGAGAATCAAGGATCTGTCCCTGTTCATAAAAAAATAAAAAAATGCAATTTATGAACTTTCCTTCACATATCTGTATTAATCTCTTAAATGGATTACGTAGAACCTGACTGCTACAAAGGGAGTAAAAATGATTTCCATGAATCGGAGCGAAGAGGTAAAACCGCTCGGACTAAAATATTATTTAAGTTTTACAAGATTATTATGCTAATTATAATTTTGCAGCAAGGAGCGCGTGTATAAAGACAAAGAATTACATCCATAACATGAAGTTACCATTGTATACACATGTATTTACATATCCATTGAGTTAAATTTTAATAAATATTCATAATAGTGATAGTGCAGTATGCAAATTGCTGACCTTAGCTGAGAAATGTCGATGAGGAACGTGACTGATATAATAAATTCGAGACTCTTGAACAATCAGAGCCTTAATATGCAACGTTTATGCTGTCACATATACTTTTCGCCATACCGTCATATGTCCGTTTGTGGTGTGAATCGATTGCCGGTGTGATTATATTCGTTTTTGGACTCAAGTGATGATTCATGTGAATAATGTTTTTTATAATTACCAAATAATGATTGTTTCGTCTCGGGATCGCTGCCTGTGGGATGCCCTAATGGAAGGTGACGGCCCACCACACAACTGAAGCGACACCTAAACCTTATGTTATTCTAACAATTTAAACTTATCATCTTGCTATAGCTGTAGACCACTTAAAATTATACAATTAATTGTAAATTTTCTGTATCTGCATTTATTTGCCATGAATTAAATAGAAATACTATTGAAAAATGTTTCATTTAAATTGAATTAAATGAAACCTTGAAATTAAGACTGTTTTTAAAAAATATATATACTTGCTTGATATTCTTATTCATAAAAAAGTTATGGGGCGAAAGCAACATTTTACTTATTATTCTAATTATAGAGTAATTATTCTCATAACTTAATTCTGTCAAAAATAACAAACTAGATTTAATAGTTGAATTTTTGACTCATCATAAGTTATTTTATTTATATTATTAATACTAATTTACTAGCTGTATGTTGAAATACAAAAACACATTTTCAAAGAAAACTTATTCACTAAAAGTAAATTTAAAATTGGACCCTGTAGCTATTTGCCACACTTTTTAATTTTAGTTTAGTGAATAAGTTTTATTGTTTTGTGTGTGTTGAGATGCTTACACGCTGAGCGAGGAAAGCGCCAGCTACACCACTCCTCTGCTTTGAAATAACCGACACAATTTGCAATTAATTTTAAGAAGGCGTATTAAATTAATTTTTGTTGCAAAAGATGCTTTCGAATATCGGCCGAGCACTAAGATTAATTTATTTTAGTATGCGATGTAATCGCGGTTGTAGCACCTATACCTATCGATACCAAAGTCCGCTATTCAATTTTTTCATGGGAAACGAGGCCAAGAACGAGTTCAATTGATGCCAGCAGAGACTGCCACAATATGCTAAACATATTTACTTAAGTGTTTTGTTTTCCAATTTTACGTACAGCTTAATTTATAATTATTTGCAAGTAATAAATCAAATTTAATGTATGGGCTTGATTTGTGAACTGGCAGTTAATGTTAATTTAAAAAGATAGCATAATATTTTGGCGTTCTAAGTGTATATAACCAGTAAGAATAAATGTATTTTCATTTATTGCACTCTTTTTAATAAAAGTAAAAAGTGATCCGAAAATTAAAATGCATATTTAATATGCAGTCAAAAGGTTCTAAAGCCATCTCAGTTCGTTAGAGCGGCGTTATGTAGTTGTTTCATTATGCAAGTCCATTGTCTCGGGTTGTTTTGCTTAGAGAATAGCGTATAACCTACTATTTTGCTTCGGCTAATTACTTTATTAGCTCCGCAAACAGTTACCTCAAGTACAGTTAGCGTTATAGAGAACGTTTGGTGACGCTTTAAAGACCTACTTGGATACGCAGGATTTTTACTGATTATTTCAAATTACTTTATGAGACAAATTACCTAAAGGCACGCGCATAATACTAAAATATATAATAAATATGGCAACACTTGAATTATTTTTGAAGATGGAATATTAGAATTAATAACTTTAAAATTAAAGTACTGCTATGGTTTATTAATGACTTCCTAAACCATTGTACGCCTCGAAGGGAACTATACTATTAATAATAACCATTTTTATCAGTTTAATAATTCTTTATCAGTTTAAAAAGTGAAATCGACAAGTATGTTGAGAATAGACATCTCTATTAAAAAGAACTCCAAAAAACTACGAGCTCCTTCAACTAATCATACAAAGCAGTGGCAGGTAGAAGGAGGCCTGGTCTGAGACGTACATCTTGGCTAAAGAATCTTCGGCAATGGTTTGGTCAAAGCACTAAATCATTGTTCAGAAACGCGGCATCCAAAGTCAGATTAGCTATGATGATCGCCAAACTCCAAAAGGCACCATAAGAAGAAGATTAAAAAGAACATTTATTCGAACCCTGGTATTACAAAAGCAACCTTTCCTAAGCTTGTGTTTCAATTGTTTGCGTCATTATCTTACACTATCTCAAGCTCACCTGGACGTAGATAACAGAGTTTGCTAACAGGAAAAGACGTCATTACGTCATTGTGATGAAGTATTTAGAACGGCAAACATTGTATCAAAATCTATTTGCTAACGTAACTACGCTTGTCTTTTAACAGTTAAAACATATTCAAACAACATTATGTTTTAAAATGTTTAATGCATATTTATTACATAGTAACTCGATGTTTAGTATGTTTCAGCAATTGTTGTCGGATTTTCCGCTTCGTTGACAATTTTTTTTCTGTATATATTTCTAAAAAACTGCCAGTGACATTTTTGTCAACTGAGGCGGAAATGTTTGGTATAATTATAGTCTCACAGTTGACATCAAAGCAAAAAGGCGGAGTGACAGAGTTAGCCGTTGAGTGAGGCGACAAATAAAATTTCAAATAACGAACACGTTAAGTAAAAAAATTAAGTGTAAGCTAATTTGTAAATTGAAACCATTTTTTGCAACGGTTATATTATACAAAAAAATAAAATTATAATTATTATATATTAAAAATATACAATTTAAATTAATTACTTTCTGACAAAATTCAAAGAAAGAGGCGAATGGATTTTCGCCTGGTCCTGCTCAGTACGAGGAGACAGTGTGATTACTAACAACAGCTATATGATAATTGTTTTGATGTAAATTGAGTGAGCTATAGCAACTATTGTTGTAAAAGATTATACCAGTAACTTTAGTTGCGTACGCCACGCAAACACAAGAGATACTCTCATTTAATAGAGAATTGTCGACAAATGCTACTAATACTAGTCCTGGCAACGCTGCTGTTAGAAGCCCGTATATATATTAATAATTTACAATGTTCAAGTTTCCTTTTAAAATAGGGACCCATTTATAAATTACACACGAGTTTGAAAACAATCTCATAAGCTGATATTGTTTTCAAACTCAGTGAACCGAAAAATTCATTAAACAGCTAACATGGGAAATATGTACAAGCCTTCTTGAAGATTAGTTTACTCTTAAAAACTTTCATCAAATTCTGGCATGGAAAAGATCTCTAAGTAAAAACTACAGGATCGGTTAAGAGACACGCCAATCACCAGATATGTTACATATGGGGATTGATAGGACATACCTTTATAAAGATAACACCATATAATCAAACAGGCACTTGATTGGACTCCACCAGCAACGTGGCTACCCTAAACCTCCATGATAATATACTCCATTAAGACTCCATTAAAAAAGAAGTGTATTAAAAAATAGTGGAGCCAGGATAATTTTTGTATCCTCTAAGGGTTATCTATCGATAGATATATCTGTCTCTAATGATCTACTGGTCCCCCAGGTTTTTTTAATTGCGTCTAAATACGACTTTAATATGAATAATTCGTTAGTAGTTTCCTTTTAAATTATAAAACTAACCGATCCAAAAGTAATAATCACTGCCTTTGTACAGTCAGTATTGCACAATTATTAGACGTGGAATACTGTTCCTACCATTAAGTACTGTCTTTTTTGCATGTGGGTTCGGAAATTGACCTATGTGGCCGCTCAAAATGCAGTTATATACCAACCTTCATAAATAATTTTTTAGTTCGTCATTAATTTAATTTCAAAAAAAAAATTAATGTCCCGTTAATTTATTTTATAAGTTACTGATTCTTAAATTTAAATATTATAAAGCTCTGTGTTGCCAAATTATAGTTTCCCTATTGATGTTTGGGCCAAACTCAACATACACAAAATTACGAGCGTGGAATTGTAATCCTCCTTTATATTTTTGGCGTCGGTAAAAATATAAATGACATTATTCACATAATTCTTTTATCTATTTCAATCTCGCCGATATGGATCAAATAATGTAAGCAAATAAACTTAGCCTATTGAGATAGTTAAATCATTCTAAACGAAAATTTGGAGAAAGGTTTACATTCAAGATTTATAAACAATAGCTATGGACAGTTTGACTAAAGACATATTAGATGAAGATTTTATAAATATATTCCGATGGCTATATTACTTCCAAAACATTACGGGCTACTCAAGAGTTGAATTAAAGGACAGATTCGTTACTCCGCCAAGGAAAGCTTATATAATTTACTGTTTTATTCTATGGATTATAATAATACCAGCGTCGACATTTCATTTTCTAATGACCACAGAAGTAATAAAAAATGAGGCCTACGCATCGATCGATACAAGTTACTTACCATATGAATATGCAATTCTGACGTGTCTTTCATGTTTCGTTGTATATCAATATCACTTTGACCAAAGCGAATTAAACTGTCGTGTTTTTGTAAAGCTTCAGAAAATTGAAAGGCTACTTGGTGCGGAATTTGGAGCAAGCAACCGAGTACTATCTATCATCTCTAAGATGTTTATGGTAGTGTTGTATGTAGGAACTGTAATTTGGCTATTCTTAATATCATATATGTATCATACTGAAGGATGCATGATATTGAATATTTTTATGATGCTCGCTCCCGTTGCATGTGGTGCTGAAACAATCATATTTATTCTGATACTAAAATATCTTCTTGTTAGAGTGGAATATATAGTGAATAAATTAAACGGAATACATAAAACATTAAAGAATGAAGATTTCAATGCTGGGCGTATAGGAAGCGATTCATTGTATGACACTCAGGAAGAACGTTTGAAAGCTCAAATACCAGAAAGTCTCGTTCACGGTATACACGCTGTTCTGTCATCTATGTTTGATATTGAAGAAATATACCAGCACTCGGTGAGTTATTTATGCCATATTTGAAAATCATCAAACAAAACGCAATACGATTTTCAGTTGTATAAGCCAATCTTCAATCTGTATATCAAAGCGTAAACTCAATCTCCGAGGCCCCGCACAGTCCAACGTCTTCTTTCTCACAATGCTCTTATTGCATTGTTCTTGTTCTTTTCATTAGAATTTTATACATTATTGTATAACATGGTTAGCAATTTTTTAAAATATTCAAAAATTAAGTAATAATAAAAATAAATATTTAAAAAAAAGGAATCGAGGGTGCAAATTTTTTTACTTATACATAAACTTTATTATTGGTTTCTCAGATGTAAATGCCAGGTGATATATACCCAGGAAATAATTTTTGACCAGTGTGTTGATTCAATCACTAATACAATCATGTATTCCATTTCAGATTTTCTGTGGAGTTGCTTCGTTTTTGCTGCTTTCACATAATGTTTTCTTATTATTTTTTACATATTTAAAGATTGGAGTAAGTATAGTCATTATATTAGTCTTTATCTTTGAATCTGTTTTATTTTGTGGTTCAGTTTGTGATTAGATTACTGTCCCGACACACTCCCTAGGGTACTTCAGTGAGTGTCCACGTTGAAGTATCCTACGTTAGTTAACTTTAAAGTAAATTGTAATTCTTACATTTTAAGTCCATTATTTTCTATGGCCAGTTCATAGTCGGAGTTAACTAGTATATTGCTAATTTTTGTGTACTTACGTCTTCTTATGATAATAAAACGCCTTTCACTACATCACTTTCTCAAAAGTTCTTCCATTTCGCTGACGACCCTGATGTATGGTTGAAGGAAACCAGTTTAGGTTTGTCGGTAGTGTACAATTCTACAATTCTTACAAATATTCTTGTTATTTCTAGTAAAGTACGTATCGATGGATGTCAGATAGTAAGTACTTTAGAAACGTACGCACTGATAATCTAGGGTTTATATGATTTCAAAATAAGAATCTTACGAAATAAGAAGTGTTTTTGTTTGTGTTTAAGATGTTTTAATCTATCATATCTATATTTTGTTTCCAGGAACTGTTGTTTCAATTGACTTTGGGTGTAATAATAATATATCCACCCTATTTATTAACGTCAATGTTGATGGCTTTTTGTGGCTATAGATTATGCGAGCTACTTAAGCAAACGAAACGACTTTGTTCTGCTATCATTTCGTGTCCATCCGTAGAGGGTAAGGCATCAGCTAGTATTCGACGCAGAAGGCCTACAATATACACATTGTCTGAACGCCTGACTGAATTATTCACTTAACAAACTGAATAAATCAGTTACTACTTACCTGAATTATATTAGCTTAGCTGATCCGGCAAACTTTGTTTTGCCATACATGTGATTTCAATTTTCAATTAATAAATAAAAAATAAGGGTTGATCGTAGAGGGGTGAAAATTTAGGATTGTATGTATTTTTGTATGTTGTATGATAAAAAAATAGAAACTAAAAATGTTGTCTAAAAAATAAAATAAAAATTTAGGGGTGGACTACCCTTAATATTTAGGGGGACGAAAAATAGATATTCGCCGATTCTCAGGCACTCAATACGCTCACAAAGTTTTATGAGAATCGGTCAAGCCGTTTCGGAGGAGTTCAAGTTCGAACCCCGTGACACGAGAATTTTATATATTAGATTAAGTTCTCGGAGGTTAAAATGAAACTGATGTTAGTAAGATCTGCTTATTAGCTTAAGTTTAAATTTATATTTCAGATGAAACAGTGAGGAATGCCAACCGCATGCTTGTCTTGTTGAATGCAAAGTCTCCCACTATATCCGTTTATGGCATTTTGTCCGTAGACCAGAACTTACATATTCAACTATTCAGTATCGTCACATCTTATACAATTTTGCACATCCAATTTACTTATTTAGAATAAGTGTAGTAAATATATATTACCTTTTTTATTTAGTTTCGATTCAAATTGCCAGTCGCTAATACAAATTATATAATGATATATTAATATTAATGAGGTATAAGGATCCCTTATTAATATCAATTGTTGGACTTAACAATTTATGGAGGAGGTTTGAAATTTAATATGATTGCAATAATTGGGATTGTATTTAGCTTTAACTTATGAATTTTGTCTTTTAACAAAAATTAATATCATAAATATGTCGTACATATTGTCTATTCAGGTTAAAAAAAAACAAACTAGCTAATTGAGCGGCTTCATGTAACGAATCAAAAATTGACGATATTTTGGTGTAGAATTTGTCGAAGTGTTATGGACTGTATGTTTACGATTATCAAGGTTTCATACAAATAAATCTACTTTCACCACGGTCTTCTTTTTACCCCATGTATAAAAATTGTGCAGACAAAGAAAGAAAATATTTTGATTGCTAGTAATTCTTTTTCATCAAGTCTTTTTTTAAAATTCTAATAGATAAATTTATTAGTAAGGCGCATAGAATCAATTAATGGTGGTCATAGAGGCAACATCCCGCGGATGCACCGGTGTCGGGGTGTAACGTGCGTCGAGTGTTTAAGGGTATTTGCGTAGTATTGCTAATGAATTGGTCTATTAGAATTGAGTGCTATGGACTTCCGCATATTAACGCCTGATTCTATACTTACACTCTGGGCAAGGCTATGTATTTACGTAATATTTATGTACCAATCGTCACGAATATATTTTGAAGATTTTTTTTTTCATAAAAATAAAAAATGACACAAAATGAAGTCCAATGCATAATTACAGTATCCTGTATATTACGGATATTCACTGATCATTTCGGGAATATAGAATGAAAGACACCGAAGCCATGATTGAATTTTTCATACGATTAATTAATAACAAGGCTTTACAAAGTTTCTATGTGGTAGAAAGATATTCCCATGTACTATCTCTCAAATTTATACGAACTATTCTAATTCACTGTAAAAGAGACATTTTAAATATTTTTACACAAGGGGCTAAAGTGAGTTAAGTATACTGTACTGTAGTTAGTAACAGACAAAAATTAAAAAAAAAAACACCTCCTAGGCATAAAGTGCTATTTTAGACCAGCTGAGGCACGTAACCATGAATTACAATCGCCTTTGGTGAACAATAATTATTTTCTGAACAAAAAAACCACTGTAATGAAATAGCTCACCGTGTGTATATGTAATAAAGTTGGTTAGATATTTGTAAGAGAATGAAAAAGGCTCTATCACAAACCTAGTCTTTAACTCCCATTAGATTACAGTCCATCTTAGGCATATCTAAGTGGTGTGCAAATTTGCGGTTGTGCTTGCGATTACAACCCCCGGCCACTATGCAAATAAATTATGTATTGAGCATTAGCGAGCTGATAGAACTATTAGCGTATTAATACTTCAATTTTGAGTCAATACGCATTAAATTTTTGAGAACTGGCTGCTTGAAATAATCGGCCAAATCATAGTGGTCGTGCTTTTTTTATGTTTTATTTAGAAAAGAATCCAAAATAATTTCAATCGATGCTGTTAAGTTACTTCGCTTAGTAACCCCATATATATATAAACGAATTAAAATAAAACTATGGAAATTATTTAAATATTCAATATGTTAGCTTAATTAATAATGTTAGCTTTCTGTTGAAAGAACAACTTAAGCGCGTCACTTTGCCGGCGGCTTGATCCTTTGGCGTTGTGTACAGATAGAGTATTTAGAGTATTCCTATCGTGAAGAGAGTTCGGAGGAGTGGTTCGGATAGATACCTGCAGCTGAATTCCATCATTGGACATCGAGAGAATACGAAATTCCACATGTCACCTCGATGTCCGAAGTTTCAATGCTAAGCTTCACTAGTTTCTGCTGGAAGAAGTTTCTGATGTGCATCACTATGTGGGACCAGCTGTCAATGCAGGTAGGAGGTGTTTTATAAAAAAAAACACTTATAAAGTGGCTTTATTGTACGTAGACAAGTTAGTCGTGTTACAGATAGTCCGACACCGGGGAACCAAGACTACTGGATAACTGAAGTATAATCGATAAGTGTCCAGGCTACTTTAAACAGTATTTCTATATTTTATTTAACCTACTACTACTATTCGTGATTGTTTAAGACAGTATATTGAGAATATAATATAGTATAATCTACTGTATAAGTCGTGTTTTCCTTCCTGTCGCAATAATTCCAGAACGCACGAACCGATTTCCACGGTTTTGCATTCGTTGGAAAGTTCTTGTCTCAGGTTTTAGAAAGAAAATTCAGGAAAATTGCAACAGAAAAGCGAGGAAATCTTTTTTTCACATACAGCACCATCTCTGATACATAGCATGCACTACAAAAATGCGAATGACGAAATCAACTTCCAAATGGGCAGATACGTCAGTACTAATGAAGCACTGTGGCGATTGTTGTCATTTCAAATTCATGAAAAAGATTAAGAGGAGAAGTAGAATAAGAGAAGAAGAAGAATAAGGGAAGAAGAAAATTAATAGGAGAATAAGAATAAGAGGAGAAGCAGATTAAGAGAAGAATAATAAGAGAGAAGAAGATTAAGAGAAGAAGAGGAGAAAATTAATAGGAGAAGAAGAGAAGAAGGAGAATAAGAGAAGAAGAATAAGAAAATCGAGAAGCATGTCAACTGTTTTTTTTGTTTGGTTTGTTGGAGAAAGATTCTCATTGGGATTTAATGCTTGACGTCCGGCGATGGAATGCTGCCGCAGGTATAAGTGCGAACAATTCATCAGAGCACTCCCGAAAAAAGGGGCGGGGGGAACCCAACCCAAACCCCCCACACAAAAGGAGGGGGACCCCCCCCGGGGGGAGGGGGGGCGCCCCCCCCGGCCCCCCCCCCCCGGGGGGGGGCCGGGGGGGGGGGGGGGGGGGGGGGGGGGTTTTTTTTAAAAAGGGGGGGGGGGGGGGGGGGGGGGGGAGCCCCCCCCCCCCCCCGGCCCCCCCCTTTTTTTTTTTTTTTTTTTTTTAGTTGCTTCCACACAGTAAGTCGACACCAAGAGGAAAAAGACTGGCTGAGGCTTTTAAGGGAATGTCTGCGAACAATGGGATACGAGGCAAAGGGTTCTTTTTCCGTAAGCACACCTGGTCTAGTTAAAATGGACTAGATAAACCGGAGAGTTTGATTCCGACACAGTCGACACTACTCGACTTCAACCCGGGAAATATTAGCACGGCCGGTATATAGGGCATCTCCAGTACTGTCATTCGCATAGCAATGAACGCTGAACATCCAAATAACCGATGAAATCTACAATGAAGGATTGATTCTGATTGAGGATCAATGCTTGACTATTGCAAACAAGCTACTGATTGAAGTAGGAATGATTGCGCCATATCGATCGATGCACAATGCATTCAACCAAGAATTAAATCGAGAGCTGCAATACAATGTTGATACATTGCAGGAATTCGTTCGAAATAATGTGCCTTTGCTGAATGATCAGCAAGAAACAAGTATATAAAACATTAATGCAAGTGGTGGATAATAATACTGGTGGTCTATTCTTCCTGTACGCACCTGGAGGAATAGGGAAAACATTTGTCATTTCATTGATTTTGGCCACTGATTAAGATGTGGCATAGCTTTGGCGTTAGCATCATCTGGAATTGCGGCGACTATTCTAGATGGCGGTCTTACTGCACATTCAGCGCTTAAGTTGCCACTCAATTTAAACACAATTGATAGTCCAACATGCAATATTTCCCGATCCACTAATATGAGAACTTCAAAATGATCAAAGTGCTGCACAATTTGTAGACTCTCAATTAGCTCTCATTGAAACTGTTTTCCCAAACATTAGTGAGAATTATGCTTCGTTAAATCAACGAGCAAACTGAATTTCACCAAGCAAAAATCTGGCAGTTTGGTGACATACAAATCCGTTATTCCGTATACCTCGATTATATACCAAAGTCCGACGGAGTTTTTAAACCCCCTGGAGGGCCCGGGTTTCCCCCCCCAAAACCCCCCCCCCAAAGGTGGTCCCCTTCTTTGATCTTCCGTAATTTGACTCCACAACGATTCCATCGCCTTGAGACAACGTTTTAACGGACGCAATGATCAGCATTAAGCGGCTTGCGTTCGCATGACAATTAACAAGTCGCAAGGCCTTAGTGTTTGCGGGATAAATTTAGAATTATCGGGATAAATATAAATTATTGTTTTTCACATTGGCACTTATACGTTGCGTGTTCACGAGTTGGGAATCCATCCGCTTTGTTTGTGTTAACGTCAGACAAATAAATAAAAAAATGTGGTTTACCAAAGAGCATTTCAAGGAAACGGTTAATTTGTGGACACATATAACGTATCGATTCAGTATTTACTTTGGATTCACTTTCATTCACTTAGAGAAGTTCAAATAAATAACACTTCATTTTTGTAATCGAAATGAATTCATTATCGTTATGAAATGAAATAAAATTCTTCCTTTTCAAATATTAAAAAAAAAAAATTCTTCATCTTCATCACCAAACGAAATGTTACATAAAACGAAGCGAAGGTGGCAAAACGGATTTCGCCGGGTTTGCTAGTAAAGTATAAATAGAACGGAAAAATAATCTTATATTTCCGCTTTACTGGGTCTTGTAATGGGCGGAACATTTAGATTGGAACACATTCAACAGTGGTGGAGTATGACCTACTGGTGCAAATATCCTGTGGAGAGTTTAATTAACGTGGACAGTCTGTGTGTTTTATTGCTTCCCACTAGCCGATATCGACTGTGACGTAAGCAATTATTGGTATAAAAGAATATTGCATTTCCTTTTTGCATTCTTCAATCACGTGAAAATTATAAAATTTATTTCAATCAACATTAATCGGTACAGAGGACTACACCGATACATATTTGGTTTCTGCAAACAATCATTAATTACTCCTCCTTATCTCGTAACTTTTCCTTACATGTTTAATGACAAAGGACCTCGTATTATTAATTCGTAGGTTTCAGAGTTTGTGATCAGACACTATTCGCAAGAATAAACTAAATATTCAAGGGGCTTCCTATATAACAAAGTTTTCTCGTATTCCCTTTCGTCTAGTTCACTGCAACTAATTGTTTTTCTTTAGTTTCTTTATTATCTAAGCTAATTATTTATATTATTGCATAGGTCTAGCGATTGGCAATTGTTTCTATTTTTATATATAAAATATTTATCGTAAGTTTGTTAAATATATGCGAATCTTTTAAGCGATATGTTTTTGTAAAAATATTCAGAATTAAATAAGCAGTAAGAAAATATTCATAATCGTGTGGCAGATTGTCTCTAGCCATTTAAATAATATTTATTTTCTAATAGCCTAAATAATCTTAATATTTGGACTGTTAGTAAACTTAAACAACACATAATTATATAATTATATACCTGAAAATGTATGTTTGACGGCCTCGTTGGCGCAATGGTCACCGTGCCGGACTGCGAACAGAGGGTTCGATCCCTGGTATGGTCAACATATGTGTGATGAGCATAAAAATTGGCTGTGTACTTGGTTTTGTTAAATATGGGTAAGTATATATATTATATAGCTTACTTGGGGCTAACCGACGTGTGTAAAAGTGTGCCCTCATATACTACTATTATTTTAAACGTTGCAGATTACTTAAATCTAAAATTATATCGT
The DNA here is from genome assembly GCA_963693355.1 of Pontia daplidice. NCBI lineage: Eukaryota > Metazoa > Arthropoda > Insecta > Lepidoptera > Pieridae > Pontia > Pontia daplidice. The sequence continues at coordinate 1,964,288 of CAVNZL010000137.1, read as the reverse complement.
TCTAGTTAAATTGTATGAGCTTTAGTTGTGAATAAGCGGAAAGGGCAAAAAATCATTATTATCAACTTATTCATTGAAAATATTCCATAGATAAAACTACTTAGGAATCGTTCAATTAACTTTATGACATGACATTGCAATGAAAGAGAATAATCGATTGTAATTTCCTCGCTGACTGAGCAAAAATATATGCTGGTCTAGAAAATCCTTCAAATTTTCATAAATTACAATGTAGTTTAAATATTTTAAAACATTGTTTGCTTATTTAAATGAACCATTCATGTGGAATAGAATGATAGACTGTTGGATTATGATAGAGAGCAAAATCTTAAAGTGAAATATTTTAAAAATAATATAATGATGGAATACAGTTCACAAATAAAAATCACTATAGCATGTCATGGATTGTGGATTTTACTATATTAATTAATAATTCTTCGTAGCTGGAGGTTAGATCAAAGGATGGAACGCCGTAGCTATACGTTGGAGAAGTGTGCGATTACCTCTCTTCTCTATACTGGAAGACGTGCAAAATTTAATAAGCCTTATTTGAATTATATGTCAGATGTGGTATTAAAGTGGGTAATTTAATAAATAGAATCAGGCGTTACTTTGCGGAAGTCCATAGTACAACAGCGTTCGATGAGCTGTTCGTAGAGGCAACATCGTGAGGATGCTCCGGTGTCAGGGTAGATTTGTAGTTTGGTTTATTAGGGTTTTTTAATCAAAATATTGCCTCTTTTAGACTTCAGCGTTTTGGGTAATTATTATTACCATTAAGTACTACTTTACTTTGTTAAAATCAGGTTGTTTTAACCAATAAAGTGTGGATAAATAATATAAGTTAAGCTTTTGTAGTATATTAATATTTGATACACAAAATATCCCAGAAGAACATAAACTATGCCCAATTATTAAAATATACGAACCAAACATTCCTCAATAATTCATAGTCATAATACCTCCAATCACTATACCCATATGGGCAACAGAAGAATAAGCAATTAAAGATTTTATATCAACTTGACAAAAACATTTTAATTTAGCCTAATTAAGTAATGTATTTTAGTTAATACCTATTTGTTAGCCTTTAAAATAAATACACGAAAAATATGATAATTTCAAATTCAAGTATGAAAAATGAAGAAAATTAAGTAAATATTTGAAAGGAACGTTGTTTCGATTCAACTTCATTTTAATGAGACCATCTAATTTAAATAATAATTGAAATTTTAATCACAATCTAGTTTAATTAAAATTGTCTAGACTATTGTTAGTGGTATGATTGTTAGTAGATTTATTTGTTAATATATTTAAAATTATGTTTGTAATTATTTCTACAAATTAAACAACTTTACAAAATAAATTGTGGAAGAAAACTGCTCTTGCCTCCGGCACGAGCATGATGATATGTATTTACAAACCCCTCGTTAGAACTATTATTTTTTGTAAGATGAAAAATAAAGATAATATATATTCATATTAATTATTATACTCTTATTTTTCTATTTATTATGGGATATTTCCCATAATAAATATATGTACACACAAAATAGCATTTTTCGCTAAATATCTCTTTAGTTTAATAATTTATAATAGTCGGGCTAGCCCAGTGGTTCAACGTTTGAAACAATCGTAAACTTGTGGGCCTCGAATACCGGCTAAACTCGAATAAAAGTAATTTTCTAGGTGAATAAAGCATGCACTTTGGGCGTAACGGGATATTAAGGATTGAAAGTTGACTACAGAAAAACCTATTCATACCCTGGCTGATTATTTGTGGTTTGAATAGGTACTTTAACATACTTCATTAAATCATTGTTACCGGTTAATATACCGGTTAAAAATGGCAAGAAGACAAAGAGATTTAAATAAATAGTTACCAACATTTTTAAATTAGATTGTCTTTAGATTTGTTTAGTTTAGTTTACAATACATTCAAAAGATAAAAATTTAAAGAGGAATGAAATTTAAATTTAGCTAGCTTTATATATTCCGTTTTGAAAAGCTGCTCTAATTAAAATACTCGAGAGGAAGGCTTTTAAGGAATGTGTTAGGAAATGAGGCTTCGTAAGACTCAAGTCTCAGGGGTTGCTGAACCTAGAAGGAAATCTTTACAATATTCAGTTTATTAAAGACTAGAAGAATGTACTAGTACATTTTGAAAATTTCTTTCAAGGTATGTTACATTAAATGTCAGAAATCAGACTTTAAAAGGGTGCACCCCTTTTAAAGTCACCAGTGTAAGGAAGGACTTTCAATTACCTTAACATAGTGTGGAGAACAAACACATTAGAGTGGGGACGATTTGGTGGCTTGTAAATGAACGACGTTAAAAATTTTCAGGTTAAGAGACTTATAAAGTAATGACTGTTCATTAGTTAATAGTAATAATGATACTTTTTGAAGCTATACGTTTAAAGTAAAGTAATCGGTTGACAATCGTAAATAATTAGCAATGTGTCACAAGTCGGGTACCATTTCCCGATATCATTTTCTAAGGTAGGGTTGTATATTGTTCTACCCTACCTAGAAACTTCGGAGTTCGAGTTGCTTTAAAACAGGCAAGTTAGGCATTTGCTAAAAGAACTGAAAAGTTGAAAGGAAATAAGGCTTTGAACACCAAACATTTCTATGACAGCTCTCTTCTCCAACCCGCCTAATCCGTTATATATCACCAAATAGATAGCTAATACCGAACTCACACAGCCTTGATTACTTCACACAGTTTGAGTGCGCGATTTGCATGGCGAACGTATTCATCGAGACATATTTCCATACAATCGAGAGAACTTTGCACAAACTGAATCGGATTCAAAATTAAATTTGTAAACTTACTTGAAGATGATAACTGCTTCGTACGTGTTACGAATTGTTTTGTGTGAGGTAAAAAATAAATTAATATATTAATGTTTCCTATTTATTATCTGTTCAATATAACTCCAGTGAATATATTTCGCGTGTGTTGGGTGTTCTCGTTTTCTAGCTTTAAAGGACACACAAATATTTGTTTTAATATCTGGACTCATTACACACACGTTAGCCTAAGGTAAGCTATTAATAACTTGGGTAATTATGGGTGCTATCTGATTGTGTATACATTACTTTACCTAATTTTACTACTTTATTAATACATATTAGCACCAGATTACAGCCAAAAAATATTTTAATCATAGGAATGTTCACCGTAGCGGGAATTCAACCCTGGAGCCTCGGGTTCGATTTGACTTGGTAAAAGTTTGACATGGTGTCCAATGGTTGCCGTGGGTCGTCAAATATTAAATATTCAGTAGTTATAGCACCGATTTAAAGGCAGCATAACGAAATCTATATACACAAGCATTAATAAAACCTAGATAGATGTTATACTCTAAATTGACAATTAAAGATCCCGTAGACCTCTTCCACGACGGAGATGAATAATTTATATATACATATATTATCCCACACCAAAATTTTTCTTATAATTTACCCACACACACTTACTTTACAATAAATACATAAAATTTTAAGAACATAAATTATTATTTATTAATTGTTTACTTAATTCTATTAGGATAAGACTGAAGTTTCGAATTATTTAATTTAAATTTTATATAATTACTACTGATCCGAAACTTGTTTTGCCATACATTTCAATTTTCAATTAATAAATAAAAAATAAGGGTTGATCGTAGAGGGTGAATATTTAGGATTGTATGTATTTTTGTATGTTGTATCATAAAAAAATAGAAACTAAAAATTTTGTTAAGACAAAATTTTTCGTTTGCCGGATCAGCTAGTTCTATATATAAATTCACTCGATTCTATTCGAACGATACATTTCATAGTCCCTTAGCCAAAAATGATTGCTTCTTAAAAATACCAAAGCGATTCGATTTTACTGAATACAGGACGCAACTATCAAAAAGTTTATGGTTAGAATGCCTTCGTTATCTGTAAAGGCGTGTTTATAAAATATGGAATCTTTATTTTCCTCACCGATCGGTGAAATGGCAATTTGCGTTGTCAAAATTACGTATTCCGTGGAGATAAATCGCGGCGGTCTTTAACTTCATATAGTCAATTCACCTTTACTTGAACGTCGTGTGAATAATGATGAGTCATAAATGTTATTATGCTATTTTTTATAGATAGTATAAGAAAATTGAGATTGTTTCGTGGAGTAACGTATAGTGGATTTAGTAGACACGTTTTTGGGTGTGGTCACATTTTTAGGCAAAAAGCCTCCTGGGCTCATGTTTACTAGTATCACCCGTACAATTAAAGGTTAATATTGGGAAAAACGTCGCTTCTACAACTCTCACTCGCACAGTAGTTCTATCTGTACTCACACTCTTTGGTACGGACAACAACAAATTATAAAGATTGACTTTTATTTAGGTGGATTTTTTTGTTACAATCGATTCTATTAGTGATATAAATAGATTTAATAAAATCGATTTCATAAATTGTGTTTTCTACTCTTACGTAAAACGAGAAAATTAGTGGCATAACAGAGGCTTCTCCGCGTAAAAACGCCAAGATTACTTTTCAAGTAGTAAAATAAATCACTGATATATAATTTATGAATTTGACTATGAAATAAGATTAGTATAAAAGAAAATCACTTGTTTCTTATATCTTTATCAAGATCTTTTTTGTCTGGAATGAATTTTATTTTGGATATCGTCAAAAGATTCAAGATTAAAAAAAAATCCTCGTTGATCTTCTAAACGACTTTCTCTACCATTTTACCAAATAACTAATAATAATAAAAAATAATAATATATGAACTGATATTCCATGCATAATGAAATGTGGGTTTATTTAAACCACAGTGAATATTTAACTGTAAAATATCGGAAAACATGGCGGTTTCCTGACAGATCTAAATTGTGTATTAAAAATTGGCATATAATAATTTATTAATTACTAATAATATGAATTATTGACTTGAAATATTACACAATTTAATTATTTTATTATGTTACAACCCAATTCACTACCTAACGCTGATAAAATACAGATTTTTCTAAAAATTTAGACACCCTGTCTTTATCCTTTGAATGATACTTTGAATATCCTTTTATTCAAGCGAACTAAATTAACACCTGTTTTTATCCTAATTTTGATATACTCCAGATCCTAAACATTTTGATATACTCGTATACAAACGATTCGCAATAATAATTTAAGTAGTCAATTTGAACTTTAATACCAAACCAAAAGTTCACTTACGTTAGCATCGTATAAATATTGACATAATATTAATGTCAATATGACATTGTAATTTTGAATAATTAATTTTCTTTTTTATCTTATTAGCTGGCCCGATGTCTCGTATATATAGCAGAATAAGTGTTAAAAAAATCTAATCGACTGCCGAAGTCGGTATGACGTTCGCGGGGTCAAGTCTTTAATATGTTAACATTCACAACTCAATGGCAACAAACCTTTAAATGAGAAAAGCTCTTAAACTTTATGTAAAATAGTACCAATTTACAACAAAAAAAAAAAAAAATTTCAAATTAAAAAAATAAAAAAAATTATTTACACCCCAAAAAAAATATAACTAAAAAATTAATTAATATATAAATTAAAATAAAAAAAAATTATATATAAAAATAGTTAACAAAAAAAATATATATATAAAAAACAAAAAATAAACTATAAAAAAGTTTTATAAAATAAAAAAAAAAAAAGTATAATAAAAAAACAAAAAAATAATAAACCTTATAAATATAAATAAATGTAAATTTTAAAAATTAAAAAATAAATTTTTAAATAAAAAAAAAAATAAATTAATATAATATTAAAATAAAAAAGCTTAAAAAATTAAATCTAAAAACATAAAATTAAACAAAAAACAATCAGACCAAATATACAAATAACCCTAAATATTATAATAATTATTAAAATAAAAAGGGGAGGAAGTTTAAGCGAGTCAGAATATAGAATTTAATAAATTAGAAAAAACAGTAAATAATCATGGATTTCGGTCAAGAAAGAGGGAAAAAATAAAAGAAATTAAAAATACCGTTAATAAAAAAGAATAAAACAAAAACCATATAATTTAGAGATGTTAAATATAATATGATAAACATAAGAAACATAGAAACCAAAACCAGACATTTTTGGTCTAAACATGTGGAAAATAAAATTAGGTATAAAAAAAAAAATCTCATTATAATTGGTTACAAAATTAAAAAATAAAAGTTATCCCATTATTTGAGAGGTTAAAATCGAGAAACATATAAAATGTTGTAAAAAATTTCTATTCCACCTATTACATTAAAACCTAATATGAGCTATAAATAAAAAATAAAACTAAAAAAAAAATAAAAATAATAGTTTACCAAAATCCCTAAAAATATGGGACATCCGTTACTTATTTAATTTACAAAAGATAAAAAAACAAATAAAGAAATAAAAATAAGTCTACAAAAGTCAAATTATAGTAACTGGGTTGGGGCTAAATTATAAACAAACCATTTTATGTTAAAAATCAACAAAATAAAATGGTAAATAAAATAAATGAAAGTGGGAGGGAAAATAAAAAATTGTTAAAATATTGTAACTAAATATATGAAAAACCAATTAAACTAAATCCCAGGTATTCAAAGATCAAGGAGAAATTGTAGATTTAAGGAATAGTATATAACTCATACATTGTGTGTAAAGAAGAGTAGTAGGATGAAAAGGAAGGTTAAGATTCTATAAAATCTAAATTATTTTCAAAAATTAATATTTATAAAACCTTATATAAAACTTAAATTATTTATTAAACACAAACTTAAAAATTAAGATGTGTTCAAAAGTATATTGTTACTCATATCACAAATATTAAATCTATTGTTACCATAAAATCACATTTTATAAAAATCATATTTATTTATATATAATACTATACAAAACTTAAATTTTCTATTACATACAACTAAAAAATTATCAAATAAAGAAACACCACTACCCTATATGCATAAGTTAGGGGAAAAGTAGTAGCTCCACCCCCCAAAGTGGAGGGCATGGTAGGCCAATAAAAAAAAAAAAAAAAAAAAAAAAAAACCTATATATGTCAAGGATACATTACCAAATGAAATTGGTTTGTTGCAATTCCACAGCGAAATTGTATAAAGGAAACAATGTTTGGGAAAATCGATGTCTTATAAAGGAAATATATGGTACAAAGGATCATTGTAGCTTTGACTTTCATTTACTTTAGCTTTGAAGCAGTTGACATAGATCTATTATTTATTATTTCTTGTTAATACTTAGTAGACTATTGATAATGAAATTACGATTACAAGGTTAACAAATTCTGGTTAGTAATAACTGCATGGCAATATTAAGTATTCACTGAAAGAAAATTGTCTGTAAGACTCATGTATGCTATTGGCACGTATATTGTACGCAAACGTTTGAGGTCTGTGAGAACGCAACTGTACTGAATCCTTTGTCATGTTAGGAGTAAATTAATGAATATTTGTGTTCGCCTAAGCCACACAAGCATGAACATACAACCATAAAACTATAGAACATAAAGTTTTAGGGCAGATAATCTAACTCTTATCTCTCCAGTAATATAATTTTATGGCAGTTTTCTGGGATAAAGTAAAAGGCAATCAATACACAAGAGAAAACTAAGGCAGAGGCTAGCTCCTTGTTTAAATTATTAACCGTTAATCTAGGAACTTCCCAAGAAAAACCTGTAAATGCTAATACCGACTTCCAGCGGTCGGTGCAGAGGTCCGTCGTTAACAAAAGGAAACAAGAGCGCGTTGTAGCGATAAATTGATAAAGTTTTGTTGCACGGTTAGCTTCGTTGAATAAATTCAGCATTTATTTTGCCAAAGAGCTGTAACAGAAATTTTCAATGAAATTACAATTGGTTTATTGTAACAAGCTTCTGTTTCCCCCTTGTCTTGACTCTTCATGATTTTAATGAGCCAAATTGTAACTAGTGTTAGTATAGGTCGCACTTAAAGTTTCCGGAATTGGTTATTTACATAAACAATATTTATTAACTAATAAGAACATTTGAAAATATAAATGTTTGGCTGTAGAATGCAATTTATTTAATCTATCTAGTATTGTTTGTATACATGGATTTAATGGAGAGATTTCGTCGTATGATTTTCTACGATTTTAAGTGTAATTGGATCAGTGTTACATTACGTTGATCAGTGTTAATCTCGGTGAGAAATATCGTGAAAGTCGCCCATCCTCTGTCTTACCATAAGATTCACAGATCGTTAAACATAAGCCAAACACTCAATACAACACAAACATTTGGGCGCGAGAAAGCTGCAATATAAATAGGTTTTGCCCTGCTACTTGACGGAAACGTGTCTGCCTAAAACTGTTATCACAAAACTCCAGGGGGTAAACATTTTTTATAAAAGAATATATTCAACGTATTTAAATCCGTAGCGCGTGTAATTGAAAAGAAAATTGAATGGATGTTTGATGTCCAAGTCCTCTGTCGTCGGTTTCAGAAATATAAAGCTCTAATTGCAAAAAGAAAGCCAATAAAGACTGGAAAAGCTAACAAAGCACTCGACTAGTACTTTACGTAACGAAGCCCTGTATTTTTGTTCAATCGATAATCTTTCGGTTTCATTTTTGTCTGTTTAAATCACGTTTTGATATATGAATCATTAAGCTTTTACTTTTATTAAGCTTTTAAATATTTATTTGTATTGGTTAGTTTAGTATTACGATGAGAATTTAAAGTAATTAGTGTTTTTTCGTTTATTTAGATACAAGGGCATGAAGTTCTTATACTCCATAAGGAAATTTATGGACGGTCAATATTTTGGAAATCGATCTATTTAAAATTTTTATAGCAATTCTGATTTCTAATGGGCTTTATATTAAAGATACGTCTCTAATATAAAGCCCATTATTAATGCCAGTTAAAACGTTACCTATTTATAATTTTCTTAAGCTTTATTACCGCTAATATAATGAACATTGTGTAGCATTCAAGGAGAGAATTATTTAATGTAAGATATTGGCAATTATTTAGAACGATGGACGGCAATGTTCATTGTGATCGTTTCAGTCGTAAAACTTAGAGAATTATTAGTTCTCACGCCAAAACTATAACCCCAAATCTCAATTAAATAATATAAGCTATTGTATGAAGAAAGTTTGGTAGACCCTTTGATATAGAGAATTTAATATTAAACTTTTTGAGTTTATTAAATATTTAATATTTAAATAGGTATTTAAATCTGTGTATCCCAAAATCTATAGAACTTAGTCTTATTTGCTTACCCACTATACCTATAATTATTACTTAGTAATGAAATAGGTGAAATTTAAATCTTACGTGTAGTTTATTACTATTCTCTTAAGTTACTCTAATTAAAAAATATTATCAATAATGATTAATAAATGTTTACATAATTTATAACTTTAATTTAACTAGTTAAGTTCACAATAATTTAGTAAACTTATTGATATTTTGATGTACAGGTTGTACATAGTTTTTAATATAAAATTACCATCGGAGTTTAGCTAGCGTTCCTTATTATGTGTCCTTTTATATATTTGCTAATTTTATACATATTCAATGAAAGTGAATGTGTTTTGTCTGCAATGATACTAGCGATGGTTTTAGGCTTCAACGTTTTATGCAGCCGACATTCCTATTAAAATCTCTCACAATCGTATATCGGACATTCTATTAAACAGGATTATCCTTGCGTTTGACTCTAAGGTATTCTGAGAAGCCGCTATAATGAAAATCAGTCAGTGCGTAGTTCAATGGTTTTAGTAGCGTGGTTTTTAAGAGTAACATTTTGATGAATTTCCCTGTAGTGATTATGATCGCTACACTTTGCGTATTATAAGCGGGAACACTGCAGTGACGCGCTGGTACATAAATACCACTGCAGAAGAAAAAGTACTTTGATGTTCGTGAGATATGATTTAGTGGATAATTTGAGTCCATTCAGACGAACTATTGATTTAGTTGAGATTTTTATGAGATAAATATCCGCTTCTCTACATATGAAACTAGATTTTATTATTATCTCCTAAATTATACGTTAATTTTTAATAAAATAAACTTCCTACGCGTCGAATTATAAACTATTATTATTTCGTCTCCTCGGTTTTTTGGAAGTGGGTCGAAAACGGTGTAATAAGAATATGTTTTCTAAACAAAGAGGCTTTTCTCTATTTATTTAAATAAATCACTAAAAAATTAAGTAAATTATGAACTAGATTGGCATAGGAGGGCCGATGGCTGGGCAAATGCAGACAAGCATGTTGCAATCACGCATCATTTGCTCAAATAAAAATAATATTCAGGCTGGGTTCGAAGAAGGATCGAATACTAGCCGTAGCTCCAAAGTGCCCAGCTTGTGTGGTTAAGAAAATCCACACAATAACTACTGTAATCGTATTATTAAACGTATCTTACATTTTTACTATGAAACAGTTCTCCACAAATGCTTAGTGGGAATAGTATTTGTGTTGTGTGATGTTGTATTGTTTTTCCTACTTATATTGTATTTTCTAGTCGTGAATTAAATTCTATACTTGAAAAACAAGTACAGTATGTAACGTAACAAAGCGTTGCAAATGAGGCAGGAAGTTCGTTGCTGTGCATCCGTTCTCTTCTACGGCCTCATTTCAAAACTATACACCACGCAACATTATCCTTTCGTTGAGAATGACGTCAAATGCGCCGATAATTAAAATCCTCGTTTTTCTATACTACGACGAAAATTATTTCTGTAAAAAGTTCAATTTTTTTGTATATATTTCCACATTAAAATACTACTTGGTCCCCGAATTGTTACCCATACAACATGATGAGTGTTTATGAGACCGCTCAAAATATAATGCTTAATAAAACATTTCTACCGATTTATTATTAACAGAAACAATTAATGTGCATTTTTCATCTTTATACTATCTGTTACAGTCTGACAGCTGTGTTTTACCTAAATAAAATATGAAAAGCGTTTCAATGCTTATTTATAATTCAGAAACCGTAATTGTTCGGTCCCATTTCAATTAATCAACATCATACAAACCACGCACTCGAATTTTTTACTGTGAAAATTTAAAAGTTTCTCTGTGAAAACCTAAACGGGGGATTTTACATTTTTTATTGAGTGTGATCGCTTGATATACCGAAATCTGTTTTATTTTATTTATTTAAATTAAATCACAAACAGTCAGTGTTTTGACACAGAAACATTTAAGTTATTCTATAAGATAGTGTGTTCTGTGAGTTCCTCGATGCTTTGATTTTGTCGTTTCGGCTGTTTTATATGTAGAATTATACCTCAGCCTAATAATTAAATTTTAATATTAAAATTAATTTAATTAGGTATAAAACATCTGGTATGAAACAAATACTTTGGAGTGTGAAGTGCCAAATTATAAGATATTATTGAGTCTTTGAGAATTAAAGTAGACAATTGAATTCTTTCAGTTATGTGTGAACTAATGCTATGTATCTTTAGAATTATAAATAGGAAACATTGATGGAAGGACGAACATTGATGTGTGGTGATAATCCATGGAGTAGAATCTCATAGATTAATTGGTTGGTTGGTATACAGGGTCATACATGACCGATTAATATAAAATTCCTTAATTTACAGATTTGTAAGACGTAATAATTTACAATAATTATTCTGAACTATAGGACATTATATATCCAAATACATAAATAATTAGTATATTCACTCACACACACACTCCTTTCGCTCTGCGACCAAAAGGGAGCGTTGGCCTTCGAAAGTAGAAACTACCGCTTCGTGTCCTGCGTAACATCACGCCAGTTTCTGGCTTCAGTTCCAGTAGGTCGTCCTCTATCCTGTAAATACGGCGCTACCACAAATGTAGTGTTAAAAAATTACCGGCAAATCAATATTTCACTATTAAGACATTTTATCGCGCTCACATCTCAGGTCTGAGATTTGATATTTTAACGCCTATTATAAAATGTAATTCACAAACATTTTAAATAAATTTTGTTCAAATGAGCCTACCTTATCTTTTAACCAAATTGCTTCAAAGGATGATCTCGATTGCAGTTTAAACATTTTTATTTTGCCTTAAAGCATTGAGTAAAAATATATCGAGTTTAAATCTATTGAATGTAGATGAAAAAGACCTTTTGGATTATTTTTAACTGCATCAAATGTTTGCTTTTACTATCTCTTTTGAATGGTTTTCAAATACCTCGATTAAAAGTGGCTTTAAAAACGAAGAAAAATGTTTTTAATTCGATTTGTATGAATCAGTGAAGATAGGAATGATCGGTGTGGTCTTAAGTAGTTAACGACAAAGTTATAATTTTAACTGTCAAACAACAACAAAGTTATAAGTAAAACTTTTAACTGTCTTATATATACATTTTAATATTTAAATATGGGGCAAACGGGCTGGAGGCTTACCTGATCTTAAGTGATACCGCCACCTACGGAGACGTGCAATGTCCGAAGGCTCGCGAGTTGCCTTTCCTTTTACCATGATACGTTCTTTTTTACAAGATCCCTAAGTCTATTGGGAGTCGGTACAAACTGCATTCTAAAACATTCCGTGAAACAACGGTCATTGAGGTGATAGTGATGATTTCGTATTCTACCTTGTCCCATGATGGTTTTACATTTGAAATCTGCGCTCACCAGAGTCCATTGTCTCGTATGGCGAGAAAGTTTTTTTCTTCATACTGTTAGGACAACAAACAAAAAATATTTTAGTTTAAATGTACACACACCATTATTTAGTTTGAAAAATATTTTATTGGTAAAGTGGAAATATTCATTTGCAGCGTGTCGTCGTAAATAACGACATATCTGTCATGCGCAATTGAATATCAGGATTCGGAAAATACACATCACCAGAGACACAAATCAACAGATTAAAATATAGGTTGATTTATACAAAATTTATACCCAATTATATAGTTAGGCTACAATTGTTTAGTTTTATAAAAACTTTAATGAATGTGTTATTGTATGTAATTACGAAAGATCTTTAAAAACAATAAAACGGGTTGAAATAATCTTGTTCTTATCAGAAATACAATTTACGTTAAAAGCGCAAAATTTAGCTTAGTTTTACTTTTGAAGATTAAATAATCGCGATTTAATTTGTAAAATTCCTACAGTGCTGTGAATTTGCAGTATTTTAAACTCGCCTCGGCGTACACAAATATAATGTCCCTATAACACGATAAATCAAATTAACTCTAAGAATGCTTGGGACTTAACTAAGCAGTCATACAATAATTGGATTTCCTTTATTAGGCTCTCAAGCATTTTAAATCATTGCCTACTTTAACAATACGAATATTTCCGTCAATTAACTATAGATTTTCTCTTTTCAAATGTATAATTTTAATGCAAAGATTTATCTAAAACCTATTATGGTTGAACATTAATCAAAACTCTCTTTCCTTGTCATTCTTAATTCTGTGATTAAGGCAAGAAATTTAATTTATTTTAAAATCAATAATTGTTATCTCAATTAAACCTAAATTCTGAAAAACGTCAGAATTTCCGCAATTCTGACATTTATATTAAATCCTGTCAATTAGACGATTATCTTGAATTAATCAGAAATAATTGGAGCTTGAACTGCGAATTCAGATAAATTACGGACTGACCCTCGTTAACCAGTTCTTTGAAGTTGTTATGGTATTTGAAGGATTTGTCTAATTCATCTGAGTATTCAAATGTGTCTAAATATCTAATGGGTAAACAAACATCATACAAGTGTTTGTGTATTTACAGGCTTAGTAGTATAAATGTGTGTTATATAACTTTTACATTTTTATCTTATGAAATGATTTTTCAATCAAAATAAGTAACATTTTATTATAAACGAACAGCTGGCTCTCATTATTAATTTTATTCCTATCAACCATCTATGAATTACTTTTATTTTTTACTATTGTCATTTGTTTGAACATACTAGACTGGTTTTTAATGGAAGGACACATGACTAGGTCTTCACTATACACTATACAACTAGAGCTATCGTTTTTCTCTGGTACTTTTTATTTGCGATCGCGTCATAAAACATACATGACGCCTCACAAAAACACTTTTCAACGCAGATAATACAAGTGGGTCAAATCACCCCAATTTATCAGCATGCGGGTCACGCTTTACAAGCTATGCGCACCTGCTACCATTATCAGTATAATGGATATATCTCTTCTTAATATAATTCGAGATTTGTGTTCCATTTAATCTTACAAACTTATCAAAGCTAGAACTTCTCTTTACTAGAGTTAACAGGAGATGTCGTGGTCGGCATATAGCAGCGTGTTACCTTGTACTTATAATTATATATAAATATATTTATAATAAAAAATTCCTTATTAAATTACATACGATATAAGTGACATTTATTCTACGTAAATATTCATCAGACAAAATTATTGTAAAGCCCATCGTGTCTTAAAAGTCCCTAATGTATAAATTATGGATTGACAACATCAAAAATATGTTCAAGTTATTGAAATAGGCGCAGTATTATTCATTGTATTTGACAAGTGTCACAACCATTTGGAAAAATGGAAATACACTTACCGTATAGCCTAACCAACGAATATATTAATTTCAAAAAACGAATTTATTTGTTCGATTGACCTGTTTAGTCACTATTCGATAGATACTTTTAGATTGGCCTCGCCAAACCTACAATATTATAAAAAGGATTTAAATCTCAACAACGAACATAAATATTAACGACCTAATACTAAAACGAAACATTAGGTATTTTAATTAGATACTAACGTGTTCTATTAATAATATTTACCTCAATATAGCTTTAATTAGCATCCCCCGGGTCTTGTTGACCCGTTTCCCTCGGTAACGACGAAGTAAATATTTTGCGAGTCATAAAGCGGTCTAAGCTTAAACATGTACGAGTATGTATATAGCAGGTGCTTCTAATTACTATCGGCGACTGTGTTCAATGTTCATATTACAACGTAAATTTGTTCGAAGTTGAATTCAAATGTCTTTGAATAAAATTAAGGTGCTGTACAATTTAAGTTTTGATTTTAAAACGTAAAATAATTAGACATCGTTCCGTACGTAACTACTTTGCAAGATTGGTTCATAGATGAGCCATTATATTCTATGATATGTCATATAGTCTTATATACGCGTTGTTCTGAGTTAGCTAAGTATTGCCATACATATTAATATTATAATTTTATTTCCAATATACTTGCTTTGTACGTCATTAGACAAAGTGATTCGACAAATAATGGGGTACTTGAATTATGGAACCCAAATTTGATTGACGTAATGGAAACTAAATATTATATATTCAACATAATGATGTATGCTTTTCGTTACAGTCTGAATATTGTATATATATTGAGCACTTATAAAGGATCTATAAAGTAGGCAGAAAATTTCGTTTATAAATGTGTAAAGAGACTAAAATCTGTCCAGAGGTACATCGAGTAAATGACACGACCAGAACATCAATAAAACAATAGACGGTTTATTATATTTATAATTTGTTAGATATAATTGAATATATTTTTAAGATACAACTGTGCTTTGTTAAGATACAACCTCCATCAGCGATTTATCATCGCAAAGATTTAAAAAATATTTATTTATTTATTTGATATACCAACAAGTTAGACTTTATAACATGATAAAAGTAAGACAATAATAAAAGATACATGACAAAAGTCTGACTTACTACAGGTATACACTGCATGCAAGATAGAATAACACGATTAATGATTACATTGTGAAAAACTAAAATTTGAGAAATTTAGTACAATAATTTTGTAGATGAAAATAATAAAATATTTCTACTGCAAACAAAAAAATCTCTGTCTGGTCCAGTTCTTGTCAAAATTTCATAAAAAAGTTGACATAAATGTTCAAGCTTTAAAATGTATGTAATGGCTGAAAAGCTTACAATGGTACAAATTGAAAAAAATATTGCGATATAGCGTTTACAATGGTCGAATATTGCTAACTTACGCCCGTGTAACAATAGTAAAATACTCGTATATCCAAAAATCCAAATCCAATGGCTAGTAGCAATTGCTGTCCTATTTTTCTTTTTGAACTGTTAACCATTTACGTACATTTAAAAACAATTATGCGTTTAAACTTAACGTGAGTTATGCTGAGACCAAGGAAGAAGGGATTTTCTTATATTCGGTCCTTAAGGGCATATGAAATTGGCCTTACTAAAGTCGATTTAAAAGTATTTACCATTGCACTATGGAATCTCCCTTAATTTAAAAAATCCTTTCAGATGGGAAATTGTTGGAACGATGTCCGTGGAATACGGTGAATGTCTTAGAGATTCCAATTTAAGCTCTGTATCCTCTAAAGGAATTTGATTGTCGTCCTCCGTCTGTAGAGAAATTGACCAGGCACGGATATTTAGCATTGCAAAGGCTTTTTCATCATCGATTGGAGTTGCTGACGATACCAAATAATGACCGCCATAATCGACGGACCAAATTTAAGAAAGCTGTAGTAAACAACGCCGGCTCTAGTCCACCTCTCAGCAGTTGTGTCAATTTTGATTCCAATTTCGCTTGGGCAGGATTTGGTTATAAACTGTGATGAGTATTTTGGTCTGCAGCTATTCTACAGGTCGGAATTCCCAGGCTGAAAACTTTGCTAAAAACGCAAGGTGGCTGGTAACGTGAAATTTCGTGGAACGCAACGAGATAATTTTATACTCTGCGTAACGCAAAGAAAAACCGTAACAGGAAAGAGCACATGAATGAATGAACCGGGAATGTAAACACAAAACATGTATTGTATGAATTTGAAATTGGAATTCCTTACCAAAGAGGTATTTTGATACCAAAGTGGCCAGTGCGATAAAACGCGATTAATATCTAAAACAAGAGGAGCTTATATTATTTTCACGTATCTGTTTTTTCCACCAACTACGGTCGGTATGATGTAGTATGTGAGTTTAAAGAGTTGCTTGCCGTAAATAGTATTTATAATAAGACATATTATACCATCACATCACACGTGACTTACAACTATGCAGACATGTGAATGATGAACTAACGCCTACTTTTATTGGTAATACGCAGACTGTTTCATTCTGTAGTTATGATTGTTGAATTTAGTGTTGTTTTTATTCTTTTCGAATAAATAGATTTTTTTGAACCTACTTAGGAAAGGAGACTCTCAATTGGACCGCCTATATTGTATACCTCTATATTATTGTGGTTTGTTGGAAAGGAGAAGTTAAACATTAACCGTAGACTATTTGAAATTAGAATTTTATTGAAAACAAAACTGTCTCGATATGACGTTTTAATGATCAAATTTAATTAATTGTAAAAAAAGAACAGAAAATACGATAAACAACTTATACAATTATAAGACAAAAGATGTTATAAAAGAAGATTTTTCTGAAGCAATTCAAGGTTGTCTCATCCTTTCTTAGAATTTTATTCATTTATGTGAAGTTTTAGTTTTCTATTTATATCGAATCAAATCAGGCAAATAATACCTCCTCTTGGGATTCTTTACCTTTTTCCTTATGTGTTTTATTTTTGGTATAATCACACAAAATATATAACAAGTGTATAACAGTGTGACGGAAAAATGAAAGAAAAAGACGGCCACCGATTTGTGTAATAATTCAAGAGATTTAAGGGATCAATAAACACGAGTTGGTAAACTAAACATTCTTGCTCCGGAATCGAACTCAGGACACTAAATGAGGAATAACTGCTCAGCAATAATTCTTTCATATCGTTTTATTTAAACACAAGGCAATATTTCACAACGTTGTCGGTCACGGTGTTGATTCCCGGTCGGAATAACTAACCATTATTCACTTTTTTCCGAGG
This sequence comes from Pontia daplidice, assembly GCA_963693355.1. Lineage (NCBI taxonomy): Eukaryota > Metazoa > Arthropoda > Insecta > Lepidoptera > Pieridae > Pontia > Pontia daplidice. Next base: position 1,946,458 of record CAVNZL010000137.1, on the reverse strand, counting down.
ACAAATAAAAAATTCCACACAATTCACACATTGTATTTAATTTATTGTAGACTTGGGAAAAAATAGAAGAAAATGTTAGGCTTTTTATAGGAATGAAAACATTAAATGTTATTTTATATTTAAGTAAATTATGACATATTATTTTAGTATAAATACATTGTTAAATTGTAATTAAAAATGTTTTATAACAGAAATTTCACTAGCAAAACGCTAACAAGTACGCTAACTGTTCCCTAATGGAAGATTTGTACAACGAACAAGGGACTATTTCGTTAAAAGATTACATTTTTATTTATATCTCGGGAAAATATAATCGTCGATTTTGTATACGAATTAAAACTGACGAATTATAAGCTGACAAAGGACTCACGAGAGATTTGTCAGTGACTAGCGATGGTAGCACTTAGTGAAATTTGAGTTTTGAAGCCGTTTGATGTCCTGAATTAAATATTTTAAATATTTAATATTAAGTGCAAGTAAGTAAGAAATACGCAAACATAAATTGCGTTGGGTGCATAGTATTAGTTTTGTCGCATCACGATTTTATTCGGCGACGGCGTAGTCACGACTATTGGATACAGTAAAGTATTCCAAGCAAGTTCCCTTCCCTGGGACCTTCCATGTGAGAGCACCCTTAACAGACATTCAAATAATATTGACTATTCCTATCTCACTAATGTTTTAATTACGTTTTGCATTACGTATCTAAGTCGTAGTCTTGATAATAATAATTACTCCAAACTACGGTCGATCGTCTTTTGTTCCCTGGCGTTTGTGCATTTCTCATAAGATTTTATATTTAATATATATTACGCGCTCTGTGTTTCCTTAATTAGAATGCGAATACTAAACTCACGAGCTTTCGACTAAGCGCTTTAATTCCGCTTACTCCTTACATACAAAGTTATGTAGGCGACATATTATAATTAAGGACGTCGTGAATTTACGTTCTCTTAAGGCATGTGAATTATGGCTAGGAGCGACTGCATTCATGTCACTGCAGATGCATTCAATATTAAGAATGTTTTTTAAGTATTCTAGAGCAAACAGGAGAAAGAAATCTCAAAGCTGCGAGCAGATGGCAGCCTCGTGTAAGGTAAAAAAAAATACAAGTTGAATTATAAACATCCTTCTTCAGGTTTAAATAAAATAAGCAGGAGCTCAAGATTTTATACTAACTAATGTCTACGACTTCGTCCGAGTGGATTTCACACGTAACGAAAACGAACAAGTGTATAAAAAAATGCTTGTCAAAGTCATACTAAACTAATAATTGCACATATGTTAGCGAATATATATCCTATCCTATATCCTATATGGAAATTATATAACATTTAGGTGATTTTTATCTTATAACAATTGAAGTTATTAAAATATGACAGCAACATCTATGGATTTTTAGTAACTATTCAGATAAATACATTCCGTTACACACAAATTGTTTAATAGAACTGCGCTGGACCTTGTCTTTGCAATTTTTGACCCCGTCATTTTAGAGGATATATAAATTTTATGATACACATCCTTTCGTAGGGATAAGAAGTTTTAATCGTTAGACTTAAATCGGTCTATCAGTTTCAGAAATTATCCCGTACAAGCAGTCAAACAGACAGATAAAAACAAAGAAAATCTAGATGCGTTCTATTATTTTTCTTACTCACTGACGCATTTTTTAAATGTATAGAAATTCAACATCTACAGTTTTATTGTAAGTATAGATTAGAACACATATATGTGATGGGAAGATGTATTTTATATGTTGAAAACATTGAAAATTCACAAAAAAAGTTCTTTTTAATGAATTCGAAAATATTGTTAACAAATTTATGTTGTTATAGTAAAAAAAATCATAAAAAAATCAAATAGAGAAATATAAACTAACATTGGACATTTTAACACCAACTTTACGCTAGTTTTCTGTTCCAGTTAAGTTAGTTAAGTAGAAGTTATGAAAAAGCAGTTTCAGCGGACATAATTAAAAGTTCAAATACACGCCATGAGCTTCAACAGTTTTATTTTCAAACTAGCTATAACTTGTATTTTCAACTATTATTTAAATAATTATTGTGTCCTTCATTTTATTTAGTTTGTTTATTTATTTATTTATTAAATATGGAACGCCAGCAGTTTACACTACACAGATAACTTATTAATAGAAAGAAAACCATTTATAGGCGTACACGTCATTGTTACACACTAAATAAAATGAAGAACACAACCTGAGCCTATAATAGGGCCTATACACATTTTTTTTTACATTTCCGGGGCTCCTGAGCGTTAGCAAAAATAGCAAGAGACAATATGCTTATGTACTTATTATGATTATGATTATTAAATTATGATTTGAAGGTTAAGTTTTATTAAGTTAATATTAAGTTTCATAATATTTGCTTTAATTTTTTTAACCATTACTATGAGTGCTGTAAACTCTGCGAAACAAACAGCCAGCAGTAGAACGAGCTATTTGTAATAAAAATAAATGTATTTATTTGTATATGTACTCAAACATACAAACTACAGCCAAAATAGGGTTAGAATATGTTTTGTTATATTGTAATCGGAAAACAGTTAAAAAATTTTGCGACTGAAAACAGTTTTACCACTGCGTTCAAACGTTTTCTTCGGGAAATAATAGGTATTAAATATTTAGGAAAATAAATATTTCATTTCGTATTAACACAGGGCTTATTGTGAGCCGTGTCAGGAGTTGTGGAAATTTGCTTATTATTTTGTCTGCGTACAAGATAATATATACGATTTTTCTTTTGTAAAATTGTAATGTATAGATACGTAGTCTATATAAACCTTGGAGCTCATTGATATTTAAGTACACTTTCCGTAATATATTTAATAATGTATGAGATACGTTACAATCCAACTCGCAGCCATGATTTACTTAAATAAATGATTGGGCTATAAATATGTTACAGCTTGTAGTCGTATTCGTATGGTTGCATATACACCAGAATGCATAGATTCGACTCTTAGAGAATCATGAAAGACACGAATGCCTATTATGTGTTCCAATACAGACATTATACAATTGATTGTTTTTCTATAATAGTGAATTTTTATACAAGTAATCGAAGTGACCTAATCTAGATATAGTCTTTACTAAGGAGTAAATAGTAAATATAAAGTAATATTTAGTTGTACACTAAAGACTGGACTTTTCACTACGAAGCCTAGAAAGTAATTGTAATATAATAAATACTAAATATAAAGCGAAATAAAAATAGTATGAAATAGTAAACTTTATTTAAAATGTATCGAAGTAAATCTGATGCACAGTTTAGTAAAGTGCTATAAGTCACATTGTTTCAGTCGGTATCGTATTGTTCGTCATGCCCGCTTCGCAACTTCGTCTGCCAAGGGAAATGATGTCATGTTTCATTTCACAGGATACAAAGAGCACTCAAAGAGGCTTACGATACTTGACTTATCATTGAAAGGGTAATGGATGTGTTTGTTGCAGGTGCCATTTATTTTGATAATTGATGTAATGTTTGCGGAATACAATGTTTGCGACCGTTACTAAACAAATAGGCATATATGATTACAATAAATAAATACGTTTCAATTTGGGATTATTGTTAATTAGCGACAGTATTATTATTAAAAAGTTTGTAGTTTAAACTGTGTATGTCAGTTAAATACTATTTACACCTTAAAATATCACAGTGAAAAAAAATATTTTCCGCTAATAGTCAGCGGTATTTTTGCCTTAAAGCATTCAATTAAAACATCAAGAGTTATCAGGCGTATAGAACTCAATACATCAGACTCGGAAAGTTATGACATATGTCATCCTGAGGCCAATCCCCGTTGGAGTAACATTTATGTCAAACAGTACCCTTTATCCATTAATTTGTAACCTTATTAATTACACCCGAGGGATTATTACGTTATCCGAGACATGTGCTATCATGAAGGGAACATATTTGATCGTTGAACTGCGACCTTTAACCACCTTGCTAATGTCAAATTAGAAGCATAAGTAAACGTATCCAACAATGAGTTTTAAGAATTGGACATGTAGTTTTCTCTGATTATAGGATTTTATGCTAATAAAGAAGTCTTCTCAAATAATTATTAACCATCTGGGTTGCAGACTGTAAAGCACCTAGGTAGCCATTGTAGCAACCTTTATACGATCAAAATAATATCGTCTTTGTTTTATTCGAGTAAATACATATTTATGGATATACATAGATATTTGGTAATTTTACAAGAATATCTTGTATGAGAAAATGAACAGAATGTAATATTATACAAAATTAATTTCAAATTCCCAAGGCGTACACAAAAATTACTTCATTCCAGAGGAATTCATAAAAATATTATGCCGTCACAGTTATGATACAGAAGATGGTAAGGTATATATGGGCGCAAATTAATGTATTAGAATTATATTATTTTTACTATTATATTAATGATATGTAATATTATTATTTAAATAACCATTGGTGATCATCAGGTTTAAAACTTTTATATTCTAAACAATATAAGACTTATGTATTGACTCCTTAACTGTTTGTAAAACATATCTTCACTTTATCATCTTATTGTTAGCGCCATCTGTTGACGAATTTTGTAAAGTGGCGTTAGGCTATTGAAGTTATAATAAATCTGTACAATTTGTTAAAAGGAAATTATTTGGTGTTGTATAATGTAAAATTCACTATAATATTATTGCTGTTTATTTAACTTTATATTTAATTTATAGTTTAATTAATTGTAGAATTTCATGTAAAGGAAGTTGCAGTTCTAAAACGTTACTTTGGATAGCGGTTGGTCTATATAAAAACGAATCGCAACTAACCTACTCTCATGCATTCTGTAAGAGAAATCGTCTTTAATTAAAATCAAGTTATTGTGTGTGTTTTAATGGAGCCTGGACCCGATATCCCCGGCTTGACGCCGACAGCAGCGGTGGGATTCCTGCCCCAAGAGACTTCAAAATTCTCGTGTGGCACGACTTTTACTATGGAACAACTGATGGGCCTCTTAACTTCCATTACTAAGCCTACAGACGCTACAACGGCGGGGACGCTTTTTTTAAAAAAAGAATTTGACCAGATGCGGCGACACGGAGGTAGTGGATGCGCTGTTCACAGGTATTTGACCTTGAGTTTGTTCGATTTGAGGTAATACCCCGATTCACTTCCTAATTTATAAACTATATAAATCAGTATCAGCTTTACAAAAGGTTTCGTAAAAGTGAAATAGAAAATAGTGAGTATAATAGCGATGTTAAAAAAAAAATCACGTGTAATCATAGGAACTTTAAAGTATAAAGTCGTTTGATTTAGTTGCAATATATCGGGTAATTTGTCCAGGAACTGAAAAGAGAGAAATCTCTATAAGCATAACGTTATTTGATCACAACCATAAATAATATGAGTTTTCGTGGCATTTTTAATAATGCTCAGATTATTGAATGTGATTACTGCTATAGAGAGGGTAATTTAAGCAAAAAACTACCGTTATCAAAAATGTAGAACGTAATGTCGTAAATAAATCTATAAGCTATTAAACGTAGTACAACAAATATAATTATGTGTCACTTCAGTTTTTTTTTACATAGTAGGTGACAAAGAAACTCAATTTAATATATTAAAAACCATAACTGTTACAGTTTATTATAAATGATTCTTTGAGATTAATTTTCAATGATCTAACTGAACCAATATACGCTAATGAATTATCTCCTCTAAAGGGCAAAAAGTCCTTGCAAAGTTACGAGAGTAGTATTGGTTTTTATATGTGATAAGATTAGCCGGTGGTAGACAGTTTGCCATCCCATTAACATATTTTTTTTAAACATTTCCATTCTGTGCATGCACATATAATGTCAGCATTAACTGTAAATGCAATTAAACTGATATGTTTTTATTTTATTTATTGACGGTTAAATAAAGTATGTCTGTATGATCTATATTAACGATCGTACAAGCGATGCGGCATTCAAATGAAAAAAACAATATGAGAGATTGTTCAACAACGGATTGGTCGAGGTAAACTTTTCATGGCATTATTTTTTAGAGATCAACAAAATATTCTCAACCTTCTATTAAAATATTGCAAATTGACGATGACGAACAAAAAAAAATCCAGTTAAAAAGAGGATGGACGAGCGATTCTTTAATGATAAATATTGTTTTTAAAAAGCAATCCAATCTAAGATACAGATTAAAGTTGGTAATTATTTGTCTTGAAAGGCTGTTAAATTCGGCGCCACAAACGCCTCACTACGAAGTTAAGACTTTATATTTAAAGGACCATTTAAAATTTTACAAATATTACCGAATGATCGCTATCGGCTTAAACATGTTAATGTTCACAGCTTTTCCGAATAGATTGCAGGTCACAGTTGCCTTACGTCCCGTTATTATAGCTCAATGAGACCCTTTGGATGAAACTAGAAACTCGAACAAATTGACCGTATGGGCGGGAGATTTGTCAGAGACGGATTTACGTGAGCAGAGGAGACCTGTAACTCCTTTACTGATGTTGTAAGATTGTTATTATATTGACATAATCATAATAATTATTTTATGTTTATGCATTGGTATGTTTATGATAAAATTTTTGTTTTTCCTATCCAATATCCTTCCCAAAACGCTGACTGGCCACCATGCGTATCCTTGAACCTGGTCTTGTTGGGCTAGATCCCGGAATGGGTGATGCCTTGTGTGTTGGGCTAGATCTCGGAATGAGTGATGCCTTGGGCTAGATCCCGGAATGGGTGATGCCTTGAGTTGGGCTAGATCCCGGAATGGGTGATGCCTCGTGTGTTGGGCTAGATCCCGGAATGGGTGATGCCTTGTGTGTTGGGCTAGATCTCGGAATGGGTGATGCCTTGTGTGTTGGGCTAGATCTCGGAATGGGTGATGCCTTGTGTGTTAGGCTAGATCTCGGAAAGAGTGATGACTTGTTGTAATGTAAAACAGCGCAAGGGACGCGCTGGAGTCAGTATGGCCGTATGGGCGCAAATTAATGTATTAGAATTATATTATTTTTACTATTATATTAATGATATGTAATATTATTATTTAAATAACCATTGGTGATCATCAGGTTTAAAACTTTTATATTCTAAACAATATAAGACTTATGTATTGACTCCTTAACTGTTTGTAAAACATATCTTCACTTTATCATCTTATTGTTAGCGCCATCTGTTGACGAATTTTGTAAAGTGGCGTTAGGCTATTGAAGTTATAATAAATCTGTACAATTTGTTAAAAGGAAATTATTTGGTGTTGTATAATGTAAAATTCACTATAATATTATTGCTGTTTATTTAACTTTATATTTAATTTATAGTTTAATTAATTGTAGAATTTCATGTAAAGGAAGTTGCAGTTCTAAAACGTTACTTTGGATAGCGGTTGGTCTATATAAAAACGAATCGCAACTAACCTACTCTCATGCATTCTGTAAGAGAAATCGTCTTTAATTAAAATCAAGTTATTGTGTGTGTTTTAATGGAGCCTGGACCCGATATCCCCGGCTTGACGCCGACATATATTATCACACATACCAAGCTTCTATGTGTGATAATATAATCGAGAGAAGAAAAAAAATTAACTCTTTCAGTTTCACAATTTAATCATCAGGATAAGAAAATGATTGTTTAAGTAAATCCCCGGACCGCACAGGATATAATTAATGAGTAATGTTTAAGTAATCCTTGCAAAGTAGGTAGCTTCCTGCCGAACTTATACCGGTGAGACAGCTAGGTAAGGGTTAATTAAATTGCCTTGAAGGTATTGTAGAGAAAATTGGATTTAGTAATTTAGTAACGAGCATATTTTCTTAAAATGAGGTGACAACACACGGAGTCCTGATAAAGAATCTAATATCCGTAAAGATTTTTTGTTTCTTCAAAGGAAAAATTAATATAATTTACGATCATAATATGTGAGAGCTATATTTATGATCCTATCAAAATTCTATAAGAATGTTTATAAAAACAGTTCTGATGTTCGCATATATTTCTAGTGACTTGGATATTCAAAATGCATATTGTCTAGCAAGCCTTGTGCGGCCATGCGTGGTTAAATGTTGACGTTCCTGTCAATAGTACTCGTATCTTTTTCTATTTTGTTTAATTAAGAAAATATGTAATAAGTATTTAAGCTTTACTTCAACGTAAACAGTAAGTATTCTATTAACCTTATGGCTGTATATGTCTGTCATATGTTAAAATCTATCATGCAGCTTAAGTGTTTATCCAATGAACCAAGAAATTTGTTTTCCTATCCCTGTAAATTAAAACTAAGTATTGAGTTACAAAAATTTTTATATCGAATTAATGTAATAAAATTTATGATTGCTTTTGGGCTTTTACATTTCTAACTATTTATTATATTTGGTTCCTTTAACAAAAAAACATTAGTTTTATAAGCAACGCCGGTCAAGCCATCTCGTTTCACGGTTTCTTTGTTGGACTCAAATATCCGAAGCGAAAAATCCTTTCTTGGCTGAGCGTAAGAATTTATTCCCTCGTGAAAACTTCCGGAAAAATACAAGTTTAATTCGTTAGAAAAGGTTGAACGTGAATTGAATTATTCGAATGAAATATTAGATTTTAGAATTATTTTTGAAAGTGAAATTACAGTTTATATAAGTGTTTGCTTAGGAGACCTAAAATATATAGGAATACTAACTGATCCGGCAAACGTTGTTTTGCCATAAATGTGATTTCTAGCAATCATTTTTTTAGTTCAATAAAAATAATTATCAGCTTTAAGTGTACGGGGATATGTTTATAATCGAAAGAGTTTAAAAAAATAAAAGTATGCTATATTTAGGTTAATAAATTAATCTTTATATGACACGTCTGTCGGTTAACCATGGCAGTGCCATCTATTCATTACTTACTCAATCCAGTCCAAAAATATCGACATCTGTTAGAATCTTTTGGAGTTAACAGATAATTGTGGCTGTCAATTGATTATAGACAAATAATTTGCAATAAAATAAAATTGCGACTATAATTAAAGATCTAAGCTATCCTATCTCTTAAGTTAGACCAGACTGCTCACGGTGTGCCAGTTTAATTTAAAATCGGTTAAATAGTTAATCGCGGACAAACATCGTGACAGGAGATTTATATATATTAAGATAAATCAAATTCTACCTAAATATATATAGGAAGATCATTGTATATATTTGTATTATCGACCGTTATCGATATACATAATTCAAGCGATTTGTTATTACATTTGGTGACTGATTGATAGTTCGATTCGTCCATCAGTTTTCTAAACACTCTTTTGCTTTTTTACCACATAAATCTCTCTATCACAGATAGTTTGGTAGATATTATGTGTATAAAGAGGCATTTTGAAATATAGGTAAAGCAAATTAGAACTAACAATATAACAAAAATACTATATTTAATAATAATAATAATACACATTTTACATACGGTTACAGTTATCCTCAAGGCTAATTACGGGCTAACACGACTGACAAGCATAAATATACTTGCATACATACATTTTATTAATACATTGTTACATATAACACACTCAGAGTATGGCTTGAGATAGGTTTATAACACAAATGTTGAATCTTCGGCAGTCCAACATGGACTAACTAAGATCTTCCTTAGAAAGACTTCAACAAAAATTGATCACTTTTAAGCTTATTTAGATACAATTATTATTATTACAGGATTTAACAATAGATATAAGTTTCTCTACGCTAGTGCGTAATTCGATCGAAGGAAAACCGAATAGAATATGTAGCATACATAAATGACCAAATTATTGGGGTAAAGAGAGGCTAATTGTCTCATTGGTAAAAGTTTCCCTCTTAAACTTTCCCTCAATACTAATTGGAACGGAGAAATGTTGGAAAGTATCCGCATAAGGATAGCTAAATAATGTTTGTATAGGCCTAATATTTGCGGAATTGTTCAAGCCAAACTTTGCCAAACAAATATAAATTTATATTTTATCTTAATAGTATTAAGCTTACTTTTATATTAAGGTAGCAATTCCTTCATAGATTGTGTATATTATTACTGTGTTAATATTATTACTCAGATGTATGTGTTTTTACTATATGTGATGTTGTCTCTTATTAAATAAATAAATATTTAGTACAGATAGTATTTTGCGTTTCTGTTTCCAGCTATTTTATGTGGGATTATTAATAACCAAAAAACTTAGTCCAAATAGATTATTATATTAAAATCATCCTATATCAACAATATCACATACACACTATTAAAACTGATAACTTTCTTTGCATGGAAAGTATCTAAAAATGTAATAAGTCACGCCAATGTAAAACAGAATCGCACCTCACAACTACTCTTCACAACGTCGTGTTTGACTTTAGAGTTTCCTTATTGTTAATGATATAAGGGACTTGAAAGCTTTAATTTTCCGATACACTGCAGATCTGTTTATACTTTGGTACACAAAACTGAGATGATACACCTTCATCGTTTGCGCGAAGTTAATCAAGCGTCAGTTTGTGTAAACAAAACTTGAACCAACAATTTGCATCTAACTTGAGTATGGCAATGCGCAGAGCAATTCGATTTTGGATGCCTGTTAAATATTCGTAGCTGTGCTAACTTCGGACATCGATCGCATGTGAATGCATTGCCATCACTTCTAAACTGCTCGCTTTATGCCCGTCGGTATTACGATAATTAAAATTATACTAGGGGAAATACAAGAGCTTTTGATTTTTGTTACCTTGATCCCTGTGTCCCGAGGAATTATTTTGTTGTTGTGTGATGTTGTATAGGCTAAGGATAGGAACGCAACGTATTACAAGCAAATAGACAATTGGGTTTTGCGTTCAAGTTCAAGTATTTTTATCTTGTTATATATGCTAAAATTTTAAAAAATCTCAAATTTTCGTCACAATTTTTTTTTACGGATTTATATAATGAGTTCTTAAATTCATTCTATCTACATACTTCCATTTTTAAAATAATAATTTTCAATTATATTTTTTCTCGATACTACCGCACGTTTAAGTCAAGTACTTAGAAAGATCACTGATATGATAAATTATTATAAACGAATGTAATTATAAGATAATTTTTAAGTTATTTCAACTCACACCTACAAATTGTTTCAAGTAAAATTCCTCCAAAGATTAACTTCGTGTGAATATATCGCGAAACTGAACAATGTTCATATTATAAGTTTCCCGTCTTTGATTAATACGCCCGTAATGTCTCATTAATTTTATATGTGTTTACAAATTATATAAATTATGTGTTACAAATTTACAAATTATATATATTTTCTATAGAAGCTATAAATTGTTTACCTTGGTGCTAACCACAGTGTTTCAAATGTGTCCCATACCTCTATATTATTATTATTACTTTAATACTCTGATTGTAGATGACGTATATTACTTGTTTTAATGATGGGTATAGTAGTAGCTTTTATATATTCCAATAAATTTACGAACATTAAAATGAATCTAATATTGTTATACAAAGTATTCTATATAATTAATAAAGGTAAAATGTTTGTGTTCTGAGAAACATTCTTTGAGAAATTCGTAAATTAATATCTTATAAAATGATATTAGATTATCCGAATCAGCTCGACTGAGCTCACAATATACAGTTCCTAGTTTCCATTTCGTCTTATCACCGGCTCTACGCTGCATATAAATCGTGCTGTCGCTTAGCATGTCTTACATTTGTAAGATACCTCTATTTCACTGCAAATACTTGAAATTGGCTCTTTTGTAAGTCATTTTAATATTATGTCCACCGCAATGGTGGCCGCCGGCGTAATTATTTGAGAGACCGCACAAAAGGTTTATCATATAAAACAAATGAAGCATTTGAAATATGTGTGTTTACATATTAATGTAATAATAAGGTATTTCCGAACTGAGGAACCTTCAAGTAAACAGCCCAAAAGTAAAGGCCGGCAACACACTTATGAGGCCTCTGGCATTGTGTCCATGGGCCGCGGTATCACTTATGATCAGGAGAGCCTCCTGCTCGTTTTCCCCAATAACGAAGAAAGCCGCTGTCACCAAAAACACGACGGCATAGCACAAACGTAGAAGACTTATTAGCAAAATTCTCTAGGTACAAACTCAATTGGGTCTACATGAAACTTAGGTATATTTAATTGCATGTTTTATTTATAACATACATACAATATTCTTAATTTGTACAAAATAGTAAATATGATTGTAGATAATGTGGTTTGACGGTATTTACAACCAAGTCAAGTCAAATTGAATGCTTTATCTTCTAAGTATTTATGAAATAACATTATATTACGTGCATACGTATTATTGCGGTAATATTTACTCAAGAAAGCCCAAAAGTACTTGAAACAGCTATTAAAGCAAAGCGGAAACATTCCCTTTATTACATTGTATCTCATTGTTAAATAATGGACATAGGAGATAATATGTTTCAACGCAGTTTCTGGGGCCCCGTTATATAGTTAAACCCAAGTATGAGAGTATATTTATGTATATGTAAGTCTTTATGTAAGATAATGCTTCATATTTTAATTTGGCGTGCTGAAAGTCGAATTGAACGGAATAAACGGAAATTTATCGTTCTACAATTTTTTTTCGCGTTTCTAAAATTATAATTTTCGAAAAACAAATTTGCAAATTTTTTGTTATATAAGACCAGATATAATTTACTACTTTTCTTTTAATTCATAGAGATATTTGTTTAGGGTGAATATTATTTTCCGCAAATATAGTTTATAGTAAGTTATGGTCTTTGATTTATGAGTACAATCCTGTATTTCATAATGCAACATAGATACACGTCTTAAACTAGGATTACGTCAGAATTAACACCCAGTATTTAATAGTAACAACAAATAAACTTCATGCATCAAGTATTATAGATATCTTTATATATATAATTCTTCTGTGAGTGTGTATGTCAGTGAACTTCTCTCAAACGACTGGACCGATTTTGATTAAAATTTTTTGTGTGTGTTCAAGGGGAATGGTTTAGATTCACAATTTTGTCCGCTGGACAATGTTTTTTTAATTAATTTTTAATTTATTAGTAGTTGTTGATTTTGGAATGTTTTACATTGGATCCGACAGACGGCGCTACCCTCGCAGTGTCAAATTTTAAATAATATTCGAATAATTAATTGAAAATTGAAATCACATGTATGGCAAAACAACGTTTGCCGGATCAGCTAGTAGAGATATAAATTTCGAAATAGATATTTTGAAATGCCTTTACTCATAAAGGCAAAAAGACCGGCTACGCACTTGTGATCCCTCTGCTGTTATTTCATTTCATACAGTAGCTGCTCATCTCAAGCTCAATCGTGATTTCATTCTTTATAATTCATTCATAACGTAGTCGTAGTCTTTCTTAATCAATGGACAATTTAAAAAAAATTGTATCAGTAGTTCCCCAGATGTTTTTAGCATCAATATTATTTTAATGAACGTGATATGGAAAATCTACATCTGATTTTCGCCATTTGCTAACGATGTTTGTATATATAACGTTAGTTGCGGTTTGTATTGTGTTATATGCTATGTTTATTCTATGTACGAACAATAAATACATTGAAGTTGGAGGGTATCCAAGCCACCTACACTTTTTGTTACTTAAACTCTTGCCAAGTGATCCGTGCTTTGAAATTAGAATATATTTAGCCCCATTGTAAAAACTTAATCAGACCTGTCTCTTGTCTTTAGAGAAACAGACAAAAAACTACTTTGTTGTTGACCGATCCATCGATCACTTTTAATCGGCTACAGATTCCCTATAGGATCCTGGACCGCTGAAATCGTGATACTTGGCGATTTTATTTATGACGAAAGGCTTGGCTCTGATTCCATTGATCGTTTCACGAGTTTTCCTTGGCATACGTCCAAACACATATGGTCCCCGCGAGTACCAAAGTCCTTTACAACACAAACACTTTTACACAGAGGAGATGATTCTTCAGGGGCAAACGGGAAACTCATCTGATCTTAAGTGATTGGTTCGGAAAGACCTCTTTTTAAATATTAAAGACTTATATACCGATACATATTGTAATAACAAAATCCGTTTGCATTTTCGCTAGATTTAACGTCCAATCTTGGGAAAATAAATCTCCGGGATTATTTTAGGAGTGTAACAAATGGCCAAGCGCAAATTTATATGAAAGCTGATTAATTTGTAAATACATAAGATTTCTGATCTCCGCAGTCTAAGAATGTGATACCAACAGTGTTACATAACGTGAACGGGCGACTATTATATTATTGCTGGAACATGTAACATCCACTGTTGGCCGCTGGCCTCCTGTTTTGTATTACAAATAAAAATTTACGAAGGCCCGTTCATCACTAACTGTTGCCTTCACAGAAGTATATCTTTTTACGTTAAGCAGTAATAGGTAACCTAAGCCTATTCTCTATTTAAACATTAAGATTGACATATTTTCCTATTAAACTGAAAATCAAATAGCGAAGAGATGGACAACTGTACAATAGGCATTTGTTTGCATTAAACATGTCGCCAAAAACTATATAACATCAATTCAATGAAATTTATTGTTTCTTAGAATTGAGAACAATCAATGAAAATTGCTTGAAGTATCGTTTTTCTATCAAAAGAAAAATCCCCATCCACGCCTAAATATACGCTCATTTTATTTCGACAAAAGATTGATAATAATGGTGTTCCGATAATTTATTCATGATATGCAAGAAGGGTTCGAGAGGGTTCTTATACAGATTTTTAACGATTTAGCGATGACTCAGTATGTTCCTAATTAGTTTCGTTTAAGAATATTACGTGACTGTGATATTTGGATGTATCATAGGTGATCATCAGTCTCGCAATATTTTTTTGTGAACCTAAAGAATCTTCTAAGGTTAAGGCTATATATTATATATATTATATATAATATATATAATATATATACATACAATATAAACTAGCTGATCCGGCAAACGTTGTTTTGCCACACATGTGATTTCTATTTTCAATTAATAATTAAAAAATTGTGGTTGTTCGTAGAGGGGTAAAAATTTTGGGTTGTATGTATTTTAGTATGCTGTATGCTCATAGAAAAAATTAAAAATTAAAAAAAAATTGTCAAAAAAAGAAGGAAAAAAAATTAGGGGTGGACCACCCTTAACTTTTAGGGGGATGAAAAATAGATGTTAGCCGATTCTCAGACCTACTCAATACGCTCACAAAGTTTTATGAGAATCGGTCAAGCCATTTCGGAGGAGTATGGGAACGAAAATATTAAATTCGTTCTTTCTGTTAATCTATAGAGCCCCGGCGAAACCGTTAACGCAATAGTCACCAAGCCGGACAGTGGGTTCTGTGTTCGAATCCCGGTACGATGAAAATTTATGGTCATACATTATGTCTATGGACTGTCTTTGGTGTTAATATAAAATAAATTACGCCCATAATACAATAACTTATTTCGCGGCTAACTAAATGTAAAAATGAGTTCGGATATTATAAAAAAAAAATTCAATATTCCGTACTAAATTAAGTTTTCAGGTATCAAACATTTTTAAATCAAATATAAACTTTATTAATTCAGTATGAGACAAGCTGTACGACTACTTTCTCATAATTGATACGATATTTTGCTAACGCGACACCACCAATATAATTTAAATTCAGTAAGTATCCTATGTCCTTATTTGTATAGAAAATATAATCACATTATGATAACATTATATAAAAGAAGTTTTTATCCAAACCGTTACCATGGAGGCATCGATTATGACAAAGTAATCTTTAAAAAAAGAAAATATTTTCTTTGAAATTTTTTAAATTAAGCAATGACTGTCTTGTAAATGAAAAATAGCGTTTACGTTACACAATATAGAAAAGAGCTTTAATGAAAAAAGCATGACTATGTTCTATTTGTAAATATAATATGATATTGTAATTGGTCGTATTGTATATTTCTATAAGGGGTCGTCTTTATTTTATAAGGGGTTAACAGTAATAGTCATTCAAATAATAATGGAATTTGATTTTTTTTTTCTTACTATCTATCTAGACTATATACTTGTACATGCCCTATCGAAGGGTAACGGTACACAAATATATTTATATTTTATTGACATGTCAATATCATTTCATGTCAGTATAATGAGTGCCTTATATTCTTTCTTTCATAAAGCTTTGAACTTTGAAAATATGAAAAAAAATGAAATGAATTTTTTAACTTTTTACACAAAATTTTTATAGGAGCTTGAAAACGAATGGCATAAGGGAAATCGAATGTTGCGGTTAATCCTTTCCCCCTTGGTCGAGTATTCCTGGAATTATTGACAAATATTCTAATAATTTTATAATCAATTAACATACTATATTAATTAATCAAACAAACATTGTGCCATAATCAAAATATCTAGACCTATTCGTGAAAATTTAATTATAACAATATTTTATGCTTCAGAATATTATTTTCATCATAAAATTAATCATACTCGATTTCAATTATGTTTAGCGAATACATACAACGATAGATCAATCTAATAAGAAAATAATGTTCATAATTACGATCTCAGTACGAAGAATTAGATTAACTCCCAAACGAATAAACATCTATTAATATTAATAGATGTAAAAAATAGACTTGCCACGATGATATTTAAACAATTTATATTAAATAAAAACATTGCTTAGGAATTTAAAAACAAAGTCTTATCGTAAGAATATTCACTCGATTTTCTCTATACACAGAGTTCAAGTTTCGCTTTGTGAATAGTAAAATAGATAGGTCCCGCGATACCTTCAAAACATTCACATACGGAATGTAACTTTAATGTATTGACAAGTTTTATGAGATAGTATTATGTGATAATGAATATATCAAAGGTGTAAAAAATTTCACAAGTGAAACAAAAGTTTAAAGTTTGTTAAATTCGTCACTGGAATCACTTAAAACAAATGAAGTAAGCGAAGCGGTGAAGAAATTAGGTCATTTTTAGTACCGTAATGTGCGACATACGGGCCACAAACAGCATTAATCTAGTTTTTGACTTGAGTATCTTATCTTATTGGTCTTGTAGAGAGAGGTTTCTTATACAGTGAACTTAACTCTAAATTATTAAAGATACTTTGAAAGCTTTTTTATAAATATACAAAACAATTTTATTTCTATTACTCGGAGAAATGCATTCAGCGATTCAAAATAATAATTCTGGAATGCTCATTGTGATAAAGCCTTCTCTCTTAGCCTTCTCCGGGCCTCTCTCGACTCAAACAGTGAATTACTTTAACAATAGCCCCAATATTTTTATAATAAAGTAATGAATTGATTTTATCGCATGTAAGAAACCTGTTCAAGTTCCAGTTCTGACGGAGAAATATACTAGATAAGTCTAGCATCTACTTTTAAAGGTAAGGATTTATATTCTTGAATGAATAGATGCTTGTAACGAATAAGCAAAAATTAGCTATATAACACCACGTGCGTTAGTTTTTCTTTCGTTTTTTAGGTCGTTTGAAAGTGGTGTTTCTCTAAATTAATACTTTCAAACTATAATATAACTTATAGTATATATAATAATATAACTATATATGATATATACTTTCAAATGTAAATGTATCTTAATTATAAGTCAAATTGTTCCATACATTCGGAGGTGGACGTTGGCTTCTGTAATACAGCTCTCAGAGCTAATACAGGAGTCATCATTCACAAATACTTGACTCACACTATTGGCATACCATAAAATAAATCTTTTAATCTTTAATCTTAAAAACTAATAGTATGTTGTAGAATTATAAGCCACAAGAGTAAAACTGCAGATTTATATTGTATAAATCTGCAGTTGTTAAATATACGAACCATTTATTACATAAGGTGCATTTTCAAACTCGCTGAATTTTTTAAGAGACGTGGAGCATCGGGGAATGAATATTTAAAGACTCCGTAAGCTTACAATTGTACTACCTCTTATACAAAAAAATTTAAAGCTTGCATTTAGCAGGTTTATGTTACGTATTTTTTGAAAATGAAATTCACATTGTATATTGTAGATTCAAATATCAACACACACACAGTAGGTACAGAACATTTGGTATTAAATAAAATTTGATACTTTTTCTAAAAATATGTTTTTCACTTATTTTTTTATTACTAATCAGAGTCATTACAGAGTCCGCTTGTTGGCAAGATGTCTGTTAAGGGGTTACAGGTTTTCTATGGCAGATAGAGGCAACGCAACTCAGGCACTCTGTCGCTGTTTTAACAAGAATTGATAAAACAAAAATGGCGGCACTTGGCAATGTTAATAACGTAAGTGAGAAGCTCCAGCTTAGTAGTAGTTTGAAAATTGAGAATGCCAAACTGTGTAGTTCGAAAGAGCATTCAACGAAGTTTATAGAAAAATTGGAGGACAGCAACAAAATGGCGGTGCTCAAGATGTTCACTTCACAATGTGTTTACCATTTTTTAGGAATCAGTATTATATATTTACAAGTCAATCATTAAAGCCTGCTTCCTGCAAACTGCAAATATAACATAAGCCCCTCGTTGAAGTTATTTGAAAACAGGCCGACCACATCACTGTTACGAGGTCATATCGTAAAACCGACATCGCGCAGCGATTCAATGTGACGCGTTAAGACAACCATAGATAGTGTGAGTACACACGTACGCATATGTTCGATAAAATTTGCTCCATCAAGTACAGACATTTATACCATGAAATTCTCAGTACAAATGCAAAAAAATTACGTTATTTATCTAATCTACACATGTGTGTACACACTGATAGACTGTATGTACTTAGTACATACGCGCTCAAACAAATAATATAATATATATGTTCGAAAAACAAAATAAACAGATTCCTACATTAACAAGATTCACCCTTACACATCCTATTCGTTCTATTTTAATACAGGCCGTAAATCCTAAGGCTCACTAGATGAAAAAGGATGTAAGCGCCATTGGCGAGCAGCCATGTCATAAATCAAATTCCATTACGTATTCTTTTGCACATATTTTAAAATTACGTAATTTACGACCACTAAAGAATATTTTTCCTTTTCCGTTGGCGACCTGTATGAGATCTTAAATTACATTGATTAAGGGGCACTTAAAAATTCAGGGTAAGATTTTAAATGTAAAATACATTTATGGCCTTTTAAGAATTTAAAATTCATAATTGTAATTGCGTCATCTGTCTTTTGAAAATGTGGTACTGCAAGCATACTATTAAACTTAAGTCAAGGTAAAATTTGATTAATCCATTTACGTATCTGTACTTCTGAACATGAAAAAAATTGAATTTTTAATACTCATGTTTCCAATTTTATATTCCTGTCATCTCACGAAACAAGGCCGTAGAGCGGACGAGACCTCTCCGCCAGTATATGATTGACGACATATGTGTTTTTTGGTTTTTATAATCAATATTAACCAGAAAATTTGTATAGTGCCAAACAATGACACCTTTTTGTATTAATTTTGTACATAGGTGTGAATTGTTCAATGTGTTTTTTGATATTTTATTAAATTTTGATAATTTCTACATAGATTTACAATAAATTTAATAATGTATTTTATTTAGTTAATAATGTAATAATGTAATAATGTATTTTATTTATGTATTTTAGTTAGTCAAAAATTATACTCTATATAAATAAGCTATTATTTTTATTTGGAAATAGACCTTAACAAGAATCTTATCTTGTTTGGAAAATTATATAAAAATAAAATTTGTTCATATTTTTATACCATAAAGAATATTTATATTATTTATTAATATTAAGATTCAATTCAATTAAAGAGACACGAGTGTTTTCAACATTCACTTCGTCAAAAGAATTAAATCGCTTCATTAATGAGATTTCTGAGAGAATAATAAATAAGATAATTTAGTAAGTGAAATAAGAGACCTTTGTAGAACCTTTCAACACATATGTTGATTGATGGTACCTCATCTCCTTTGTTTAAATAATGGCTAGGTAGCACCTATATATCATTTTAATACCCGGATCGTACTAAAAAACCGGGCAAGGGCGAGGCGGACACGCTCACGAAGCGAGCAAATCGATCAGGTTTGTGGTACGCTAGATCTTCATTTTAATTCTGTCTTTCAGTATTTTCAGTATCATCTGTGTTCCTAGTTATCACAGAACCCCTGATGACAGTGGTCACGATTTTCTCCTTTGGCTACGGTAAACTGAAAAGAGCTTTCCCGCAATGTTTACCTAGATATGTTTCATCATACGAATCGATAACTGTAATCTTTGTGCATAAAAGTATTACTATAATAAAAATAATTCTTCGACGTAAATTAAAACTGCATAAAAATAAAAACCTCGTATAAACTCGTCGCTATAAGTTAATGTACAAGTATGCTTTCATTAGCGTATCTCATTAGGAGAGTGAATTATTTCATAGTTACGTAAAATTACCGCAGGCAGATGTTTAAGGATCATTCAGATGGAATATTTCATACTATCATTACTAGTAAGATTTATAATTCATTCAAAATATCATTATAATATTGGTACTCTAATTATCTGTCGTCTTCGCAGAAAATATCTACTTTTTATGTAGATATTGGGTTCTATTTTAAATAATAACAACGTGATATACTACGAATATATAAAATAACTCTAGTTAAACGTCGTACAAGTACTATATTGTAACAATTCTCATAAAATATATTAATAATAAATGTAAAACATATCCATATGTTCACACGTTTCTTAATATATACAATTAACTAATAAAGTTATAAATAATATATTATTATCATACATTTAATGAAATAATACTATATAATCACAATTTCTTTTCAATTCAAGAATTCAAATTAATATCCCTGTTATCGTACGACTCGATCTATACCAATATCGTACATCCGGTGAAATGAAACTCAAAGAGTTAAGACGTTCCTTTATTGTGTTAAGTTACATCAATGCTTGCTTACTAACGAGCGTTCGGAACGGCTGGGTAATCTAACATTAGTTAAAATTAAAACTTTGCGTTTTTCTTCGAAACACATGTAGTTGGCAGCGTCGTTTATTACCTATAATAAACAATGCCCGTTGTCCGTAACAATCTCGGATGTAAATAATCCTTCAATCAACTGAATATTCCTTTTATTGATGATCTTCACAGTACAGGATTCTATAAAACAATATACGTAATATTTTGTAGCGTAAATTTTATACCCTTCAATATTTAATTCATTCTGTTTTTTAGTATTTGTGAAACACCAAAAATTCATCATCTGTGATAATTTGAAATATCTAACTATAAAGGTACATGGGGACAGACGGACATTGAAGCCTCATTGTTACCCTAAACACACTACACTTAATACAATTAATTTAATAGTGTAACGTAGTTTTCAATCAAGGTCAAATATATTTTTTGCGTGTCACAATTTTGACTCAGACTTGACCAATTTTTATTAATTTTTGAGTAGGACATAAACTTTTTCAAATATTTCAGTGATAAGGGTGAGTTAATTTCTTTTCATTATATTTATTTGGCATTAAGATATTCAATCAGCCTTCTTCAAACTCCATACTTATTGGAGTATCAAAATATTCACTACAAATAATAAATTAGCATATATTTTAGCAAAACAACGTTTGACGAGTCAGTTGATCTTTGATTCATAAATTAAGCAAGTTGAATTATTACATCTTTGGTACAACTATTATTTTCACAAGTCGATATCTTCTATACTGCCCAAAGTGTGTAAATTTTTAATGCCCGCAAATATAAAAAATATTAATCATCTGCCAACATTTAAAGAAGCAATTATAATATTTATGACAAGCAATTCTTAGAAAAAAGTATAAGTTGTATTTAAAATATATTTACGAACGACTTTATGTATATTTTTTGTCATAACTAAAGAGATTGGAGATAACACAAAGTTGTTTTGTTGCTATGTGTCGCCCTCTAATCAAACTTGTATAAAACACAAATATTTATATTAATAATTTAAAGGGCCACAGGCGCCAATCACGAAATAAGGATAACATAGCTTTACGTAAATTCATCTCGTAAAAGCAACATGGTATTTTTATGCATTATGCATTGCTTTATTCATGATATTGTTCTGCGTCTAGATCATAAAATGTATCTTGTAGATTAACTGAAACATACCCTATTATTATTAAAAATATATATTTGTAGTCTCTTTTAAATTCCTATATAATGACAATCGTGAATTCTCTAATCATGTATAAAATTGAATTTTTGCTCTTTAAACAGCATAAGACTGAAACACCGATGGCTAATAATTTTTAAAAAATCATGTGTGAGAATAAAATGACTTCTAACGTCGCGTCCTTCCTTCGACGTTCATCGGGTTACAATAAATATTCTGCATATTTCAAACTGCTTTTTACCGAAAATTAAAATTCACTACATCAGACTATTCATGATACGACCCGATTCGCAACTATTATAAAACGCTATTTTAATTATTTCACTATTCTGCGACAAACAGTACTTAGTAATTATAATTTTGTTGGTTCACAGCAAATATTGCAGATATCAAGCGCTCATTAGCCTAGTTAACTGTTAATTAATGTCATGAAAATACAAAGGACATTTCGTCGTATAAAAATTTGTTCTATTAAACTTTATGTAAATTGTTTATTTAGTCGAAACTACACACTCTTTGATTAATTTATTTATATAGTCACGCCTGTTCCTCATTCTGGGATGCTTCTCTCACTTACATTCATTATATATGTATGTAGGATATATTATTGGTGCTTTAAAGCCGCCCTTTTCCAGAACACACTGTTACAATAAAGTTCGGACAGGTTTCCCAGCACCGCCCTCACCGTCCACACTTGCCTTATATATCCGCCTTGACAGTCTACCTTCGTTCTATATAACAGAACTACGTTAGCATGCACTATAGCCTTAATAATTATATTTATCGATGCAGATGATATCTCACAAACTAAATATTCTTTAGTTTAATACAAAATATTAATAATCCATACAAATAAGGGTCAGTTATATACATATGTACGCTGAGCATTTTTATATTCGTTTTGTATAAATTCAACTAAAAATTTAACGTCAAGCAGCGCTGCAGTCGTAATAATTTTGTAGATTCTCGCACTGGGATCACCAAAATCACCTATCATTTGGAAATTTTTGATCGATAGATAGAGCACGTTTATCGCCTTAGGCCAAAGCTGATAATGAATTTATATTTGCAAGCAGAAAAATCACAATTTCATAAAGTCAAATATTTTATAATCGAATAATTTCTACACCAACTACTTTCCGATTGAATTGTTTAATTTCATTACCAGGAGTAAGAAGTTCTGGGTAGCATCGAGTTATGCATATAACTCTGAAAGCGATTTATATCTAGGTACTTTTTTAAATTTGCGTGAAATTTTTCGGAGAACGAATATGAATTTTATTGTCCTTACCATATAGTTATAGTATTGAAAACAAATGCTAATTACTTTTTTTCAAAACTATATAGAATCATATACTATACCTACATATCATAAACATTACGGTGTCTTTGTAAGTTTATAATTAGACAATTTTCTTAAACAATTAAAAGGTTTTGATAGTGAGATTTACTCACTATCAAAACCGAAATATCCAATGAATCAAGCCCGAATTGTATTAAGTGCAAACGCACATTATTCTTCTGAAATTCGATAGTCGATATTTACTGCTTTGAGCACTCAACTCCACTTTACCAACTATCGCCTTCACGGTAAATTTAACAGTTCACCCATTGGAAAGCTTTGATGATATCTTTAACGAAGATTGAAGGCTTAGAAAACATAAAGATTTTACAAAAAATCCGAAAAACCTCACTTAATATTTTGTATCAGCATGCGTTCAATGAAATGTCATCTTTTAGATTGTTGGTTCAATCAAAACATCCGAAATCTCCCTTAGACCATAACACAATACGCATATAGACATTTATAACGTTAATTTAAATTCAAACAAGTTTATTGATTATTATATATTACAATATTGTTCATACACAAACGGAAACATATACATAGATACGTCTATGTGTTCGTAATCTCCTACTTCCGAGTCCCACACCTCATTGGGTCGTCCTAGATTTGAAAACTTTTTGTTTGAAATATAATTCAACGGAATATACTCCTAACGACCACATTAAAATCCCTTTAACGAAATGGGGTTATTATAGTATCTCGCCTCCCTTATAAAGCTTCCATTTGACGATTACGAAGATTTAGAAGTGGATATTTTCGTTACGGTTAGAACCAATTTGTTACGTTTACGGTGATAGTAAATCCTAATTAAGGATTTTTAAAATTTCAGGTGAAGTTTTTTATATCAATTTTTACCATTACTTTAAAAAGATATAAATGTATAATTATTCAAGATTTTTCCTTTCCTTTCTAGCACTAGCAAGTAAACTGAATGTCCTATTTCTATTCCACAAAGGTTCTATTTCATTTGAATTTTTATCAATAGCGCCGATATTGTATACTAATCTGTATAGTACAGATTACATAAGTTTACATTATGTTACAATATAATCTTAATGTTAGTTTAAAGGAAAAATACTATAGCATCTGTATGTAAAACAAAAAAGATAAATATACAAATTAACCCACTGAAACTTCCTCGAGCAGGTAATTCAACTCCTGAGCAGAACTCTTTTTTGCGTACCGTGTATTCTGATCGAATCGTGTGTTTAAACTTAGAGAAACCAATCATGTAAAAAATACTAGAAATATAAAATTTACAATCGCTACTAACATTCGTTGTCAATATATTTTTATACAAAGCCGACAGACTGACTGGCGGCTGTATTTATTGCCTCGTCAAAGCACAATAAACGCGAAAATGGTAAATAACAAATAACCAGCAGAAAGCCGAGACAAGTTAATCAATAACCTGCCGTTGGATCATTATTTTTGATAGTGAACGTAGTTATGAGATAACGGCTCCAGATAAGGATATTTCATGATATGTCTGTGGCAACTTGTCTGATGTATATACATGACATACAGAGGTAAGGTATTACATTGGAAACATTGGGGCATAAAGGATTCATTGCCGTAGAGCACTCATTATATTTGTTATTATAAGAAGCGAGAGATAAAATGTATACGATTTAAAAGACCTAAGACAGTTCTTAATCAATACATTAAGCATTGTAAAATTAATGTTATTTAATTATTATATTTATATTTATTTTTAAGCGTAGCGCTTGCTACGCTTTCTCGTGTATAACAAAGACTTCCAAATCCTAACGTGTGTAAGATAATCATGATGATACTAAGAAACTAAAACCATTGTTTATTAAATTAAGTACAAACGACGAATTAAAACGTTAATTTGAACATGCAAGAGGTTTGTTAATAATAATAATAAGAAACTTTTTTATTCACGATTACATAGTTGGAGTAAGTAATGTATAAAAAAAATATTTAAATTAGGTTAGTAGTGTTTGCTATTATAGTAAATCCCAGCTTGGGTGAAAGCCTCCACCGTTGCTTTCCACATGTGTCTGTCTCTTGTAAGTTCCATCCACGATCTACCAGCTATATCTGCAATATCGTCTGCCCACCTTTGTCGGGGTCAACCTACGTTTTTTTCCTAGCTTTGGTAAACTAACTAAAGCGTAGTACATCGCTTCCCGAAAAATTATATCCCCTGTTCCGCAGTTACAGCATGACAATGATGTAGTAGACTTTAAAAATTTAAGATTTATCCCTCCTAACAGACGATTAAAAACCAGTCGCTTGGCAATAAATGGTATAAAAACATAATAGAAAAAATTATTTCGCAGAACATGAAAATTATATAACAAAGAACCACAGGGTGAACTGAACAGACTCAGAAAAGGAAATTGCACGTCACAGCTTTCTTCATTTTATTCAAAGCAATAACTTAAATTCCTCTAGAGAAGAGAATTTGCAATTGAATAAAATGCTACTTCTAATTTATTGTGTTATGAATAAGATTTACTATTTCGATGTATTTTCCTCAAAGGGAAATAGCATGTAGTAGCAGAGAGAGGCATGAAATTTATTATGACCAGCCTGCTCATTTAGATCCTTTTGAATAGGAATACTAATAGCTAATTCCTGACATAGGAATCATTTGACACACAGTCGCGGTTGCTATTTCAATGGTAAGCTATTTATAGTATGTAATTAACATATATACTTTACTTATATATACTTTTTATAAATAAACGCACATATATTATGCACATCACACAATATTTTGACAGCACCGGCGATATAACCCGGGCCACTTTGTTCAGCAGTCTGACAAGGTGACTATAACCCTGAGTTGTGACATTTATGCCGTTTGGTTTATATAAGAGTACGCTCGAAGATGGTATATAAGAAATCATCTCTTCATCAGATCCAATTTTTTCTCTCCTACCTGAAGCAACAAGCTCACGTGAGGCTCGTCGCTTGCAGCAAGTTGCTTGTGGCTGCGTCGGTCGTCTAATCTATGTGAGTTTCGTGCCATCAGAGTTCATGATGTCAGGAATCTGATAATTTGAATTGACCGCTAAACAAGGGATTGAAATTGTCAGTAATGTGTTAAAAAAAGCATTTCTTCATTTTGGCCATTCCGACTTATCACTAGGACTATATATATATATATATCGTATCGAGAAATACGATAATAGAAATTTGTTTGTATGTAATTTATAAAAATTTTGACATATCGCCAGCGAATAATAAAGTACCATTTTGATTTGATATTAATATGAAGTGGTTTTCCTTTTGTAAATTAAATTTTCCGTGCTTCGAGTGTCCTAAGTAAATGTTAATTAAATGCAATTGATTTATTGTATGAACCGGTACCGGATCCTATTTTACTGGAAACCCGAAGTTCCGACGTTTACCTTTACAACCTCTCGCCTCAGATAATATAACGAAACTCTATTGTACTTTTCCTTCTCTGTTACCTAACCGGCATCAAAGTGTTCAGAGATTTTAATGTGTTTTCATTATTCAATGTTTCTTTTTCAATTTGTTAAAAGCCTGCACTGATATTTTCACATACCTCATTCAAAATGTATTGATTTAATATTATTCACGAACTACCTATTGTATATGGATATGGATAGAATGTTTAGTACACACAATTATGTTTAAGATACCTGCATGCTTTTCATAACAAATTAATTATTGGACGAAAATGGATCTCACATAAAGACAGAGTCGGGACCCATTAAACCATGTAAACCAAAAATATAAGTACCACCCAATAAATTATGATGAAATTGAACAAATTAACAGCTAAATCAATAATAATGAGTATTTTGAACAAATTTATCACACTCAAATTGCAAAATTTAAAAAGAAGGAGTTCAAATATTTCTCATGATTTTAGTTAGCTAAACATTCAAAATTTTAAATTTTCAGTGATGATATGTGTCCAATGCCGCTATAAAAAACAGAAAAAATATTACGATACAACATACGTGATGTTTTTTCCTAAGTGAAACAGTTCATACGCAATTCCGACTCAAATTTGTTAAGGACGTAAAAGTGAATCATGAGAAGTGTCTGCGATATTGTTTATTCGCTAGTTTGTTTAACAATATGTAAATTAAATTCTGGAAGAACTAAATATGGTTACCGATATCGATCGTTTTACTTAAGGAAATACAAATGCCTTTATTTCTCACAATTATTTTACAAGCAGGGCACTAAATAGGTGTGAAAATCTGATTATAATTATGACAGTCAGTAGTAATTTATTATATTCATTAATTAAACTTTTTTTGTTCTTTCCGTTTTATAGACGTTGCTACAACGCGAACGGTGACTATATGTCACGCTATAGGTATTTTAATAGAAATCTGTCAAAATATTAGAATAACGTAAAATAATAAAGTCAGCTTTATTCGGTAAAATATTGCGTCTATGTAAGCACGAAGCGCACTGTTATTCTGAACTGAGCTGAACATACATTTTAAATTACGGTTAAACTTAGAGCATTTTCCAGTCATATTTACTGAATGCTTACAAGACAATCTATTTTCTTGAAGCGCTAGTAAATACTCGTACTGTTACAAGAAATGGCTGCTTATAACCATAAGTTCTTAGTTTAAGTAATTATAATTATTTCGTATTCAGAAAAGGCCATGAAATTGATAGTGTAAATTGTAAAAATAATTAAGAATACTAACGTGTTTTTTTTTTCGAATATTATGACATGATGAAAAAAAAATTATTACTATATTACTTTTTAGGTGACACTCAATTTTATATATCATATCGGGCTATGGGATTCGAGAAATAATACACACTTAAAGACAAGAAATATACGAACACATACGTTCAGCCACAAGGTAAGCTATTGATAACTGTCTTATAGGCGCTAACACAATTGAAAAACATATAGATTTTATATTACACCCATACTATGGCCTACATATATCCTTTTTTCAAAAATGGTGACAATGCTGCGACAGTCTCGCGGCTGACTGGAATATTTTGTTTAAAGTAACACTTCTACTTTAGAAGAAAGCAAAGGAATGATTATTATTTATAGAAATTTGACTTATCTAAGAATATGGTTAAAATATAACATTTATATTTCCTCAATACTTTTAACTCGTTGAATCGTTCTATCCACATCATCCATCACACACAGGAAGAGGGATAGAATATATTTTCCTGGTAAGTATTACATAGAAAAGTTTGAATCGTTAGGGTTGTTCTTTTTAAATCTATTTATAGGGAATTAAGAATACAGGTAGCCAGTACAAAAAAAGTGTATAATAAAAATAAATTTTTATTGACACATATTTAAAAAAATCACTAAAGCTTACAAATAAACATGATTTTACTCTTACAAATTCATTTCTGTATCTGCCGATCCACTGAACTAAAACCATACTTAGGATCAAAAAACACGTGGCGTTTCTTAAAAACCAGCAACGCGATCACTCGGGCGGCGGAAGTGTCTATGAGCATTATCATTTAACATCGGCTAACCCTGCTGCTTTATACCCACCGTTTTATTAAAGAGCTTATTCATTTTTTGTATATGCTAAAAAAACTTTATGATAGTAAATTTGCGAACACTGCTTTGTGTAACCTGACATAGTCTTGACCGAAGAACTCCTCCAACTCTTTCTGCCACACAGTATGAGGTGATGATTCAAAGGTATACTCAGTTGAAGTTTTGTAAAAAGGCGGATATTATTTATTTATATATAAGGTCAACTACATTAGAAATGTTCAGATGTAAAATAAAAGATCTATCGATATAAATTTTTAGTGTTTCGTACTAAAAGAGGCTAAACTGAGATTTTTATGTCCGTCTATCGTCACGCTGTATCTCATGAACCGTGATAGAAAGTTAAAATTTTTCATAAATGCTTTAGCTCTGTTGCCGTTATATAAAATATATCTCTATATAGGGTACTCTCATACAATAAACCTGATGCTTTTTCCTAAATTAAACTTTTCATACGAGAGTCCCACTCGAGCTTGTTAAGGTCATAAAAACAGATCGCGTCACGTATTTGCGATTGGACCTTAGTAGACTACTATTGGACCTTAGGACTAGAGCTGCAGAACAATCAACATCAAACGAAACTCGCATTCACTTCTTCCATTGTATATTAAATCTCATTCTGCGTGACAATATAAATTACATGTCAAAATTACGTTGTAGCTATGATTCGTCACGTTCTGGATTTTTAATATGCGTGTTACATCTGATATTACACGTCATCATATTTTTTCGTCATGTTTTATAAACAAATTTTGTTAAATAAGCTGAATAATGTATTTTATACAGAGTGAATTTGTCAATTGGAAAAAATCGTAATTTATGGAATATCAACCAAGTTTGATAAAAACTAAAACTGCATCATTAGAATTATGAAAATCCCAACAAGCGAAGCCTTTGTTTTTTGATATCAAAAATCCCATATTGCACCATCGATCCAACCATCAAATAGTGTCACTGAAAAGGTATATAAGCTAATTTGACTAATTCGGAGTAGATCACAACTGTTGGGACAGAGTGACTCCAGATATCGGTCATATGTATGCATAACTGTTAATACTTATTTAGTTGGTTAGTTTACCATAGAACTCATGTTAATTAATAACAGTAAAAACGAAATTTAAAAAATACACCAAACGCTTTAAAGGTTAGGTTTTACGTTATATTCTACGGACTATTAGCATGAGAAATCATGCAATATCATTAATTACATTGTATACAACACCGCTATTAATGTTTAATTCACGAATTATGTTATCAAAGATACTTCATCTTCCAAGTTTAGCAAGTTGTGACATCTATCCAACTTTGTAACGTAAACAACTATCCTCGTCCAGCTGAGAAGTGTCACGGAGAGATAAAACTTTACCACGCATCCGTATGATATAAAGCGTATATTTAGTAAAAAGGATTCTTTCTGTGACGAAATCATTCAAAATAAATAAATGATTCATAAAATGTAAACATATGCTTTGTACGTATAAATAGTTTTAGCCGATACTCGATTATTTATGTACTAATTTATGATGCGATACAAATTTTATAAAATAATTTTGTATATAAAATTGATTGTTTTACTGCTGGCGAGCCATTTTTTGTTCCAACAGCATAAGGGACTTTCAAAGACACTTCAGCTATACATAAACATACCTACTACAATAATCTCAACTACGTAAAAGCTTTTGTTATAAAATGAGCATTGGAGCTTAATTAAAGATTATTTATTTTGACACAAATGAGTATCAAAGAACTATTTTCACAATGTCTGAAGTTCAAATTATGCAATTACTAAAACTTTCACAATAACAGTTTTACCAAAGAAACTGTGAAACTTCTTAGTGAGGTTTAAGTACAATAGCATTGTTTGTAAAAATAATTCTAAAAGATCTTTTGGGGAATCCTTTGTCTTACTTGTATTTTTTTGACTGCACTCAAGAAAAATTAATACTTACGAGTCATACTGTCTCGTGACTCGATAGAATATGGCGATATATTTCAGCGGTGCATTATATTTATAGCTGCATTTATAGACAATTTTTTTTCGTAATTTAAAAAAAATATCTAAGTTATTTTATTTCAAAATCATAAAAATGAAGTATAATAATTTATTAAGCTTACTAAAGCAATACTCCTGCAATATCATTAATAGTTGTGATATTGTAATTCATATTTACCTCTCGGTTATGTAATTGTATGTGTCTGAAATTAAAAATATATTAAAGTAAAATTATTTCAATTATAAACAAGCGTGTGAAAATATAATATCACTATCACAAACAAAGCCCGGAGCTGTGGCGGAAAATCGGATAATTTGCGTAGCATATATGAAATGAGTTTGATAAAATTTCGTAAGCCTGCAAGTTTATTTTATACATGAGTGATATATTTTCCCTAGCGTCCATTTACTCTATGGAATTCCATTGTCCACATTGATTTATTGACAATATGCTTTGTTCAGAAGCAGTATACACTACATCTTTTATTTAGCTATGAAAACTCACACCACACTACTGTAGTGTTCTAAAGTCTGTGATTTGTGAGTGGGTAAATAGCCAATTATACAATTGAACTGTTTTTCATTATTCCTTCACGAAGAAATTTAATAAATAAATAATTTGATCTGTGAAGGCATTAAAAAAAACAAACTTGACAATGACAAGAAGTCATTAATATTTCCTTTTTTAAATATTACAACTCTAATACTTTATCAAGCACAGATTGACATCCTCTGTCATGAACATTCCTCTTTTTACTACGTATTTTAATTATCGACGCCATAAATGCATAGACCGTAACGACTGAAAGCGTTTGTGGAAACGCTTTTCAGTCATTATGCTCTGCCTACTCCATTTGCCTTCACTACCACAAAGCGGAGCGTGAAAATATTGTTTATGATTTCATCTATAAAACTTTCGATCTATCTGTATATTCAAGTTATAAGTAATTCAATGTTCAATTCAATACTTAAAAAGTATATAACTATGTTTAAATTACATATATCAACAGTACAATCGCCTTTGGACTTGGACACAGATTTCTGAATTTTTCTCAAATTAATTTATTACACGCGTAAATGACACTTATACAATTTTTTTTAAAATTACTAGCTGACCCAGCAAACGTTGTTTTGCCATACATGTGATTTCAATTTTCAATTAATAAATAAAAATATAAAAATAGGGGATCTACCCTATTTTTTATTTATTAATGTAAAGGAGTTAGGAAGTAAACCACAATTTAAGGAACATTAAAAAGTTTATTTTTACGTAACATACATTACTTAATATTATTTATATTAATTATATAAATAAGTATTTAATAATTAATTATTCTAAAAACGTAACGCATACACGTAGCATTCATCTAGCCTTGTGACTCACGCAAAATTGTTTGTCTATCATTTTGTTGCGTCGCCTTTACTCAATGTCAGTTTTAATGCGAAGCGGCATGATTGCAACCATGGCTGCACACTCCTCAGGCGTAATTTACTCCCAGACATCCAAGAGTTTAGCCTTAAGTCACTCTTCGATCTCGATGCATTTTCCAATCCAATTTGACAAGCAAACTTCAACCTCTTTTTCATTTGAGTAGCAGTCAACAGTGGTTTTTCTTAACGGTGTAATATCCGTAACCCATTCTTTTTAGGACTCTTTTTCAAGTTCCATTGGATCTCTAGCTCGAGCACGATTATTTCTGATAATTTACTTCAGAATTATTTTTTTTTAAAAGAATTTGTTATATTCTTTTTATAGTGCTGAATAGTCTTAAGACCTGGGAAGTATCAAGTCTTTGGATATTTGGTAACTTGATTTGCCAGCATTGACCCCACAATAATCTTATTTAACTCACCGAAACTCTTTTGCATCGCTTAACAATTAGACTAACTATTTTGAGACTAACTTCTTCGAATTTAAGACAGGATATGTATAAATTTAAAAAGAAAAAAATTATTGATTCCTCACTAAAAAACACGCGAGGTGATAGTAGAATATCTCAATATTTTATATAGATACAAAAACAATGAAGTTAGAAAATATCTCACAGATACTTCACATAAGACGAATTATTTCGCATCGGGGCGCGATAACCTGACGTTGTTTTTTAATTTTCTTCCAGCATTCTCAATAAGTTGTTCTGCTCTTCTAGAAGAGCCAAAGGTTCATCTTTTAGATAGTGACATCCCGAAGCCATGATGGAACATGACTTTAACATCGATAATTACGAAAAGCAACTAAATCACTGGCAGCCTGTGTTTTTCAGTAGGCTGCCTTACTTCTCTTAGCTTGGAATTGCGAAAACATCTTCCTAGCAGAGTTTATTTTACTTAAGCCAAATATCATATTATTATCGCCTACTCTCTGTGGTTTATACAATATTTCTCAGAAAGCTTTACACACGACGCTATTCCTCGTCCTATCATGTTATCTAAATCATGCCTATGTCACTTGTTGATCATCTTAGGAAATATAAAAATATGTTATCTCTAAAGCAGTATTGAGCGATGAATCGATGTAGCTAAGACCATAAAAGGCGATTTGAGACCAATGTAGGTGGTATTGTAAATTGAATTCTTCTTAAATCTAGTAAAAAATAAAAACATTGAAATGGTACATACAATTATACTACGGCGGCGACAAAAGGAGATTACACTTATTGCAGTCTCGGTTGCATTTCTAATGAGTGTTAATAGTGAGTAATGGTTATGCAGATTAGTGTTTCTCGCTCGAGTCTTGAATTCAACATACCTATTTTTTTGAGACGTTATAACGCTATAAAATTATAGATTTTATAATCGAATTTATTGTTTGCTTTCATAGCAAATCATAAATGTCATCCTATTACGAATGTATTTAATGATTAAATTTGATTGAATATTATTTTTGACTAATACAATGTCTTAATGTGCAATAATAAAAACACCCGTAATATCTTTAGCGTATTTTGTTACGTTTAATTCAGACACATTTTAATTTTTGTCCGGGCATAATCACTTAAAGTACCTCCGTAATTTATCTCTGCAATAATCTCGATTCGATCAACCCCACAAACACTTATTTAATTGTGAATTGATCTTGTGACTTAACTATTAGGTCACGTAGTGCTGTTGGAGAGGATATCATCAGAGAGGACAATATTACTTTATGATTATATAAAGCTTGAATTACGCGAATAAGACACTTAGAATAATATTAAATCTCAGCTAATACAGACTATAAGTTATTTGATTTGAAGCTATGAAAATGTTAAAACATAATTTATTCTCAAAGTCTTTATACAATATAATTTTGGGAACGCTTGCTCTACGACTTTGTATTGATATTAACATTGATATAAACAATTTATTTGTGTTCAAGTTCAGAGTTTCTCTTGAGAGGTTCATCAAGTTGAATAGCGGCTTAGTCGGTATGTATGGTAATGAAGTGGCTGTTATGAAGACGCTTCAGATATTGGGAAAGGCGAGAAGCATACTCTGCATAATAGAATATAGTACAGTAATATTATTTACGCCTATATTGCAAATTGATTTTTTTATCAATATATGAATTAAACTAGTCTTTTGATCTCATTTCAGATACGCTGTTTTGATATTATTCTTTTATTAAGGTGTTCTTTTTTAATCTTTTATTAAGGTTTTATATCTATAACATATACATATTCTCCTTAAGCTATAATTATTTAATTAGTGTTTGATTGCATCGTTACATGATACAGTTTTGCTGATTCGATATATGGCAGCAAAAGTTTCTAATATAAACTTAATGTGTTAAATGTATTAAATAAATATTATTAAACAAAATAATGATAATTCGCATATGTTTGAATATTTATCAAATTTAGTTGAGAATATTTTAAAAGTAATTCTTGTAATTGAACAAATCTATAAAATATTAAGTCGAAAATGTTATGTTAGAGAGGCTAGAAATACATTTCTCACTACAGAAACTTCTATAAATTTGGTTTGTAAAGTTTAGCCCACACATATAACTCTTTCATTTAAAATAAGTCTGATCCGTCTAATTTTAGAGACAGTATGGTAATTGGTATACCCAGAATAGCACTTACACTAAATTGAGTATTTAATTAAGTTTAAAATGTTTATCAGAAGAGGATGCCATTAAAATACAAAATTATTGTCAATGTTTAAAATAAAATATCTGTTAGAATAATTTATTTTGTCTTATAAAGAATTTACATGTGATAATTGAGTTTACGAAAATTCAAATTTTCAAATTCACAATTTTTAAGTTCTCAAAAAAACATTAATAATGATATAATATTTATTATTCATCAAAATAAAGGTCTGTCTTAATCCGTACTCTCTAAATTTAGTTCAATTTAATAACACAATACGGTTCTCGTTAACATTAAACTAATTTAAAAGAATTTTAAATTAGGTTTAGTTTAGAGAATTGTAAATCATAATTCTGCATTAAAATTTGTTTATTTTAAAAGTCGTGCTATATATATTAGTTGTTATGTCGTGGAGTATCAAAGTATCAGTAAAGTTATCTTTGTATAAAAATTATCATTAGTGCAATTAATCTGTAAGAGAAACTGAAATCGTCCTGAGCTAATAATTGACTCATATGTAGCTTCTGAAGAGATAATAATATTATTCAATTATATACATTTATCAGTATATATACTGTATTTTGTAAATAAAATTCAAATTATTTATAACCATTTATTAACCCTTTATAATAGTGTGGCTAATCAAAACATTATTATTATCATAACACAAACAGATGTTTATTCTTGTTTTGGTTCCGTATAGAACTATTAAACCAACAATCATGGACGGAAATAATTAACTGTTATCAAACTTTAATTAGCTAAGCGCCGCGCCTTCGTCAGCGTTTTGAATTAAAGTAATGGAGTAATACTATATGCCGACCAAAATAAAGTATCATTTAGGAGACTTTGCACTTAAAATCTGTTAGAAGGTATGCGTGCAATAGATGGCGCAGTTCACAAAGAAGTAATTTATTGTATCGCCATGACAAACTTTGTGTGACATATATTCGTACTCACGTCATAGTCCAAACAATTCAATATATTTTATATATGTTTTATCTAAACCTCTTCCAACAAAAATCGAGAAAGTGCAAGACGCAAGCACGAATGATTCCGTACCTTGTTCGTGTTTTAATAAAACTCCTTAATTTTTTTTTAAATTGTTATAGTGGCAGCTTTATACATGATCTCTGAAAATGTCTACTTACTATCATGCTTACTACAACCTGCTGACAAAAGGACAGAACGAACTCTCGGTAAAAGGGTTCCCGTTTAAACCCTTTCGATACGAGATCCTATATTGAGTTCAACGGGCGTTCGTAGAGGTGATTTAGATGTCACCTGGCTGCTGATAACAAATATGAAAAGGAAATATTGAAGTATAAGAAACCTTGTGTTTCTCCATAAATCGAACTTGGGAATTACGCGGTCGTGACCTAAAAGACCCCACATGTGTAATAATGTTATTATATGGCTTAAATGAAAAATTACGGCAACCGATACAAAGATATACAAACCAAATTAATAGTAAAACATCCGCTAACCTTTTGCCAAAAGCCAACTATTTCCATGTAATTGATTACAAGGAGCTATTATGTAACGTATCTGTTAACTTATTAAATATATCCGAATAGCGAACTCAAGTTGGCAATCTCAACTTGAGTTCTTAAGATCGGTATCGTTATCACTATAGGGTGCAGAGAACAGTATTATTACTCTTATCAATAAAATTATCAACAAACTTGGAGATTTATTTATAAAAGAATGTAGGAGTTACAAAGACACTTCCTCGTAAGACGAGGGTTGCCTTTTAAGTCAAGTCGTTTGCCAACCTCCGGCGATTATTAACAAAAAACATAGGGCACTATTTTATTTTCGAATTTAAACTTCGAAAACAAAAGAATGTTTCAGATTGGCCAAATAGTTTTATTGTAGCGTTTATTCAGAAGTGACAAGTCGGTTGTAAAAATTTTTGCTTTGAGGAGATCATTTCTGTGTTTACTAATGCAGCACCATGTCTTGAGTCTATAGAACATTCGTATTTGAATTACAATATGGACACTGTAGCCTCACTGCCAAGCCTCGGGAAGGCCGCCCAAAAACCGCCATAATACAAGAGAATATTGAATCTGTGCTGTAACTTATCCTCGAAGATCCTGCACGGAGAACTTAGCGTACGTTAATCTCTCGTTGAAAACTACATTTAAACAGCGACTACCCCCCTTTTAAGCTGAGTTCTTTTTTAAATTCTAGTTTGGACGCAGGCAAAAGAGTACTAAATTTCGCGGAAATCTTCGAAAAACAATAAATTGTAATAGTCTACTAGATTTTTTACTTATTTAAAACGACACAACTTGGAAACTCTCGTATGAATGAAAAATAAATTATTCATAGAGAAATAGTATTTATATTAAGTTAATTGAATTGTGGTTCGGGTCGTAACTTTGAGTGGTTAGTAACAAAGGGATCAAAGCGGCTGCGTCCCCTATTCACTAATTCAATAACAATACATTTCAGAAAGCTTAATCGTCGTTATTTCATTGATTATCCTTATTATAAGATTGTTTATTTATTTATATAAATCAAATTAAACATACGAATCATGAAGTGACTTGCTCTAACCAAATGGTATCACTACATAGTATAAAACAAAGTCACTTTCTCAGTCCCTTTGTATGCTTAAATCTTTGAAACTACGCAACGGATTTTGATGCGGTCTTTTTTAATAGATAGAGAGATTCAAGAGGAAGGTTTATATGTATAATAACATCCATTAAATAGTAGAGAAGTACTGTAGTATTTTTGAGGTTTCTAATGTGATGTCGTAAATAATTAATTTTTTTCCGCTTACATTGCAAACGCAAGCTGAACCCTACGAGTTTTATCAAAATAATGTACTAAGTATTGTACACATTGAAAAGGTCTACAAAAAAGTCCGTGATGGTATATGTCTATCTCTTATGGATAACCCACAATAACTTTTTTTTGTCATTTACTTTTTACGACAACGCGTTTATTTTTCTGTAGTGTATTTAGTATCAGCATTGCACCCGTGCGAAGCCGGGGCGGGTCGCTAGTATAAATATATATTACATTACAAACAAGCGTGTCGGTTAGAATTTCTTTAATGTCTTCAAAGTATCTGACCTAGCTTTATGAAATAAAACTAAAGTGTTCTAATATTGTTAAAAATAAAAATATTGAAATCATTTTGTTTTCATTTTTGTTCAAGGTTAAATAAAATAGGTCAGAAACTTTTGAAGATTTTCTTCGTTTGCCGTTCTGTGCATATAGTGTATATAGAGTAGGGAAAAATGAATGTACGAAAGCAATCGCAAAAACACATAACGATTATAATGTTTTCTACAGCGGGATTTAAGGTAACGAGGAAACTGATTGAACTATAAAATAAAACGGACTGTCTTCTCAATAGTAATCATAGTATTACATTAATCCTTCTGCAAAATTATTTAATAAAATGTATTTTTTTTAACAAATTGTAAAAACAGTATTATAGCGACGATGTACAGTTTTCCAGCGGGCAAGAACCGACGAACAAAAGTCAATGCTATATTTAAAACAGACTAAAATCATTTGTACATTAAAATCTGTTGCAATTCATTCACCCTTTATTACGTAGCGTTGTAATATTTCTTTTGAGCCATCAGTGGCTGACCGCAATTGATTAGCTTTCAGTTAGAAGCGTAGAGAGAATGCATATATGTGATTCAAATGGAGTTCAACTGAAATAATGATTACAGTTATTCAAATATTTAAGTTATATTTTTTATGTTGTCCATATATTTAAGCTACATAATACTATAATAAGCTATAAGTTTATTTGATGAGTGCGTTAAAAGCCACTGAACCGATGAACCGTTGAGTTTTTAAGAAGTTCAAAAAAAATCGAATGTACAGAACTTGTGCATGCAGCTCAGCGCACCGCACAACCGAATACGAAATTCTAGTCCTCAAAAGCGATATGCCCGTATTTGTAAATTCATAGGTATTATAATTTCAAATTACACGCGGGCTGCGTATGGCCCAGTGCATCAGTCAACTTTTACATACACAATTACCTAAGGACGGAAAGCGAACACTCAGTAGGTTAAAAGCATTTCAACTTTTCACAAGTAATGCAGAATTCTTAGCTAATACCCTCCTACAACGTACGCTATATAAAGATTATCCCGTGAAAGTTAGATCTATATGAATATACAATGGAAGGGATTGTTTGGTTGAAAGTACTCAAGCGTATTGAAAAATATTTGTGAAGGCTAAAAGGCTATCTCATTACTAGCGGATAAAATGTAAAATCTATCATAAAACTTAGAGAATATATAAGAAACTGTACGACACGGCTTGTTATAAAAAAAGTCATTATAAATGTTCAAAACACGATAGAATATTTTTAAATTTTTTCTCTAGTGCACAAATTTTAGATTAAATTCAAGTTTTCAGACAGAAATATCTAGACAACTCAATATCAAGAACGTTGGCGCAGCTGTATTTCGAGTGTCGCTCAAATGGATTTCATCTTATGTTTAGTATATTCGACTTCTTCACTAGGTACTTTTGACCGCTCGTACCAGGGTAACACAAGATATTTTACTATAAAATTTTCTATGGTATATACGAATACAAAACATGGTGCCGCTCCTGAAACATTATATAAAATATTATTATTATTTTTTCATTATGTAACAAGTCTTTGCGTGATGATATATATATATAGTTATATATAAATAAGTTCTTCGCACCAATCAGACTTCGATCCACTATGAGGTGGAAATATTATTAACTTAACATAATTCAGTGTTCGATGTTCGATAATAATACCTTTAAAAATTTTTAATTTATTACTAAAATATTCTAATTATAATGTACATTACATTATTATCACACAAGGGCAGATATTTGTGACAGAGCGCTCAACTCAAAGTAAAATTTCGTGTTTAGTTTTAGTTTTTTAATTATATTTAACAAGGTTCAAACATAGTTGAAACGTGACATAGAACTATTTTAGCCGCTTAGTGGATATAAGCTTTGTTTACATTATAGCTATTGTTAGTACACGTAATATTCTAGTAAAATATGGTTTTATTTAACAATATTTTGAAATAACTCAGGAATTAAAGCTTTTATTAAATTAAAAGGATTGAAGATTGCGTTCATACATACAGTTGTAAATCTACCAGTATTAATATTATACAGCCGAAGAATTTGTGTAATTGAGTGCAGTCTCAGGCAACTAAAGGTGCCAATTGAAATAATATTTTTGTGTATTAAATACATTTATCGATGAAGCCTGTATACCATCTCACAACTTATAATATTAGCAGAGAATATTTTTTGTGAAAACAGGGTTTCTAACGTGCGAAAAATAACGTGCACTGTGAATTTGTATTTTAGTTAGGGCAAATGACAACCAAGGAAACAGCTAGTAAAAGGTTATATTAGGTCCTTACATTGGCGTTTTGTATGGGAGGAACATGCAGGCGATTTTATCATATTAAAATATATTTTATTAATCAAAGTATGTACCATTGCTATCTATACACTTTTACCAACTTATAGGTAGTTCATAACTACCCTTTACTAAAAAAAACCATTCGGACGGGAATCAATGAAATCTTTAAATGCGGTTTGGACTGCCTATTCGGAATTGAATTTTTTTCCTTGCAAGAAGTTATCCAAATTTCGAAAAAAATGGTAATCTGTTGGGACAAGGTCAGGAGTACGACACCGGCACTAGTCCACCAAACGCTTACAAGTAACTTTTTTTTGAGTCAATTTTCGCTTGGGGCAAGTTTTTGCTTGTCACCAGGGTTCAGCTATTGCCATGAGCGTTTACGATTATCGTACAGGATTCACTTTTAATCACATGTAATGATCCGATTTAAAATTCCTTCATGAGGTACTCACCTTTCAAGCTTTTTCACCTTCCCAATTTGCTTCAAGTGGATTAACACGGCTTTATCACTAACACCGCAGCCTGCAGCTCTCTCTGATGTGGTTTGAGACGGATCTGCTTCCACAATAGCCTTCAATTCATCAGTATCGACCTTGGTCTCCGGCCGTCCACTGGACTTGTTCTGCAGGTCGAAATTTCGAGAACGAAAGCGTTGAAACCAAAAGAGCACCGTGTTTTCTTTTGCGACACCACCCCCATACACATCATTAATCCTTCGAGCCATTTCTGCAGCACTGGTGCTACGGTGGAACTCGTAAATAATGCGATATTTTAAGTTTTTCATTTTGTAAAATGAGTGACGCAGAAAAAAAGCAAAAGAGAAAAAAACAAATGAATAACGGTTTTCAAAACACAAATACTTGAGTAAAAACCTGTTTAAATATGAATTTGGAATTCGTAACCAAAGAGGATATATTTAAAATCAAAGTGGCCAGTATGACAAAACGCCAATTTTATATGTAAGGACCTAATATTAACGTGTCGTCTATATACAATTAATACGCATTAAAACCCGTTAACTGTATTTAACTATCTATGGAGTGTAGCAGTAAATGAAATTAACTACTGTCCACTGTTCCAGATAACTAGGTTACAGTAAGGACGCTCGCTTGAACAATACTCCAGTTAAATCCTCTTTAATAACGGAAAAAATGCTCATACATATTCTATGTACTTAGCGCACCGCTTCATTAAGTGACTGAGTTTAGATTCGAATCAGAAAATTTGCAGCTAGAAAATTCCAACACTTTATATCAGGCACTCTTTTATTAACATAACTATTACTCATTTAAAGAAAAAACACTTTGTTAATGGATTAAGTTATGTATTTTACACCTCTCTGCAGCTGCGACACTTGTTTTGACAATTTACACCTTTTGTCTTCAGGCTACCGTGACCACGCACGCTGTAAAGCACGCGGAACGTCGGGAAAAATTTAAAAATAATGTAATATACTTAAATTTTGTAAAATACATAACTTAATCCGTTAATAAAGTGTCGTTCTATTTTAGTTTAAATAATGACGAATACGATTTAATATTTTAATTGGAATGATATAACGGTAACAGTTAATTACAATTTTGCCTGAACCTAATTTTATTCTATTTACTACAGCTGCATTATCGTGACCAGGTAAGGGCACCAAACAGAGGATTTGTACGAGACTGTTGTGCACATGTTTGTTCGCTGAGGTCTGAAATAAATATATAGGTCGAATTCATTTGCCACTTGTCTTAGCAACAATAACACAAGTTAGAATAAATATTAATTATTTTTTAACAAAATTAAACTCATATATATAAAAATGTGTGCCAGCACTATCCAATTTCGTGGCCTGTGCCATTTCGTTCGTCCATTATGCATCATGAGCGCCAGCTTATATTCCACAAGCGCCTTTACATACAAAAGATACCTGTGAAGAAAACTGTTTTCTATTAACAGTTTTAGATGTCCTTAGAAAAACACAGCGTTGTAAAATCAAATATGTGCCACAGTGACTATGTTAAAGTCATTGCAGTTTATTTTTTAAATTATTTTTGCCGTCGTTTCGGATATTTTACAGCAAACGTAGTTACGGCCAGATATTAATCTTATTACTTCAATTTAATAATTTAATAAAATGTCGATTACTCGTGATAAAAGACAATATTATAAGACGCGATATGTAAATTAATGTAACGTAGTCGTTGGTTCGCAAACCGCACGTTTAATAAACTTCTGTAGTTGATATAAACATGAATTTATTACTTTTACGAATGACCCACTGGCGTCATGATCAACATGTCGGACTGCCGAACAGAACGCTCCGGGTTCAATCCATTGCATAAATATATGAAAGTATATGATAACAGTTGTATGAGCAACCCATAGCTATAAATTAGTGTGAAATTATAGATAACCATATCCCGAAGCCCTACAGTTGTCTCCCTAACACAGAAGTCGAATATGTAAACTATATGTAGACATAGAATATATATACAAACACATATTTCAGGATGCCTGCGCCAAGAGATCAAAGGTAACAGACGGAGAACTAGGCGTAGGACCAGAGCTCAGGTCAAGGACTTGAAAGAGGCTTCGCCACTTTGAGTGGATTTCAGAAATGAACAAGCCAAACCGATATTCAAATATGATAATTTAAACTGAAGATGAACATATAAAATATTTATTTTGTGAGTTGCTCGAGTGTCGCTCATCTTCAGCAAGTTTGAGAACAACCTCTTCGGCAGTGTCAGTTGTTTGGTCAATGTTCACTGACATCTTAACAGCGTTACTAATAGAATATTTTATATTAATCTAAGTCTATCGTAATAATATATTATTTATAATTCAATAACATTGTTTTACTTAATTTATTATGCGCATACATTGTATATATATCCCATTGCATTCTCAGAAAATTTAGCTTTTCGAAAGCTTACTAAATTATTGAATAACATCATGTGTTGGGCAGCCAAGACCTCACTCGTTTCTGAGGAAAGTGTGCTTCTAAAAGTATGTTTGAAATTGCCGTTTGACTATCCGACCGTCGAACTCTTCAATAAGGCAAAGGTGCTTCGTGTTCGTAAGCTTTTCGTTTACCAGTGTATCCATTTCTATAACAAACAGATCTTCTGGGTGGCAGCGGGAAAATTTTCAAAACATGTTCCATTACGCACTACACTTTAGCACCACTTTTATATAGGAAAATCTTATAGGGCGAACATATAGCAATTCTAGAATCAAGTTGGTATTTGCGGATCATTTAATTATGATGAAGCTAAAAAGAAAGTAAGACTTACTTGGAATAAGTTAGTTTATGAATTCGTTGCAATGTTTATTTAATTTATTTTATCATGATATAATTTTGATTTGGTTTTGGATGTAATGAAATGTATTTATATATTTATATTGCAACGAATTTCTGAAAATGAGAGGTCATAGGCTTCTGAGAAGCAGTTTTCACTTCGTCAGCCCGTAAACTATTATTAATATTACGAGATTAAAGTCTGTAAACCTACTACATTAACCTACTTAAATTTTAATAATTTGTAAGTTCCAAAATTTTAATCTCTACCTAAATCGTAAATTAAAGTATCATCACAAGTATCTCTAAATTATATTTAGCTGGATTAATTTGTCGACATTGAGAAGACGTTAATTTGCATGTTCGCTCATTAGGGCTGCTCCGGCATCAACCTACTCATTACGAATATTTTAATACGGCATAATGTTAAGTCTGAGGTTTTTTTAGAAATCATATTTGTGTGGATTTGT
Organism: Pontia daplidice; assembly: GCA_963693355.1. NCBI lineage: Eukaryota > Metazoa > Arthropoda > Insecta > Lepidoptera > Pieridae > Pontia > Pontia daplidice. The sequence goes on along the minus strand of CAVNZL010000137.1, from coordinate 1,902,229 downwards.
TACCACTAATGGACACGTAGTTGCCAAAAGATCGTCTTAATGTAAAATCATTTAAAATTAATCAATATTTGTTCTGTTGAGAGATTTTAAATTAATTTAGTTATAATAGTCGGGATATTACAGTCAATTATTAATTCCAATATAAAACAATGCATGGTGGAATTAAATATATTTTGTTACAAATGATTTTTCGGACCTATTCATTCGGATTTGTCATTCGTTACCCCGTATATGCATTAAAGAAGTTTATTCGTATTTTCGATTTCATTAGTATTTTCGAAGCATTACGACCTAGTGATCTCGAAAAAACGAGCATCTTAAAGGACGGAAACACACATACACATAAGCTTCACAACATTGCGAGAGTCCATGGGAGGCGGTAAACAATTTTAGGTGAGAAGCCTGTTCGTTAGCGTCCTATAAAAAACGAGATTCTTGGTTAAGTCCAGAAACAGTTAACGAATTTGCAAAATACAAAAAAGTGTTAGGTATGAAGCTCATCAAAATCATCCTAACATCATTCTATGGCCTCGTCAAAATCTCTCCCAAAATTCAACACCAGATCCAAGACGATTTCCTATTACTTCGCTTGTAATTATTTTGTCTTAGTTAAAGCCTATTTTAACCAACTTATATAGGTCAAGTGACATTGTCTTGAACGAGACTGCTTAAACTTGTCCAAGTCATTTCCGGTTGGGGACGTTCAAAGTTTACGAGTCGACCCAAATCAGTACCATAAAGTGCTACGTAATGATTATCAGTTATCTTTATTTATATAAAAGCTATTTAATAAAAATAGGACGTCACTTGTGACATTTTACACATATCACACACAGTAGTAAGCCCTAAGGTACTTATGATAATAAGGCTATTTATAGCTTGAGTTGTGACAAATATACAAATCATATTCTTATATATACGTCTCAGAAAAGATGTGCTCCTGGGGTATGTATACAGTTGAGGGCATTTAGCAGAGATTTTGAGAAAAATATAAAGCACGACGTATCCCAGGAAGTAATAACAAGACTATAACAATAATTTAAGGTGAAGAAATACTTATGTGTGTGTAACACACAAACTTTCGCATTACTTGATCTTTTATATTAATTTCAGTTATTTCTCAACCTAATTCCTACTACATTAATGTACCGACAAATTACGCATACATTGACGCAAAATAGAGCGTAGAGCGGACAGCTTGTTACCGATTCCAATTTCCACAGCCGAATTACAGACCGATTTGGTACATATTTGCGATTTCCTAGACTACGTCTTGCTCGAATCCAATCTAATCTTATTTCCTCATATATTAGATAAAATATATTACGTTCTGAATGTATGCTAGAGTTGTGTGGATGGAATATTCCAAGTACCAGTCCTGCGTATCGTAGTAAACTTTGTAAAAAGCTAACATTATAAGAAGACAGACTGTTCCATATTTTATAGACAAACCCCTTAGGTTTTATGGCCCCTCAAAAAAAAAAAAAAACCGGTTTCCCCCCCCCCCTTTTTAAAAAAAAAAAAAAAAAAATAAAACAAATCTACCATATCGATAATATGCTTGTATTGTTTACCAAAAACATCTGACGGAAAAAAGTCTTAAATTACACTTAATCGTTTACTGCCCAAATTTAAATATCATGTTAGTTCACAACATCCACAATCCTTCTAGAAATTAGTCTAATTTGCATTTAGACACAGACTTTGTAAACCTTGCGATTTCATCTATAGATAAAATCAAAGGTATTCGAAGAAATCACAAGTCAAAATTATAAAAGCCATTTGACTGTGAAAACTTCGATCGAGAAGCAATTTGGATTTGCATATGAAGCGGCCACAGCTTCGGATTATACAGAATGGCTTTCAAAGGATACCAACAACGACAATGTTGAAACAATCACCACCAATAAAGGAGAATTAAGCTCAAATTGGTATTTTAATTAATGGCATTTAAACTGCGAATTTCATACAGAATTTACTTATTTTTATAAAAATGCAGCGAAATACCTTGAACACAACTAACTTGACAAAAGATAGCATTAATATGAAAACAAATAGACTTTAATCGAGTTATCAAATCATTAATCAGTTATGAGTACATCCCTATCCACACATAATTGAATACAAACACTACGAACTTATATTCGCGAGTGTTTGGGCTGAAACGAAACCCAAAACACAATATATTGATTGCATGAATAATTGTAATACAAACACTACGAACTTATATTCGCGAGTATAGTTGATAAAGAAATCTTATTTAAATGTTTATAACTAACGTAAATAAATCATATGTCAGGGCAGAGGCTTTATGAGAATTACTACATAACAAGGTTGAAGTAGTTATCAGTCGAAATACCTGCAGGTACATATGTAGTTCAGTATTGAGAATATTTATTATTTAGCCTCTCAGCCTATTTAGACTATTCAATAGTTGATAGTCATACTGATTCTATAATAGAATAAATCCCTAGTGAGAATGTTAGAAACTTAAAAGCAGTTTATTAAAAGTAATTGTTTGACAAATATCCAGCACGACGGTATATTTGCTGACTTTCTACTAGGCTTGTCTCACTCAGGTGGCGTTTGCGAAGTTTGTTATCGTCAAAGCTAGCTGCCGGGTATGGTCGGTTATTCATTGCTATACATAAATACACGATTGATTGGTAGAAGGTAGGATTGCATAAACTGTTGAAAAGTTGAAAGTAAACAGGATGAAGTCTATAAAATATTCTACGACGGCAGCATGGCACTTTTTCTTTTGAAGTTATTATGATCAGTTTTCCGCATCGCTTTCTCCACCGTACCAGAAATATTTTAATAGAAATATCCGCTTTTACCGCCCAAGCTCGTACTTACTATTACCGTTTAAAATTATATTTATTATTTATTTTAATTCGCATTAGCCACAAAACTTGTCAACGGACAACTTAAACGTATTGTTGATAAAACGGAAAGATCTGTGGGTGCATAACAAGATGAGCAAGTGTGGACATACGGACTGACATAGGCCCTTAGCGACAAAGGTCATAGATTAACGCAAACAAAACTTGTTATTAAATTTGTGCTATTTAATCTAAGGATTATATATAATTCTAGAATTACAAAAAAATTGGACATAAAATTAACTACCATTGTTTCATTATATATTCGCAATTTTATCCATAATTAGTACTTAAACTCGTTATAATAATTCATTTTCAAATTTGAATTTTCTTTAAATTAATCCAAATTATTTATTTGAATTTGAATATAGCATTGATATAGTACTCTCACGTTAACAATCTCTTAGGTTTTAAATTTTTTTCCTCAAAATCTCATAGAAAACTTGTATTAAAATTATTCAAATGCAAACAACCGTCTACCAAAAGGCGAGACCCAACGAGGCCGCAATTTCCTTTATTACTGGCGGGAAAAATTGAATTTTACGTTATCTATAGGGAAACGATAAATTGAAATTATTGTTCAGAAGCTATTAAAGCGGAATATATGAATAAATAATTACTTAATTTGAAGTAAATAATACAGCGATAGAGGAGTTCTCGAATGCGAAACAAATACCATTCGAAGCCATCGTGTTAAATACTTATTCATTTTTTTTTATTTTTTATTAATAATGCCTCTGTTGTGTGACAAAATTAATCAATAATCGATTGTTAATCTATTTAAAATCTACACAAAATTGTATCTACAGTATATACTGTAGAGACGACTTTTTGATAGGAATACTTTGTGATTAATTATGTATTATGTCATACATAATAAAGGTAAATTAGGTTTTGCGTATGTTAGCCATCAAGCTAACATACGCAGAAAGTTTTGATTTGTAGTACGATTCCCCCTAAAACGGAATTTTATTTTATTCGCGTATCTATATCTGCCTCACATCGTGTGACAAAGTTTTATTAATTCGTATGTTAAAGGAAACGTAGATTTATACAACATTCTAATCATTCAATAATTTAATCATAGCTACTAATTAATGATATAATATTTGAAAGATGAACGACTGACCCGAGAGTTTCATAATAAAACTAGGCATAAACTAATTGGAATATGTATGTCAATTCAAATTTACTTTTAAATTTCTCTCAAGAATTTTGTGTTCTTATGAGATTAAAAGACTTAAGAACGAATAATTATACATGTTCTTAAATGTAAATTAAGTGTATCTAGAATGTGTTTTTTCCAGTGTAAATTTCCGAAGAATCAGAGATTTGAGTTGTACTGTGAAAGTAAATATCTGAAATTGTTTTCTTTTTTATAAAATTCCATATAATTTCAAATGCAAGTGATAGAGTTGATATGCATTGAGTGCAATACAATGATTCGTAGTTCTATCTCTCGTAGGAAATAATTATTAATTCCAATTTTTTACACTATTTATGAAACTCTCAGATTAATTTACAGAGGAACGATTAAAATTGTCAGTTCAGTTGTTCATCAATTCAGTTCCTCTTCGATTTAATTACATTTGTAATAAATACTGAGCACTGTTGAACTAAGCTTTGTAATGGTAATCCAAGATAAATTCTTGTATCAAGTTTTAAAGGACCTACTTCCTTTCCGGGTCTGTTACGAAACAACAAATAAACAAAGTTCATTTGTTAATTATGACTGGTATTTTGTCTTGTTCGTCTTTTGTTTGTTAAAATATATGAGAATAGCATTTAATTAGAAATGAGGTTTCTTTATTAAAATAACTGATGAACAATTGCTTATTAAGGCAACAACATGAAAAATGCGATTCGCTCAGGTTTCATTTGAAGATAACTGAAAAAGATATGAAAAAGTTTTATTTTATTACATGTAAACTATCACTTCACGCTTTAAAATTTAATTGAATATGTAAACATGGATATATTATTATCTATATGAGAATGGGATAACGGGTTATACTGACAGGTAGATTTTGCATACATTTCATTAAATTGAATACACATTTATTTATGGAATTCACATTTTCCATAATAAATAATACATGACTCTGTTTTATCATTGAGCACATTTTAATACATCATTTATTACCATTTCAAGACTATCTAAAGAAACACATGAAATATATTTAATTAAGGAAATAATGTTTAGATTGAATTTTCTTTTTAGTTTATATTCAGTGTGAACTATTCAAATGAAAGTTATAAATTCATTTTTACAATATTAATGAAAATGTAAATGTTATTGCAACAATAAAATTTTTCGAATTTGTAAGACGTATTGAAACTGTATTGTATATTTCACGAAAGTATTTCAAAAATTAAATGGAAAAGCATATTATATACACGTCACGAAAGTGGATGGGCTGAGAAATCTAACTATTGAATTTTCTTGGCTGTCACAATCTCTTACAGAAAGGAAATCATTAATAACTCTGTCACGCCCGCGAATAGCAGATGTTTTAATGTAAAAACTCTCTTTATATGCGATAATGGCTGACAGAGTGACGATTAAGTCTTTAGTCACAATTTATCATCGCAGCCATTATTATCAAACTCAACGTTATTCGTAGAAGAACCTTGTAACTCAAACTCAACTTAAACCGGCACCCATCCATAGCCATCCATAGCCAAAGATTTAGTCATGGTCTATCAAATTTCCGTCTCCTTGTTTCTGTCTTTACGGCATATTTTAATTTGATGGTATTAATTTTATCACTTCAAGATAATGACTTCCTTGATTGAAAAATTCTCCGTTATCCCCTTAAATTGTTAATGTAAAAAATCCCTTTACGAACATTTATTTTTTGAAAGAAACCTGTTGGCAATGAATTTTCAACGATCAAGAAAAATTATAAATTACATAACACCCCTAATTAAAGAATTTTAACCTCATAATAGGTGGTCATTTATGCCGCGACAGCTTGTTGTTTGATTTAAAATAATGTAAAATGTCTCATAAATTACAAGGTCTTCCTTATAGGTAGTAGAAAAGCGAACAATAATTGGGTTGACAAAATCTTAGGTATCAAGTAATAAAATTATTTTTACCTCACTCAAAAGAATTTTTAACACTTAATTGTTCCTTTCCGATATGAAATACCTAGCTTGCACATACTGAAATTACTAAGATCTGGTGACGTCCAATATGCACTTACCCGTGACACAATATCATTTCAGATTAACAACTATTTAGGGAGATGTTAAAAGGCCCTGTACAGGAAATATTTATTGAAAGAAATGAGAAAATCTTCCCATTTCCCCCGCTTAAGCAGTTGCCGTCGCGCGTCTTTTAATCTATCGTTTCCCATTTGTACCCGGATATTAATCAAACTTTTTCTCCAACTTTTAAGTGGATGAAGTTCTTTAATGTACTTTTCATTGTACAAATGTCCTAAGTACTTTTACATTTCAAACTACAATTTAACTTAAACAGATATAAAGCCCGTTAAGACTTGTGTGCGAAACCGGGGATTTTTAATATTTAAGTAAATTCTGCATATTGATGCACTGGAACGAGCTTTGAAGCCAGTTATTTAGAATATTATACTTTTATAATCTGTTGACATGCGTTCAATTACGGACCTATTTCAGTTCTATTATCTTATATAATAATAAAGTATTATATTTTATTTTAATAACAACATAACGTTTCCAACGTTAGTAAATAATTTTACACCAGCACGCCAAACTAAGATCTGGGTTCTATTAACAGAAATACATGTTATAAAAAATTTTGGGAGGGCTAATAATATAAATAATGTTGAGTTGGCAAACGTACAACAGAGTCCTGTGAAGTGGTTAATAAGTCCTGTGGTATACAGAAAGACGCCTAAAGGTCTCTAAGATTTTTAGTAGGGTCTGCATAATATTGATCCTAAATAAAAATATTATCCTTTGTAAACTCACTAGCTTGAAATAATCGACGTAAAATATAGTCGAATAACGCTGACTTTACGCTCCACAGTGCTGACAATCTAATTTACGTTTATCTCATTTAGGTGTGAGCGGTCACACGTTTGGTGAAACCCTGTTTTTAGTGCCATGATATAGTATATATTGTATGTATACATACACGTTTCACAATATACAGTAAACATACATATGCGAATCTTAAGTGTGCGCAACGCAACGGAGTATTTTACATTTATTTATTTAAGCTAATTCTCTGTATAACATCAATTTGCTTGTTCATTGTTTGTATTAATGATTATCTCTAAATAGTCACGATGAGAATCCGCCTTCACAGTTAAAACCTCACTGAGATCGAACCCAGACCAGTAGAGTTAGGTACCATCATAACCGGGCAGGGTAATAAGAAAATAATCTTGAATCCAGTGAAAGGACCATAATAAAATAAATAGCAACGGAAATTCCATTTACAAAAGCAAAAAAGAAAATACAATACCGGAAGTTAGTTCCAAACCTTAATAAATCGTTATTAATCTTCCTATAAGGCTTTGAGTATAGGCGATCCTTTTGAATCGATTTGATTCTACAGCCTTACGAATTGGTAGGGCTTTTGTTGAGTTAGCCTCATGCCAAAAGTTTTAGTTTTTATTTTGTTATAATGTTACCGCCCACACTTAAACTGTATATTCAATGTAAACTGTACATAAAATCACGATAGTATAATAAAATCTCTCTACTATAATAAATACTCGTAATATAATAAAATACAGGCTCCCATCCACATCGGGATTCATGTTCAAACGTATAATATTCTGTTTCACGCGTGTTAATTAAGTGACCCCTGCACAACTTTACGTGTGTGAGTTGTTAAACAGTTTATGAGTTTCCTTGATAATCAAAAAAGATTTTAAACGGTACTTATGATTGAATCCGAGATTACCACGTGTGACCAAAAGAAGCTTCCATCTTCATATTATTAGTAAGGGTTAATTCCTTCTGATTATAAAACTTGCCTTCCACTCACCAAGGCTATCTTTTTCATGTCGTCGCGTCACTGTCTTTTCGGTTTATTTATTTCAATTTTATGCCGTTTTTTAGAATATACTAATATAAATTAGTTTTAGCAATGTCATTTTTTTACAATAAAATAATAACATATATGGCCTTCTAGGCACAAAACGTGATAAAAAAAACAAATTAGGTAATATATTACTTCGTAACCATATCGAAGGTCTCTTTAAACTGGGCAGTCCAGCTAGTTTGTGGTGTACTTCTGCGAATTATGTGAAGTGCGGTTTTATTCAGGCTTTGGGATAGATGAAAACATGAAACATTTAGTATTTACGCGTGTGATATACATTTCATAACTGATGAAATAAATAAATTACATGAACTCAAAAAAAGTTACTTGGACTATTGCGTAAATGGGATCACAGTGTAAATAAATAAATTGCACGTGAAATTTTACAATGAAAACTTATTTAAAACACAACATGTACAATAAACATTTAATAATCAAGTAAATTATAAAACATAGTGTAGTTCAATGTGATTATATTTCAAAGTATTTCATTGTCCGAGAAATTGTGGTCAAATATTCATATCTAAGCGCACGTGCTTGTAAAGTTACATAAAACATCAAACGCAAACGCCTAAAAAGATACATATACCTTTATAAATTCTTCTAATACAACGAGTATTAGTAGTAGGTAGTAGTAACATTTCAATATGATTTTTATAATAACGAACTTTTATAGTTTACCTAAATACTACACCATATTAATTTTATATTCACCACGACCCCGTTGGCACAATGGACATGCCAAATTCGTACTGTTGCTGGAACTGGATTCCCAGGTTCGATTCCCGGTACTGCCACATTTGTGAGACGAGTATTCCTGTTGACTGTGTTCTGTGCGATATAATTTGTTTTTATAAACCATATACAATATGTAAGCATATTTCTCAATTGTGTTAGCACACAAACTATAACTGAGTTTGAGACAGGCCGACCGTGTATGAAATGTATCAAAGTTTTTTTTATCACTCGCATGAGTCTTTTAAAATGAACAATAAGAATCGAGTACCTGTATCATAGCTGTTCCATTAAATCCCCTAAATTCTTTCACTAAACCAGATGTACGCTGCAAATGCTCAATAGCGATTCGAGAGTACAATCGAAACAAACGCCTCAACTGCCTTTCAACTACTGGAAATGGAATTTATTTTCAGTCCTACAATTTTAAGTACTTTGTTCGTTTTAAAATTACATAACATATTTGAATGCGTATGTAATTAAAATAGATTTGTTTGCTAATATTTATAAATCAAATATTTAGCTTAAAGCTACATATAACAATGATAGGATTAACATTATGTTCACTGAAAGTATAATTTTCTTTTCAGACACCACATTTTCTAAATTGAAGTGACCCATTGAACACCGCTTGACAAGTAAAGATGGAATTTGACAGGTAGTTTAAAGGAGATAAAGATTTAAGAGAGTTAAGATTTATCAATGATGTTGTATTAAAAAAATCATAATCATTTTAATCCTTTAGTCTAGACTCTCTAGACTTTAGTCTAGAGTCTAGACTCCCACATGTGAGTCAATATCCATTAAAATTAGCACGGAAATTTGCACCCAACAATGTAAAATTACCTAATTCAAAAAAAGAAAAGTGTGTCTATCTCTTTGTCACCAGGTTGTCTCTTGCACAATTCATAGTGTAGATTGTAATTCTAGTTTAAATAAATAATTGGATTATTTTTGTTTAGGCAATTTCGCGTCGAGCAATTTTACTCTCCATAAAGCGCTCTATCGACTCAATAATTTAAGCACTGTAATAATAATTATAGTCCGAGGCTTATACGCCACATTAACTTTGGTTTGCATTATATGGTTCACATTTTCCTTGTAAGATGTCTCATTTTAGTTTTTGGTTAGTGTTATATAGGATTAAGTTGTAAATATGGCTATTGAAAAATTATAGAAGTATTATTATTAGATTCAATCGTCTAACAACTGAAATTTTATTAATCTGTCATTTGAGTTATTGTTTCACTCAAATAAGGTGTTTAGTCTGGCGGGTTTTTTTCCCCCAAGCCCCCCGGCGGCCCCCGGGGGGCCCCCCCCCCCCCCCCCCCTTTTTTTTTTCCCCCCCCCCCTTCTTTTTCCTTTTTTAATTTTTTTTTCTCCCTTCCCCCCACCCCCCCCCCCCCCCCTTTTTTTTTTTTTTTTTTCCCCCCCCCCCCCCCGCCGCCCCCCCCCCCCCCCCCCCCCCCCCCCCCCCCCGGGGGGGGGGGGGGGGGGGGGGCACCCCCCCCCCCCCCCGCGGGGGGGGGAAAAATTTTTTTGTTTTTTCCCCCCCCCCCCCCCCCGGGGGGGGGGGGGCGGGGGCCCCCCCCCCCCCCAAAAAAAAAAAAAAAAAAAAAAAAAAAAACAACAAACCCCCCCCCCCCCCCCCCCCCCCCCCCCCCCCCCCCCCCCCCCCCCCCCCCCCCCCCCCCCCAAAACCCCCCCCCCCCCCCCCCCCCCCCAAAACCCCCCCCCCCCCCCCCCCCCCCCCCCCCCCCCCCCCCCCCCCCCCCCCCCCCCCCCCCGCCCCCCCCCCCCCCCCCCCCCCCCCCCCCCCCCCCCCCCCCCCCCCCCCCCCCCCCCCCCCCCCCCCCCCCCCCCCCCCCCCCCCCCCCCCCCCCCCCCCCCCCCCCCCCCCCCCCCCCCCCCCCCCCCCCCCCGGCCCCCCCCCCCCCCCCCCCCCCCCCCCCCCCCCCCCCCCCCCCCCCCCCCCCCCCCCCCCCCCCCCCCCCCCCCCCCCCCCCCCCCCCCCCCCCCCCCCCCCCCCCCCCCGGGCCCCCCCCCCCCCCCCCCCCCCCCCCCCCCCCCCCCCCCCCCCCCCCCCCCCCCCCCCCCCCCCCCCCCCCCCCCCCCCCCCCCCCCCCCCCCCCCCCCCCCCCCCCCCCCCCCCCCCCCCCCCCCCCCCCCCCCCCCCCCCCCCCCCCCCCCCCCCCCCCCCCCCCCCCCCCCCCCCCCCCCCCCCCCCCCCCCCCCCCCCCCCCCCCCCCCCCCCCCCCCCCCCCCCCCCCCCCCCCCCCCCCCCCCCCCCCCCCCCCCCCCCCCCCCCCCCCCCCCCCCCCCCCCCCCCCCCCCCCCCCCCCCCCCCCCCCCCCCCCCCCCCCCCCCCCCCCCCCCCCCCCCCCCCCCCCCCCCCCCCCCCCCCCCCCCCCCCCCCCCCCCCCCCCCCCCCCCCCCCCCCCCCCCCCCCCCCCCCCCCCCCCCCCCCCCCCCCCCCCCCCCCCCCCCCCCCCCCCCCCCCCCCCCCCCCCCCCCCCCCCCCCCCCCCCCCCCCCCCCCCCCCCCCCCCCCCCCCCCCCCCCCCCCCCCCCCCCCCCCCCCCCCCCCCCCCCCCCCCCCCCCCCCCCCCCCCCCCCCCCCCCCCCCCCCCCCCCCCCCCCCCCCCCCCCCCCCCCCCCCCCCCCCCCCCCCCCCCCCCCCCCCCCCCCCCCCCCCCCCCCCCCCCCCCCCCCCCCCCCCCCCCCCCCCCCCCCCCCCCCCCCCCCCCCCCCCCCCCCCCCCCCCCCCCCCCCCCCCCCCCCCCCCCCCCCCCCCCCCCCCCCCCCCCCCCCCCCCCCCCCCCCCCCCCCCCCCCCCCCCCCCCCCCCCCCCCCCCCCCCCCCCCCCCCCCCCCCCCCCCCCCCCCCCCCCCCCCCCCCCCCCCCCCCCCCCCCCCCCCCCCCCCCCCCCCCCCCCCCCCCCCCCCCCCCCCCCCCCCCCCCCCCCCCCCCCCCCCCCCCCCCCCCCCCCCCCCCCCCCCCCCCCCCCCCCCCCCCCCCCCCCCCCCCCCCCCCCCCCCCCCCCCCCCCCCCCCCCCCCCCCCCCCCCCCCCCCCCCCCCCCCCCCCCCCCCCCCCCCCCCCCCCCCCCCCCCCCCCCCCCCCCCCCCCCCCCCCCCCCCCCCCCCCCCCCCCCCCCCCCCCCCCCCCCCCCCCCCCCCCCCCCCCCCCCCCCCCCCCCCCCCCCCCCCCCCCCCCCCCCCCCCCCCCCCCCCCCCCCCCCCCCCCCCCCCCCCCCCCCCCCCCCCCCCCCCCCCCCCCCCCCCCCCCCCCCCCCCCCCCCCCCCCCCCCCCCCCCCCCCCCCCCCCCCCCCCCCCCCCCCCCCCCCCCCCCCCCCCCCCCCCCCCCCCCCCCCCCCCCCCCCCCCCCCCCCCCCCCCCCCCCCCCCCCCCCCCCCCCCCCCCCCCCCCCCCCCCCCCCCCCCCCCCCCCCCCCCCCCCCCCCCCCCCCCCCCCCCCCCCCCCCCCCCCCCCCCCCCCCCCCCCCCCCCCCCCCCCCCCCCCCCCCCCCCCCCCCCCCCCCCCCCCCCCCCCCCCCCCCCCCCCCCC